>OY744555.1:9429669-9467169 GCA_963556195.1 Sepiola atlantica
AAGAACGCCATGTTCAATGAGTTGCATGGTTACAATGCATGCGAATAACAGACTTGCTGCGGGAGAGATATTTAACATAGAGAAGAGGGACCACACAAAAAGTGGGGAAATACATCTAGCTTGAGGTTTTGACCACCCAGAATTATATTTCTTTACTTGGAAAAGTTAGTGGCTCTTTCAATGGGGCTTAATTGAAAAAAGTAATACGGCAGCACCTAGACAGTATTTTTTTGTGTCCATGGATTAGCAGCAGATTAGCCTACGGATTGTTGCTGAAAGATGTTTAATTATCCTTCTGGTCCTCAAACAAGCGCCATGAGAGCTAATGGGTAAAGAATACACCCCTCCACTAACCCTAATCCAAGTGTCAGAATTAGAGTTGTCAACTGTATCGATACTTTGATAACTTCCGATATTAGAATAAAAACGATACGATTTATACCTATATACGTTCTTTATTTATAGGGTCGATACCGAAGACTATTTATAGGGTCGATACCGAAGACTATTTATAGGGTCGATACCTAAGACTATTTATAGGGTCGATACCGAAGACTATTTATAGGGTCGATACCGAAGACTATTTATAGGGTCGATACCGAAGACTATTTATAGGGTCGATACCGAAGACTATTTATAGGGTCGATACCGAAGACTATTTATAGGGTCGATACCGAAGACTATTTATAGGGTCGATACCGAAGACTATTTATAGGGTCGATACCGAAGACTATTTATAGGGTCGATACTGAAGACTATTTATAGGGTCGATACCTAAGACTATTTATAGGGTCGATACCTAAGACTATTTATAGGGTCGATACCGAAGACTATTTATAGGGTCGATACCTAAGACTATTTATAGGGTCGATACCTAAGACTATTTATAGGGTCGATACCTAAGACTGTAGACTATTTATAGGGTCGATACCTAAGACTAAAGCCTGTTTATAGGGTCGATACCTAAGACTGTAGCCTGTTTATAGGGTCGATACCTAAGACTGTAGCCTGTTTATAGGGTCGATACCTAAGACTGTAGACTATTTATAGGGTCGATACCTAAGACTGTAGACTATTTATAGGGTCGATACCTAAGACTGTAGCCTGTTTATAGGGTCGATACCTAAGACTGTAGACTATTTATAGGGTCGATACCTAAGACTGTAGACTATTTATAGGGTCGATACTGAAGATTGTAGACTATTCAACCCCCCCCCCCTTCTTGCCAGTTTTATTTCGTCAGTTTTTTTACTTGTGCTTTCCAGTTACCCACTGGAACGTGCTCGACTGAGCTCCCAATTTTTGGTTTCTCAACAAGAACTTGTTTTTTTAGCATTTTTTTTATTAAGGAAACTAATTCCCTTTAATAAGAATGCAAGCATCCAGCATTTTCACTTCTTACAGAAGCTTCCTCAGCCATGTCGAACCCCTAACAACATCTCAGGAAGAGACCAGACTACAGCTGTGGACCAGCCGGCTAGAAGATGCCCCCCCCCCATAACGACATAGGAATACCTGCTTCTGAGGAACTCCCTCCGCTTCAGAGGCACCCTGGCTTCGGTAAAAAAACACTCAACCGCCTGAGAACGGGAATGGGGCGATCAAAAGGTACTATGAGTAGATGGGGCTACAAAACTGACCCAACCATGTGGAGAGGGGGACCATACGATGCAATATTGCCTGGTCTGCCCCCCCCCCCCACTGCCCAACCGGTGTAGCTTGAAAGATCTTGCAGAGTACAACACTATTGCAAAGGACTGCATAAAAATTGTGGGAAACATGATTCAAAGACACGCAAACAAGACTTCTTACAAAATCACCACAGACCATATATTAAAAAAAAATATATTCAAAAAAATATATTAAAAAAAATATTCAAAAAAAAAATATTCAAAAAAAATATATTCAAAAAATATCTATTCAAAAATATATATTCAAAAAAATCTCCAGTCCAAAGAACCATGACGGAATTAATCTTACAAAAAAAAAAAAAAAAAAAAAAAAAAAAAAATACAAATGAATATTGAACAATGAAAAGTATTGAGTGAATATTTTAAGGAAAAAAAAAAAAAAATCGCCCCCCCCCCTACAAAAAGATGTTTCCATTATTGTATGCCATTTTTTTGTTCTTTTGTCATTGAAGCAGAACAATGGTGTTTAATTCATCTTTGACTTTAAACCCTAAAACCATTTTGAAATTCTTTCTTATTCTGACTACAAAAACCGACACAGATCTAACAAAAAAAAAAAAAATAATATTCATAAATTGTGAAAAAAAAAAAAAAAAATCGAAACAGAAATTGGAATCTTTTTGGATTCTTCAGTTGATTTCTTTGTATCATCGTATTTGGTTAAACGTCTAAGAGAGAAATGGCTGACTTCATCATCATCATCGTCGTCACATACGGTTTAACGTCCATTTTTACATGCATTGAACGGCTTCTAGAAATTTACTTCCAAACTAACCTATCTCTACCCAGGTCTTTATTCATCCCTCTTTCTCTCAAGTTCATTCTTATCATTTCCTGGGCCACCCCTGTGAGCTGAACCTGCTATCTCAACTGTTCTACATCTAACCCCAGAACCCTCATCCATTCTTTCAACATGGCCATACCATGAAAGTTTCCTCTTTTGCACATATCTTTAAGAAAATTGACTTTCAATGTAACCTATCTCTGGTCAAGTCTTTATTTGTCCCTCTTCTTCTAGACTTTCTTCTTCTTCATCATCATCATATATTACATCCCTTAGCTTTTAAAGTAGGGGCAGGCAATGAAAGTAAAAGTAGTTTTCTTTTTCTTTTTCATCATCATGGTTTTAAGGTCCGTTTTACATTCTGGCATGTATTGGACGGCTTTAAGAAAATTGACTTTCAAAGTAACCTATGTCTGGCCAGGTCTTTATTTATCCCTCTTTTTCTTTTTTTCTTTTTCTTCTTTATCATCATCATCATCATCATCATCGTCATCATCATCGTCATGGTTTTGAGGTTCGTTTTACATTCTGGCATGCATTGGACAGCTTAAGAAAATTGACTTTCAAACTAACCTATCTCTGACCAGGTCTTTATTTATCCCTCTTTTTCTTCTTTTTTTTTCTTTTTCTTCTTTATCATCATCATCGTCATGGGTTTAAGGTCTGTTTTACATTCTGGCATGCATTGGACAGCTTTAAGAAAATTGACTTTCAAACTAACCTATCTCTGCCCAGGTCTTTATTTATCCCTCTTTCTCTCAAGTCCAGTTTTATAACTTCCACCCATGTTTTCTTTGGCCACCCCTGTGAGCTGAACCTGCCATCGTAACTGTTCTACATCTACTAACCAAAGAACCCATCCATTCTTTCAAGATGGCCATACTATCAAACTTTTCGTCTTTTGCACATACCTTCTTATACTGTCCAGATTTAATCTTCCTCTGAGGTCATCAGATCTAAGCCTGTCTTTAAGACTCACATTACACATGCACCATATCATTCTCATATTTATTTATCTCATGCAACGCATGTCCTCAACCCTCACTGGCGAGGTTTCACTTCCATATATCACAGTTCGTACTGATAGACTATCCCTTGGTCGACAGAAGTAACTCTCTGCTAGTTAGTAATGGCAGAAGTTCATTAAACTGACTACATCCACTACAAACTCTCGACAACGCTCATGAAATGTGAGGACTAAAGGACAAAATAAGGGAAGCGAGAGTTACGAGTCTGCCGAAAGTAAACCGAAAGTCCAAGGTTATTTAATGGTTGTTTAGTGAGAATCTCCAATGAATGAGAAATGGCTTTTTTGGATGGGGGAGGAGACATCGCTCCAGACAATGCATGAAGCCACTTGATGTAAGTAGCTAAAAATTACTACTTCAAGGTCAAAAAACTAACCAACGTCAAGTGTTATGTGGATAGATTCCGACCCAGAAAACAGCAATTTTCTCCCCTTTGTCATAAACATCGCTGATGGATTGTGAGGACTAAAGGACAAAATAAGGGAAGCAAGAGTTACGAGGCTGCTGAAAGTAAACCGAAGGTCCAACGTTATTTACTGGTTGTTCAGTGTGAATCTCCAAGGAATGAGAAATGGCTTTTTTGGATGGGGGGGGGGGGGGGAGACATAAGTCTTTTTAATGGGGGACGAACTGTGGGCCTCCAATCAGTGGTGAGAAACGGAGGCCAAATATCATTGCTTCCAAATGATATCAGGTGTGTCTCTCCCCTTAAAATCAGGAACCTGCTTCCTGTTAGAGTGGAAAGAAAATAGAAAGGAAAGGAAAGAGAGAAAAGAGAAAGAAAGAGAAAAAGCTGATTCAAGTCACAATTTTCGCAATGTTCTATGCAACTTAAATCCGCTTTTTAAAAGTCAGTCGAAAAATCTGCCAGTATTTTCTGAACAGCCTAACATGTTATGTAAATGAATTCATCTCTTAATGGCGTCTTGTGTTTCCTTGTCATTTCACAATTAAATGACACCATTGAAACAGAAAATAACCGTTACTTTTGGTTGTTTTTTTTTTGTGTGTGTCAATAAAATAATGGAATTTACTTGATTTTTATTGTAAACATTTTTTGTTGTTTTATTTTATTTACAAAATATCATTTGACTAAAGAAAGACAAGGGAGATGATTCAGAGAGAAAATTTATTTTTTTCTCAACAAATTTTACCAGAAATGGACTCCCCCTTTTAAATATGAGAGAGAGAGAGAAAGAGAGAGAGAGAGAGAGAAAGAGAGAGAGAGAGAGAGAAAGAGAGAGAGAGAGAGAGAGAGAAAGAGAGAGAGAAAGAGAGAAAGAGAGAGAGAGAAAGAGAGATAAAGAGAGAGAGAGATAAAGAGAGAGAGAGATAAAGAGAGAGAGAGATAAAGAGAGAGAGAGAGAGAAAGAGAGAGAGAGAGAAAGAGAGAGAGAGAGAAAGAGAGAAATAAATACCTCAGTCCCCCCTTCCTCTCTCCCACCCTAAGACAAATTCACCAACACTCCCACCCTCCTCTTTTTCACTGCTGCCTTAATGGTACCCACTCAAAGCTTTCCATATTCATTTCACTCTTTGCCACTACTGACTTCTTGCAGCCTGGACCCTCGTCCAGCGCTCTTAGTTGCCACGGCTAATACTTTTCCTTATCAAACAAACATGTCAACCCAATATTTCGATGTACTTGCATGACATTTTAAAAAAAAATTATCATCCTGAGGAAGTCTAAAGACGAAACGTTGATGAATATATAAAAAATATCTCTTGGTCTTGGTTTTTTTCATTTCCCATATATATATATATATATAGTAATTTATGTAAAGTAAATATCCACGGGATAGGAATCCAAAGAATTTCAACCGGGCTTATAAAAAGTGCTTCAATATCAAATAGAGCTTTATGTATATGATGGGTTTTATTCAAACAGACATGTACAAAATCTGTGACAGTGGAAACGCTCTGCTAGTTAGTAATGGCAGAAGTTCATCCACTCCTAACTGTTGCTATCACAGTAGAACCTGCTCCGCCCTGTGCTCCAACAGTATCACCAAGGTAACAAAACGTTTCTGCAATCTCAATAGCTTTGCAATCCAGTTGTACTTTGTCCACATCCGAGTTCAGATCCGTCTCCATCGTCTTACACTTCTTGCACATAAACTCGTTATCCTCACTCAACCTACCTGTATTTTCACTGAACTTCTTGTGCACCCAATGCGTACAAGTAGTTGGTTCGAAAGTTGCAAGTTATCTGGAGGTGCTAAGTTCAATCCCAGGCGAAGGCAGTGAAAGTCACATTCAGCGACAGCGGCAATACGGCGATAAGCAGCAGCAGTAGCAGCAGCAGAAGTGAAAGCAGCGGAGAATTAACGAGTGTGTCCCAGACCCCAAAAAATGGAATCCGAGCGTGGATTGGGTTTGAGAGTCCAGACAGACGGTTCCTGAGTTCGATACAGGACACCTGATGAAGGCCGGAGGGCAGAACGGCCGAAACATTGTGAGCATGGCAGCCAAGATGAGGAAGTCAATCCGAACAATGAAATCCATAATGAAAACACCTCATCTCAGAAATACAGACAAGTTTGTTTTGTATTTCTCTTTTTAATGGAAATCGCTCCAGACAAGGCATGAAGCCACTTGATTTAACGAGCTAAAATAATAAAAAAAAATACTACTTCAAGGTCAAAAACTAGCTAACGATAAGTGTTAGATAGCTTTCGACCCCAAGAAACAGCAATTATTTCCCCTTTGTCAGAAACATCGCTCATGGAATGTGAGGACTAAAGGACAAAATAAGGGAAGCGAGAGTTACGAGGCTGCCGAAAGTAAACCGAAGGTCAAAGGTTATTTAATGGTTGTTCAGTGACAATCTCCAACGAATGAGGGATGGCTTTTTTGGGGGGGGGGGGAAGGGGACATCACTCCAGACAAGGCATGAAGCCACTTAATGTAAAGAGCTAAGTACTACTTCAAGGTCAAAAACTAACCAACGTCAAGTGTTAGGTGGATAGATTCCAACCCAGAAGACATCAATTTCTCCCCCTTTGTCATAAACGTCGCTGGTGGAATGTGAGGACTAAAAGACAAAATAAGGGAAGCGAGAGTTACGAGCCTGGCGAAAGTAAACCGAAGGTCAAAGGTTATTTAATGGTTGTTCAGTGAGAATCTCCAACGAATGAGAAATGGCTTTTCTTTCCAAGTAGTGATTAATTGCAAAGTGATTCTGCTAAAAGGAGAAGGCAACTAAAACACCAATATTGCAAATTATTTGCAATTAAGTCTTTTTCATGGGGGACGAACTGTGCGCCTCCAATCAGTGTTGACAAACTGAGGCCAAAAATCATTGCTCCCAAATGATATCAGGTGTGTGTCTCCCCTTAAAATCAGGAACCTGCTTTCTGTTAGAGTGGAAAGAAAATAATAAGGAAAGACGGAAAGGAAAAATAGATAAAAGAAAGAGGAGAAAGAAGAGTAAGAGAGATGGGAGAAAGAAGAGAGATGGGAGAAAGAAGAGAGATGGGAGAAAGAAGAGAGATGGGAGAAAGAAGAGAGATGGGAGAAAGAAGAGAGATGGGAGAAAGAAAAGAGATGGGAGAAAGAAAAGAGAGATGGGAGAAAGAAAGAGAGAGAGAGGGAGAAAGAAAGAGAGAGAGATGGGAGAAAGAGAGAGATGGGAGAAAGAAAGAGAGAGAGAGAGGGAGAAAGAAAGAGAGAGAGGGGGAGAAAGAGAGAGAGGGAGAAAGAAAAGAGAGATGGGAGAAAGAAAAGAGAGATGGGAGAAAGAAAAGAGAGATGGGAGAAAGAAAAGAGAGATGGGAGAAAGAAAAGAGAGATGGGAGAAAGAAAAGAGAGAGGGCGGGAAGAGAGAGAGGGGGGAAAGAGAGAGAGAGAGGGGGGAAAGAGAGAGAGAGGGGAAAGAGAGAGAGAGGGGGGAAAGAGAGAGAGAGGGGAAAAAGAGAGAGAGGGGGGAAAGAGAGAGAGAGGGGGGAAAGAGAGAGAGAGGGGGGAAAGAGAGAGAGAGGGGGGAAAGAGAGAGAGAGAGGGGGGAAAGAGAGAGAGAGGGGGGAAAGAGAGAGAGAGGGGGAAAGAAAGAGAGAGAGAGAGGGGGAAAGAAAGAGAGAGAGAGAGGGGGAAAGAGAGAGAGAGAGGGGGAAAGAAAGAGAGAGGGGGAAAGAGAGAGAGGGGAAAGAGAGAGAGAGGGGAAAGAGAGAGAGAGAGGGGAAAGAGAGAGAGAGAGGGGAAAGAGAGAGAGAGAGGGGAAAGAGAGAGAGGGGAAAGAGAGAGAGAGGGGAAAGAGAGAGAGGGGAAAGAGAGAGAGGGGAAAGAGAGAGAGAGGGGAAAGAGAGAGAGAGGGGAAAAAGAGAGAGAGGGGAAAGAGAGAGAGGGGAAAGAGAGAGGGGAGGGAGAGAGGGGAGGGAGAGGGGAAAGAGGAAAGAGAGAGAGAGGGGGGGAAAGGAAAGAGAAGTAAAATAATCTGAAACATGAAAACACCCAAATTTCCTTTCATGGCGGGGTTATTGTAAAGAAGCAATGTTAAGACTTATCTGAGATTCATTGTGGATCTGAACCACGAAACCATTTATTAATAATATTTCATATGCAATTTACCGAACGATTTTAGCCATGTTTAATCATAATCTTTTTACAGGGTTTGGTTTTGGAGTCATCAGCGTATTTCCTTTTTCCATGCAGCTAATTTCATGAACAATTTGCAAATTATCTCAATTAATGAAATATCCCCAAGACGGACCGTCTCCAGTGGAGCCTATGCCTTTTTAAACCAATGACGTAAAAAAATTGATCCAATTTGGAAAAAAAAAAAAAAAAATTAATTTCTTTAAAAAGTCATTATCAGTCATAAAACAGCAGATAATTATTAAATCTTAATCATATATTATTCTGCAGTAATTAGTATGTACAAGCAATACTTAAATGCATTTTCTTTTAAATTACAATTCATTGTTAAAACCATTGATTACAGAATGAAGGAGATTCAAAATGGCCGATTCTATGACTAAGTTGGTTACAGCGAATTGCTTGTGGGGCGGGTAAACAAGATTAGCCAAGCATATTTTCGTGGTTCGTTAACAAGTCGATATGGAAAAGAATCAGAAAGATTCTGAAAGAGATGATTGGACGAGGTGGATCCTTGAATAAATCCATATTTGGCCACAAGAATTGGCAAGAATAAAGCCAAAGAAAAATGAATTTCATTCATATTCACAGAGTAACACATACAAATATAATTATCATAAAAAATGAAATTGGGGATGGTTTTTCGTTTTATAAATTCATTTATTTTTAATTTGATGAAAAAATTGTTTAAAAAAAAATGATAAAAATAACAAATTTGATAAAACAAAAAATGAAAAAAAAAAAATTTGATGAAAACAAAAATAATTGATAAAAAATAATAAAGCCACTAGAAACCATACAATGCAAATTAATTTTTTAAATTTCATTTTAATCTTAATTTTTTTTTTGTGATAGACGCCCTCAGAGAATTATAGGCATTATTTTATACTTAAAACATAAATCAAATTTCAAATAACAACTATGCTCTACAAATAGAGAACTATCTCCAATTTCTGCTTTATTACAATGAAAATATCGATAGAGCAGAGAAAGACTAGCAACGCCCCTTCTGTGAGAAAGAGGCTGCAGGGAAGAGAAGAGGACATCGGCCATTAGATTTCAAAGTTGGTTTTGTATTCTGTCAAGGCAGATAAGATAGCTCTGAGCAGCACCTCGCCAGATGTGGCAACAGCACCTCGCCAGATGTGGCAACAGCACCTCGCCAGATGTGGCAACAGCACCTCGCCAGATGTGGCAACAGCACCTCGCCAGATGTGGCAACAGCACCTCGCCAGATGTGGCAACAGCACCTCCCCAGATGTGACAACAGCACCTCCCCAGATGTGACAACAGCACCTCCTCAGATGTGGCAACAGCACCTCCCCAGATGTGGCAACAGCACCTCCCCAGATGTGGCAACAGCACATCGCCAGATGTGGCAACAGCACATCGCCAGATGTGGCAACAGCACCTCGCCAGATGTGGCAACAGCACCTCGCCAGATGTGGCAACAGCACCTCCCCAGATGTGGCAACAGTACCTCCCCAGATGTGGCAACAGCACCTCCTCAGATGTGGCAACAGCACCTCCCCAGATGTGGCAACAGCACCTCCCCAGATGTGGCAACAGTACCTCCCCAGATGTGGCAACAGTACTCCATCTAAGGACGTATTTGACTCTTATACAGGTAGAGGATTGCGTCAGGAGTGAGATACATTCTGGGGCGGTAGAATGATCTAACCATTTTTCCAGAGACCTTAGAAACAGATTTGATGTAAGTCTTCCATTTGATGTCTGGAGTGAAGGTCAGTCCCAGAGAGAGCTACATAAAAGCCGGGATATACAAACCCCAGGAAAACAGTAAATGTAGACTCTGTGGACAAAGAGACGAAACGGTAAATCCCATATGTGAAGGTCAGTCACAGAGAGAGCTACATAAAAGCCGGGATATACAAACCCCAGGAAAACAGTAAATGTAGACTCTGTGGACAAAGAGACGAAACAGTAAATCCCATATGTGAAGGTCAGTCCCAGAGAGAGCTACATAAAAGCCGGGATATACAAACCCCAGGAAAACAGTAAATGTAGACTGTGGACAAAGAGACGAAACGGTAAATCCCATAATATGTGAAGGTCAGTCCCAGAGAGAGCTACATAAAAGCCGGGATATACAAACCCCAGGAAAACAGTAAATGTAGACTCTGTGGACAAAGAGACGAAACGGTAAATCCCATAATATGTGAATGTAGCAATGATAAGTTCCTGGGACTGACCTACTCATCATTTCGGTTCGGGCTTGGAATGAAAAAGTTTCAACTCTCGATTCGGGACACAAGTCAGAATTGCATGCGAGTTTTGCTAATGATATTAAGATTTAGGATTTTGAAAATTGGCAGCAGATTTGATGAAGGTCTTCCATTTGATGTCTGGAGTGAAGGTCAGTCACAGAGAGAACTACATAAAAGCCGGGTTCTTATTATTTGAGCTCAGTCGTGCACCTACCGTGAAAATAACGGTAGAGCAAAGAAAGACTAGCAACATCTCTTCTGTGAGAGAATGGCTGTAGGAAAGAGAAGAGGACATCCCCCACTAGATTTCGAAGTCGATTTTGTACTCCGTCAAGGCAGGAAAGAGTGCTCCAAGCAGCACCTCCCCAGTTCTCCATCTTGGAATGTATTTGACTCTTATACAGGTAGAGGATTGCATCAGGCGTGAGATACATTCTGGAGCGATAGAATGATCCAATCATTTTCCCAGCGACCGTAGCAACGGATTTGATGTAAGTCTTACATTTCAAGTCTGAAGTGAAGGTCAGTCCCAGAAGTTTATCAAAGCAGGGGACATTCTTTACGTATTTCCTCTTGTCCGATAGGGGAAAGACCAAGATTATTCAAGAATGCAGAGGTCGAGCTGGCAATAAAACCTCATCATCCGACTTCGATAGGAAATGCAATGGTTTTCCAGCCATTTCTAAAACATTGTTCTCAAAGATCATCATATTTTTCAAACTTGTGTTGGTGTGACCAGCCAGTCAAAATTCTCTTCAAATGGAACCGTTAATTCAATGAGGAAAACTTTCTTCAAATTAACGGACCAAATGACAATATCCGGATGCTGATCCGTTGACGTTATTTCAGTCGGAAACACGAGCCGAAGTTCTAAGTCGAATACAATGTCCCTGACTGTGCAGCCATCAAACAATGACAATCTCTGCTTATTTTTACACAAAAAACTGAACTATTTCCTTCTTTAATAAAATTTGGAGCTTTAGTCTCACATATTTCACCCCAAACAAGGCAGGCCGCCACTGTAGACGTTACGGGGGTTACTGAGAATTAGGGTGTAGGTTTTGGGTGTCACCCTAAGTTGGGAGCTGTGCAGCGAGATGTCTGTTTACATTAGTTTTAAGCCTCTACATGTCGGGACAGTCGGGGAAACAGGGAGCAGGCAGGGAGTTCCAAAGGACTAGGAAAAAAAGCTATTGCAGTAGAAGGCTCTCCGGCATCTGGGGACCTTCACAGTGAATGGATGGGATTTAGCTGATTGTCGAGTTGGTCCAGTGTATTTACGTCGAGGGGGCATATATATATATATTTTTTTTCCCCGCATTCTACAATTCATCGGACTTCCTTTCAACGGAAATTTACCACCCGGACAAACTGCATATCTTTTTTACAAAACTTTTCTTTTTTTCACTGCGTTTTTTAATAATATTTTTCATATATTTTTCAAATATTTGAACTTTGGTTTTTTCGAAAGCCAACTTATCCATCTGTATTTCTCCTCTGATGATAAGATCTCGATCTCTGAAAAGCCTTGGCTTAAGGAAAGAATAATAAACACTAGTTTATTACTGAATACACCTTGCATTGAACAATTGAAATTTGAAATAAATTTGGACAATCGTCGCATATTTATCACTCTTTTTTCTTCTCTCTCTCTCTCATATATATATATATATATATATATTAAATTCCCAAAACAGTTTTTCATGGTAAACAACTGATGATCCCTTAAATAATGTTAAAACTAGCGTAAATTCTTGGAAGCAAACTAATATAGTGACTGTAAAAAGTAAATTGACTTATAGAAGTGATTTTCCACCGAATGACTTGGGACTAAAATGTGTGTTTTTTTAATTTTTTTTATATAGTTTCAATGGTTGGGAAACTTCCGAGACATATATATATATATATATATATATATATATATATATATATATATATATATATATATATATATGTGTGTGTGTGTGTATGTGTGCATATACATGAAATAGTAATTGCATACATATTTTCAATATTTCTTCAATAGTGCTCAATACGGTAATAGAGCTTAGTAGTAGTAATAGTAGTATAAAAATATATCTACGGCAAGTAAGCTACACCGAGACGTCCATGTTTCATTTCCACAGGAAATCATCAGGCTAAATGTCCGGTTTTATTGTTAGCAATTGCTTTTATATCCAAGTAGTGTTTATTGTAACTAACAAATTCTCTGACTTATTTTCATCGACCATGGCTGAACTTCTCTCAAACAAAAGCCTGACTGCTCTTTGTTTTACACTTTTTTCTTTTTTTTGGGGGTCGGTTTGGTGCACCTCATTTTTAATATGTTTATTTTTATTTTTTTCTTCACCTAGACTTATAGGACAACGTCATAATAGACATGGTGATGCTTCGAATAATAGCAACATGTGCTGGAACATCCAAGCGGTCTCTCCAGGTTCGTTTTATAGGTTTTAAATTGTTTAGAATTTTTTATTTGGGGGCAAAAATTGAAAATGAAAATGGAAAAAAAAACAAAAACAAAAAACAAAAAACAAAAAAAAAACGGAATTGACCAAAAAGTGGAAATGAAATTCAAGAAAATTGGTTTTCTTTAGAAAAGAAAATAGTACTTTACCAAATTCTAACTAATGAAGACGTCATCGATGAAAGACAGGAATACTTACCTAAAAAGAAAAAAAGAAAAAGAAACATTTTAGTTAAATAAAAAAAAAAAATCAACAAAATTCTTTGTGTATAAAAAGCATATCAGACATATATGATATAACAGCAACATCTTTTAAATCTTATGTAATGACTAGCGAGACCCGTGGAAATTCCACGGTGCCTTCTACATCAATCTGTATAATTTACTTTTAATAAAAATAATATTCTTTTTTGAAATAAATGTAGGTCAGGATCAGTACTATCAAAAATAAATGACTTTCTTCTGCAAAAATAACTGTCATCGTCAGCTAAAAATATTCATCAAAGCAATAAAATGAATGTCACTTTTTGAAATGAAGAGTTTGAGTACAAAACGCGATAAACGCCATTTAAAAAAAAAATTGTGAAGCTATCACTACAAGGAAGCGTTGCATTTCAACACTCGACCACACATTCAAATCAGATTTTACATAATGTGATATCGGGAGAAATTTCCTTTGCTTTCAATTAAAATAAGTTTTTGATCCGAGTCTAGATTCGATATGTTAAACCTTTTCTTTTCTAATGTCTCGATTTTAAACACATTGGATTTATCGCGTTTTGCATTGAAACTCTTCAAATTGTTTTAGTTGACATAACATGACTTGATTTTGGAACAATTCATTTTAAAATTGTTCAAGTCGGAATTGTTTACCTTAGTGACATCAGATTAATCATCAATCACTATATTTGCTGATTGGACGATTTCATTTTTTTTTTTTTTTTTAAATGTGGGTGAAAGGTGATAACGTACGTACGATCATGAAATGCCTTAGCGTATTATTATATAGATTTTAAATGTGTGTGAAAGGTGATAACGTACGTACGGACATGAAATGCCTTAGCGTATTATTATATAGATTTTAAATGTGTGTGAAAGGTGATAACGTACGTATGGAAATGAAATGCCTTAGCGTATTATTATATAGATTTTAAATGTGTGTGAAAGGTGATAACGTATGCACGAATATGAAATACCATAGCCTATTATTATATAGATTTTAAATGTGTGTGAAAGGTGATAACGTACGTACGAACATTAAATGCCTTAGCGTATTATATAGATTTTAAATGTGTGTGAAAGGTGATAACGTACGAACATTAAATGCCTTACCGTATTATTATATAGATTTTAAATGTGTGTGAAAGGTGATAATGTACGTATGGACATGAAATGCCATAGCATATTATTATATAGATTTTAAATGTGTGTGAAAGGTGATAACGTACGTACGAACATGAAATACCATAGCATATTATTATATAGATTTTAAATGTGTGTGAAAGGTGATAACGTACGTACGAAAATGAAATACCATAGCATATTATTATATAGATTTTAAATGTGTGTGAAAGGTGATAACGTACGTACGAACATTAAATGCCTTAGTGTATTATTATATAGATTTTAAATGTGTGTGAAAGGTGATAACGTACGGACATGAAATGCCTCAGCGTATTATTATATAGATTTTAAATGTGTGTGAAAGGTGATAACGTACGTACGGACATGAAATGCCTCAGCGTATTATTATATAGATTTTAAATGTGTGTGAAAGGTGATAACGTACATACGAACATGAAATGCTTTAGCGTATTATTATATAGATTTTAAATGTGTGTGAAAGGTGATAACGTACGTACGAATATGAAATACCATAGCATATTATTATATAGATTTTAAATGTGTGTGAAAAGTGATAACGTACGTACGAACATGAAATGCCTTAGTGTATTATTATATAGATTTTAAATGTGTGTGAAAGGTGATAACGTTCGTACGGACATTAAATGCCTTAGCGTATTATTATATAGATTTTAAATGTGTGTGAAAGGTGATAACGTACGTATGGAAATGAAATGCCTTAGCGTATTATTATATAGATTTTAAATGTGTGTGAAAGGTGATAACGTACGTATGGACATGAAATGCCTTAGCGTATTATTATATAGATTTTAAATGTGTGTGAAAGGTGATAACGTACGTATGGACATGAAATGTCTTAGCGTATTATTATATAGATTTTAAATGTGTGTGAAAGGTTATAACGTACGTACGAAAATGAAATGCCTTAGCGTATTATTATAGATTTTAAATGTGTGTGAAAGGTGATAACGTACGTACGAACATTAAATGCCTTAGCGTATCATTATATAGATTTTAAATGTGTGTGAAAGGTGATAACATACGTACGAAAATGAAATGCCTTAGCGTATTATTATAGATTTTAAATGTGTGTGAAAGGTGATAACGTACGTACGAACATTAAATGCCTTAGCGTAATATATAGATTTTAAATGTGTGTGAAAGGTGATAACGTACGTACGAACATTAAATGCCTTAGCATATTATTATATAGATTTTAAGTGTGTGTGAAAGGTGATAACGTACGTACGAACATGAAATGCCTTAGCGTAATATATAGATTTTAAATGTGTGTGAAAGGTGATAACGTACGTACGAACATTAAATGCTTTAGCGTATTATTATATAGATTTTAAATGTGTGTGAAAGGTGATAACGTACGTATGGAAATGAAATGCCTTAGCGTATTATATAGATTTTAAATGTGTGTGAAAGGTGATAACGTACGTACGGACATGAAATGCCTCAGCGTATTATTATATAGATTTTAAATGTGTGTGAAAGGTGATAACGTACGTACGGACATGAAATGCCTTAGCGTATTATTATATAGATTTTAAATGTGTGTTGAAGGTGATAACGTACGTACGAATATGAAATACCATAGCATATTATTATATAGATTTTAAATGTGTGTGAAAGGTGATAACGTACGTATGGACATGAAATGTCTTAGCGTATTATTATATAGATTTCAAATGTGTGTGAAAGGTGATAACGTACGTACGAACATGAAATTGCATTAGCGTATTATTATATAGATTTTAAATGTGTGTGAAAGGTGATAACGTACGTACGAACATTAAATGCCTTAGCGTATTATATAGATTTTAAATGTGTGTGAAAGGTGATAACATACGTACGAAAATGAAATGCCTTAGCGTATTATATAGATTTTAAATGTGTGTGAAAGGTGATAACATACGTACGAAAATGAAATGCCTTAGCGTATTATTATAGATTTTAAGTGTGTGTGAAAGGTGATAACGTACGTACGAACATAAAATGCCTTAGCGTAATATATAGATTTTAAGTGTGTGTGAAAGGTGATAACATACGTACAAACATTAGATGCCTTAGCATATTATTATATAGATCCTACTTGTTACTCCCTTTAAGAAAAACGACGATGACACTGTCAATATGCATGCGCTAAAGCAAAGGGAACTAATTCATTCTAACTTGATGGAATAGTTGTATTACAGCAGCTTGATTTGTATATATATATATATATATATATATATATATATATAAACAACAAGCATACGACAACTGATTTTTTTCTAGCCTGGTAAATGTGTTAGATAATGGCCCTATGGTAATGGACGTATCTGTTGGAAATCGTTGGTTTGACTTGCGCGAATTAGCGTGGGGGGGGGGACCCGTGCAGTCGAGTGCAGAACAGGGCCTGTTCTCACAGTCGGAGCTCACAGACATGACAAGGTCACCGCGTGACGAGACCTCAGATCAAGGGTCAATGTGCACCTGCGAGAGGCTCTGTGACGTCACAGGCCTTTGCGTGGGAAGCAGAGGGATCCATAACGTCACTCGTTCTTCGTGAGAAGCGAGTTTTAGTCAGTCTGGGTTTTGGAGGCGAACCTATCAGATGTGATTTTTACCATGTAGTCTACAACAGATTAGGGGAATTGATTCCCTAAGAAAATACAGGCGAAAGATCTCTTTCCCTGCCCCCTCCAGGAATGATTAAGGACTTAGTTGCTAAGTAATTACGAAAGCAGTAATTTGCTCTCTCTCTCTCTCGACGTTTGGTGAATATCTGCAAGCCGATAAATAAGTAACGCCAGTAATAAAAAGAATTGAACGTTAAGATTGTTGTTTAGCGAGTCGGTCATGAAGCTTTTCTTGCAGACAACGGACGGCGTGGTTCACGGCAGAGAAGAGAGGAGAAAGAATTCAACCACTAGACGACATCGAGACGGCGACCCTCTACGCGCCAAGGGAGAAATTTAAAGGTATGCAAACTATATAATTCTATGGTGTTAAAAATAACGTGTGATTAAATGGGAACTGCCACGGCCCTTTCCGGGACAAGTATATAAAACGAGAAAAGCCGCGGCCCTAAGTAGGGGTATGTAACAATACGACAACTGATTTTTTTCCTAATTTAATTTTTAAAAAAGTTTTGCCTATGAGAACAATTAAGTAAAAGTTGTATTAAAAAAAATGCGTAAAACCTAAAAATGATTTGAAATTGCATTTTGAGTTTCTGTTGAATATCTAGTGTAGCAGTAAGTCCTGGGAGCATATACCAGAAAGAACGGTTGGAAATGATTTATACACCATCCACTATGACTATGCAATCCCTACAGCTACATGAAGTAATAACGAAGGTCTAACAAAACACAAATCACTCTGGAGTAAAAAACGAAGGTCCAAAGAAACGCAAATCACTCTGTCCGTAGATCACAAAGTCCTCTGTCAGCTTCCAAAGCAGATCTCTACGTCCGTCACACCTGCACTTACTTCGCACCGTTTCGTTGAAGACGGTAAAAGACCCGCTTTTATTAGGCTGAGGCACACCTAATTTGCATGCGTGCAATGTGACTTCGCGAGACTCCGCGTGAACCGTACGTAATAAAAGTGTTCACGGACACCATGTTGAATTCTTTTCCTTCATCCGCAGCGCACAGGACAGACAAACACGAGGACGTTTCGCAGGTAAGCCCCCTTCACGCTCCCCACACTACATATCTAGAAAACGGAGCTGTTAAACCTGACATCATAATATGGGACAAAAGGGAGAAAGTAGCAACCCTAGTTGAAGTCAGTGTCCCTAATGATGCAGCATTGAACAGAGCAGAAAGGGAAAAAGATTACGAAATACCAAGGTCTCATGTACGACATGAAAAGAAACTGGAACCTTAGAAAAATCTCCATCATACCAGTAATTATAGGAGCAACCGGACTAATGAAAAAGAATTGCAAAAGCTATCTGGTGAGTATACCCGGTGAACCGAGTGCAAGAGAAATACAAACAACTGCACTTAAAGGGACGGTTAGAATCTTAAAACGATCTCTAGGCTGGAGTGTCTGAAATAGCCGGTGAATGTCTGGCATCCGGTAGGATGCCCCATCTCCAGCAAAAACAGAAAGATTTTAAAAATTAAAAAAAAAACAAACACTGTAATTTGAGATTTTGCTAGATAGAGGATTGTGTGCCCTCTACTGATTGCTAGAAAGAACTCCTAGTTAAGGAAAGCGAATATCCATTCCCCTTAAGTTGATAAAGAATATTTGAAATTAAATGGTCATCATTGTCATATATGGACATGTTCTAGCTAACAGTTTGAGAAAAGTATCCGGAGAATATCGTCATCCCTGGAAAAAGTTAAATAAGCAACGTCTAGTTCTCCCTTGTAAAACATTCACAACAAAAACTCGTCTAGCTACAACCACTGTAAATAATTTTTCTTTCTTCCTCTGTGTACCTAAAACTAAATAGAACTTCCATGAGCAAAGTTTCTTTCCAGGAACTACACATCTGTGGAGCACAATACTGCGGGCTGCTTCCCAGCTTACTACAATATGGTCGTTTTCAAGTCCAATGTTGACAAATTCTTGTCAAGCCGTCCTCTTAAATAATCAAATTATGTCCAGTTTCAGCCATTGTTACCAATCATCCAGGTGTTGCCTCACCGTCCACCTAACAAACTTATTAACCCTTATCCTCGAATGGCCTTTGGGCCTTGATAAGCAGTGACTCTTTAGTACATAAATAAACGATAACCCCGTCCCCCATTAAAGGGGCATATAACCACGCCCATATTGATTAGACGTCACCAAAATTGTTTATCAAGATGACAGTACGAATTGAAAAAAAATCAAAATTTCACTGTTGAAAAAAAAAAACTAAAAAAGTAAAAATAAAACTTCAGACACAATTCTTCAACATTCGCAGACAAAATTGTG
Organism: Sepiola atlantica; assembly: GCA_963556195.1. NCBI lineage: Eukaryota > Metazoa > Mollusca > Cephalopoda > Sepiida > Sepiolidae > Sepiola > Sepiola atlantica. The sequence goes on from OY744555.1 coordinate 9,448,755, forward strand.
TGCGAATGTTGAAGTTTTGCAACACGGATTCTTCGTATGCCTGAAGACACGAGTTCCTTTTTCCAGAAAGCTTCTGCGCAAACGGTTATTGATAGGAATGCTGGTGCCAATACAATCTCTGCGGAGGTAGACAAAATAATTGGGTTTTGATTGTTATCAAGCGCAGACGACTTTCAATCTTAACCCGTCGTGTCGAGTGAAAGATTATGGTTAATGCAAAGTAATTTAAAACTGGCAGCCAATTTTAAACCAGCCGACAGATTCCTTCAGAATGTTTCTAAATCTGATACAGGTAAAATCTGTAGGGGACAAAAAATCAGTTCATGTTTTGCGATGAGGACAAAATAATGGAAAGCTGGGTTTTTTCTGGTATAGCCAGACGGTGTCTCAATTATCACTTAGCTAGGTCGGTCTTCTTAGATCACCTTCTAAATAAGGACAAATAATATTAGATATCAATTAAAATTATAATTTGTATAATTTTTATTATTCGGACTAAATTTTTCATCTTGAGTGTTATTATCACAACGTTTCGGCCGCTGTAACCTCTGACCTCCTTCATGTATATCTCTTCGAACTCGGGAATCTGGACGGAATTTCAAACAGAACCCTTTATTTAATCCACGGGGGTAGCATGCTCTCGTTCCATCAGCCATAACTGGGAGAAGTCTTCAGTAATTCGCAATTCTTCATATCGCCCGCACCGAGGATTGAACCCTCAACCTTCAGATGACTATCACTTAGAACTGAATTTAACTTAGTACCATATCCACTGCGCCACGGGCCCTTGCAGATTAACTGAAGGGTTCTGTTCGGAATTCAAGATGAGAAATGTAGTCCGAATAACCAAAAGTATACACATGAGGACAAAATAATGGAGAGATTAGTTTTTTTTTTATATAGCCAGACAGTGTCTCACTTATCACCACTTCCAGCCTCGACACCTGAGCGAGGTCGGTCTTCTCAGACCACCACCTGCTAAATAAGGACACATAATATTAGATATAAATTAAAACTATATTTTTGCTTTCTTCTTTCATTTTACTAAAAAAGTTTCAATAACTATAACTTTAGTTATATCAAATGGAGACGGTAGTTAAGTGGATATCGACACGGACTGAAGACCTGGGTGTTCCAAGTATGAATCCAGTCGGTTCCACAGTACCACTTTCACTTAGGGATGTTGGCAACCTTCTCGTAGTCCTTCCCGTAAGTACCCGATGTCTTTCCAGAAAGATTTCTAACTAGAAAACCATCGGGGAAACTAATGCCAACACCAGATTCATCTGATTCACACGAAAGAAGAAAAAGAGACTAATAAAACAATGATTTCTTTTTTTTTTATATAAAAAAATTGAAATTTGTATAATTTTGGTTATTCGGGCTACATTTCTCATCTTGAGTGTTATCATCACAATGCTTCGGCCGCTGTAACCTCCGGCCTTCTTCAGGTGTATCTCTTCGAACTCGGGAATATTTCTGTCGGAACCATGGCCATCCCTACTACAGGCCAGGCAATCGTGCAACTGGGGTCTTTTACTGGGGGCCATGTGAATTTTCTTAAATATTCGATATAGAAGTTGCAAACTATATCATCAACTGGTGCGGATCCTTTTTTTCTTTTTAACCACAATATACAAGTAATGATCTTTTGACATAAGTACAAAATCTCTAAAAAAAAAAATCCAACATTGAAATAAAAATTCTTCATTGAAATATGCATTCGCCTTTGTTTATTCAAAATTACCTGTCTCTTCATTTATAGGAATTTGTCAATAATTGTCAAATTTATCAATTAGCTCATTGTGGTTCTTATTATTTGGTATGTAAAACACATAAAAACATCAAACTAATCTCACAGAGGAATTTTACCTTTGTTTGCAACTTCTATATGGAATATTTAAGAAAATTCACATGGCCCCCAGTAAAAGACCCCAGTTGCACGATTGCCTGGCCTGTAGTAGGGATGGCCATGGTTGGAACCCTTTACTTAATCCACAGGGGTAGCATGCTCTTGTTCTGTCAGCCATGACTGGGAAAAGTTCTGTCAGCCATGATTGGGAAAAGTATTCAGTAATTAGCAATTCTTCGTATCGCCCGCACCGAGGATTGAACCATCAACCTTCAGATAACTATCACTTAGAACTGAATTTTACTTAGTACTATATCCACTGCGCCACTTATCTTCTCTCTTCCTCTATTTGCCTTACACCATACTGCAAACGATTCACAATGCGGGTAGATAGAGGTAGGACACTTATTTATTCAAAGAACGACTTCCTGTCTCCTTCCTCCACATACGTATTTCGGTTTTTTTTTTCCTGTCTATTTTTTGGACCAAACATGTTTTAATGTTTTCAACTTTTATTACACACAAACTTGAACATTCTTTTTACACAAAAAAAAAGCTGATTTTAATGGAATTTAAAACCAAAACTGAAATTAACACAGTCGATAATTACAGTATAAAATACAAAAGGTTATCCTGGTTAAATCACCCCCTTCTCACAAAATATGGGATTCTGCCCTTTTTAGGCGATTATGTGAGAACACTTAGTGGAAGAAGAAAATAGCAAATAATAATTTTAGAATTTAAAGTAGGGGATCGATTTTATGAATAAAAAAAAGGAACATGTCCAGTGTAGAAATGCGAAGTTTTACACTTGTGTCTCAGTGGTGTTTGTGGCAAGCATGCAATTTCAATCCAATCGCCTAATAAATATCGCTGCTTTCTCAACCACTAAAAATTCAATTGCCTAATAAATATCGCAGCTTTCTCAACCACTAAAAATCCAATCGCCTAATAAATATCGCAGCTTTCTCAACCACTAAAAATCCAACCGCCTAATAAATATCGCTGCTTTCTCAACCACTAAAAATTCAACCGCCTAATAAATATCGCAGCTTTCTCAACCACTAAAAATTCAACCGCCTAATAAATATCGCTGCTTTCTCAACCACTAAAAATTCAACCGCCTAATAAATATCGCTGCTTTCTCAACCACTAAAAATTCAATCGCCTAATAAATATCGCTGCTTTCTCAACCACTAAAAATTCAATCGCCTAATAAATATCGCAGCTTTCTCAACCACTAAAAATTCAATCACCTAATAAATATCGCTGCTTTCTCAACCACTAAAAATTCAATCGCCTAATAAATATCGCTGCTTTCTCAACCACTAAAAATTCAATCACCTAATAAATATCGCTGCTTTCTCAACCACTAAAAATTCAATCGCCTAATAAATATCGCTTCTTTCTCAACCACTAAAAATTCAATCGCCTAATAAATATCGCTGCTTTCTCAACCACTAAAAATCCAATCGCCTAATAAATATCGCTGCTTTCTCAACCACTAAAAATCCAATCGCCTAATAAATATCGCTGCTTTCTCAACCACTAAAAATCCAATCGCCTAATAAATATCGCTGCTTTCTCAACCACTAAAAATAAAAACAATGAAAATAAGATTTTTGAAGAAATATTTAGTGTATTCTTCAGTTGGAAATCAATAATTTTTAAAACAAACCCGATAAAAAAAAAAGATTGCTTTTGTTTACGTAAAAAATAGGTCAAAGAATTTGTAGAAATTAACAAAATGTATTTCTTTGATCAAAATAAACGAGTTACAAATTTGCGTTTCAAATTTTCAAGCTTTAGATTGAAGAAACCTTGCATATTTTTTTTTTTTCAGTTATTCAATTTTATTTGAGCTTACTTCAAAGTTTGATTGCGAAATGAAACCTTAGAAAAGATTCAGTCATCGAATAAGATTCGATGACTGAATCAAGGGAAGAATCCATAATGATACTGTTCAAATTATCCAAAGATGAAAGACAAATTTGCAACCCATTTTCTTCTAAAATTACCTCACGTCACCCAAAGGCACTAATTAATTACCAAGTAAGATTAAAACTATCTAAAAACAAAATACACCTTTACTAAAGTTATATTTTTATATATTAATAAAAATAAAATGCATTAATTTTTTTTGTTTTTTATGTAAATAAAGCATGGTAGATGTCAATTAAAAAAAAAATGTTTAATATTTTTTATATATTACAAAAAAGGCCCCTAAATAACGTGTTAACAAAATCACTATAACTCTAAGAAAAATTAATGTTTTGAATTAGCGATATCATTATTGAATAAAGCATTGTTTAATCAATATTTTCACCAAAAAAATAATATAATTGCAAAAATTATTTCATGTGATTTTAATGATTAGAGTTTCTGGGAAAATAAAAAATGCGACATAATTATATTTCCCTTTCATTAGGGGTGGGACGTAATTTTCACCGAAAAATGATGGATTTTGAGTCCCGTGGAGCCTTAACGGCTATTTTTGGCCTGCACCTTCTGAATTTTGCAAAATTTTCAAAATGTTTGATTGTTTAGTGTTATTTATGTATAAATGAACACAAAAAAATACTACTCGCATGAATCTGAAATTTTCACCCATTACGTCCCACCCCTTCTGAATTTTGCAAAATTTTCAAAATGTTTGATTGTTTAGTGTTATTTATGTATAAATGCACACAAAAAAATACTACTCGCATGAATCTGAAATTTTCACCCATTACGTCCCACCCCTTCTGAATTTTGAAAAATGTTCAAAATGTTTGATTGTTTAATGTTATTTATGTATAAATGAACACAAAAAAATACTACTCGCATGAATCTGAAATTTTCACCCATTATGTACCACCCCTTCTGAATTTTGCAAAATTTTCAAAATGTCTGATTGTTTAGTGTTATTTATGTATAAATGAACACAAAAAAATACTACTTGCATGAATCTGAAATTTTCACCCATTACGTCCCACCCCTTCTGAATTTTGCAAAATTTTCAAAATGTCTGATTGTTTAGTGTTATTAATGTATAAATGAACACAAAAAAATACTACTCGCATGAATCTAACATTTTCACCCATTATGTCCCACCCTTTCTGAATTTTGCAAAAGAATAAAAAAGATTGAAATCGGTCATTTTAAAGAAAAGGGAATATCACCACAAGTAGTAAACATACTTAACCCTTAGTCTACCATCTCTAATAGCAGACGATACTACATACATATCTTTTCAATATAAGACACAACAGCACAAATATACACAATAAATTCAGCAATTGACTAATATGTGCATGAGAAAATGACAAGGTTAACCTCATAATAAATTCAAAATGGCCGCCATCACAATATGCAAATAAGTCAAATTTTACAATTTATTTTGATAGTCTTATATGCTACAAATGTAATATACATTGTTTGGGCATACAATAAAAGATTAAGCTTAAAACGTCATTTTAAAAATAGGTGTAAAAAAATCATGTTTGGTTGTTTTGTTTTACGACATATCAACCCTTTTGGGGTTATTTAATGCCGAATCTGGTAATTTTGGTGAAGGTTTTTATGCTTCATGTTCTTTATATCTTCAAATGTTTAATCATCGTTTTTGGTTTGGTTGTTTTGTTTTACGGCATATCAACCCTTTTGGGGTTATTTAATGCCGAATCTGGTCATTTTTGTGAAGGTTTTTAGGCTCCAAGTTTTTTATATCTTCAAATGTTTAATCATGGTTTGGTTGTTTAATTTTACGACATATCAAGACAAACTTATGAAAATGTTATTTAAAACTTGAAGACTGACAGACAAGATGTTCAGACGCATCTGATGTAAGATTTACATTGTCAGCTATTTCAAACTTAAGCATGACAGACCAACGAAAATGCTATTTCAAACTTAAGCATGACAGACCAACGAAAATGCTATTTCAAACTTAAGCATGACAGACCAACAAAATGATATTTCAAACTTAAGCATGACAGACCAACGAAAATGCTATTTCAAACTTAAGCATGACAGACCAACGGAAATGCTATTTCAAACTTAAGCATGACAAACCAACGAAAATGTTATTTCAAACTTAAGCATGACAGACCAACGAAAATGATATTTCAAACTTAAGCATGACAGACCAACGAAAATGATATTTCAAACTTAAGCATGACAGACCAACGAAAATGATATTTCAAACTTAAGCATGACAGACCAACGAAAATGCTATTTCAAACTTAAGCATGACAGACCAACGAAAATGGTATTTCAATCTTAAGCATGACAGACCAACGAAAATGATATTTCAAACTTAAGCATGACAGACCAACGGAAATGCTATTTCAAACTTAAGCATGACAGACCAACGGAAATGCTATTTCAAACTTAAGCATGACAGACCAACGAAAATGCTATTTCAAACTTAAGCATGACAGACCAACGAAAATGCTATTTCAAACTTAAGCATGACAGACCAACGAAAATGCTATTTCAAACTTAAGCATGACAGACCAACGAAAATGCTATTTCAAACTTAAGCATGACAGACCAACGAAAATGATATTTCAAACTTAAGCATGACAGACCAACGGAAATGCTATTTCAAACTTAAGCATGACAGACCAACGGAAATGCTATTTCAAACTTAAGCATGACAGACCAACGGAAATGCTATTTCAAACTTAAGCATGACAGACCAACGGAAATGCTATTTCAAACTTAAGCATGACAGACCAACGAAAATGATATTTCAAACTTAAGCATGCGAAACAGACAGCCTGTTATAGAGACGCGTGGACGCATATAAACAAATGTTAATTAGCAAAGAAAACAGAAAACAAAAACTGTGAAATGTGTGAAGCTTCAGTTTGATAATGGACAACAAATTAGTTTAAGCCAATTGCAATGCAAGCAATCTTCGAAATCTAAAAAAATTCCCATGAATGCAGATTTGGATAGGATTCTTCAACATGACTAACTAGATTATCAATCAACCACGAGCGGAAATTTTAACGAATGTCAAGTTTGGAAGAACTTTGAAGAAAATCATTGAATTTATCATGAAAAAATGCTCAATTAACTCCAGCATGACAGCTGAATGAAGGCGGTTATGTTTCATTTTTTTCTGTTGGGGTTGCTAGCTGGGGTGGGGTCATGATATCAGGAAGATTCTCTCAGGTTTTAAGAAAATCCATTTGTTATACATGTCGGATTGTTGGTAACGGAGAAGAATCCCAACGTACCTTTTTATAGAAAAAAGAAATAAAAGTCTTTCTTTATTAGCTGTTTTTGTAAATTCTTAGTTAGACATTTACGGTTTACGACCACACAGACTAGACCTGTCTCTTCACTTTTTTTATTACTTTCATTCAACCCAAACAAGGCACATTGTTGTTGAGACGTGAGGGCCTACTGCAAATTAGGGGCCAGATATATATATATATATATATATCTGACACGTAGCTATAAGGCATATTCCGACAATGTTCATTGAGTACTCTAGTCAGTCTTTCTTGATATGCCACCCTTCGCATTAATAGAACTTAAATTCCCTTCTTGAATGTGGTAATGTCCCGTGGCCTAATGTCTACAGCGTTTGCTTACAGAGTCTAGGTTGATTTTGTGGCAGGGGTTCAAACCGTGCGACCGTTCGAGATTATCATCCCTGCACTGATGAAGGCAGAAGCTCGAAATCCTAGTGTATGTAGGTAAAAATAATTTTATATATATATATATAAAAAGATTAATTTTATATATATATATATATATATATATATATATATAACAATATTAATTTTATATATATATATTGTGGCAGGGGTTCAAACCGTGCGACCGTTCGAGATTATCATCCCTGCACTGATGAAGGCGAAAGCTCGAAATGCTAGTGTATGTAGGTAAAAATAATTTTATATATATATATATATAACAATATTAATTTTATATATATATATAACAATATTAATTTTATATATATATATATATATATAAATATAACAATATTAATTTTATATATATATATATATATATAAATATAACAATATCAATTTTATATATATATATATATATATATATAACAATATCAATTTTATATATATATATATATATATATATAACAATATCAATTTTATATATATATATATATATATATATATATAACAATATCAATTTTATATATATATATATATAACAATATCAATTTTATATATATATATATATATATATAACAATATCAATTTTATATATATATATAAACATATTAATTATATATATATATATAAACATATTAATTATATATATATATATATATATATAACAATATTAATTTTATATATATATTGTGGCAGGGGTTCAAACCGTGCGACCGTTCGAGATTATCATCCCTGCACTGATGAAGGCGAAAGCTCGAAATGCTAGTGTATGTAGGTAAAAATAATTTAATATATATATATAACAATATTATATATATATATAACAATATTAATTTTATATATATATATATATATAACAATATTAATTTTATATATATATATATATATATAACAATATTAATTTTATATATATATATATATATATAACAATATTAATTATATATATATATATATAACAATATTAATTTTATATATATATATATATATATAACAATATTAATTTTATATATATATATATATATAACAATATTAATTTTATATATATATATATATATAACAATATTAATTTTATATATATATATATATATAACAATATTAATTTTATATATATATATATATATATAACAATATTAATGTTATATATATATATAACAATATTAATGTTATATATATATATAATATTAATTTTATATATATATAATATTAATTTTATATATATATATAATATTAATTTTATATATATATAATATTAATTTTATATATATATATAATATTAATTTTATATATATATATAATATTAATTATATATATATATATATAACAATATTAATTTTATATATATATATAATATTAATTATATATATATATATAATATTAATTATATATATATATATATAACAATATTAATTTTATATATATATATATATAATATTAATTTTATATATATATATAATATTAATTATATATATATATATATAACAATATTAATTATATATATATATATATAACAATATTAATTATATATATATATAACAATATTAATTATATATATAACAATATTAATTATATATATATATTAAGTGACCTCAACTATTGCAATGCCACATTGTGTATTGTCGGCAGTTGAAACCCTTATTCCAGACATTTAATTTCCCTGATGATCTGCCAAGCTAGTACCTGCTTGGTAGTGAAACACGTGTAGGAAAAAACATTTAATTTGAATATATAATATTTGTAAGAAAAAATATCTTTAATGGTGTTCATTGGTGTCCTGAAAGGAATGCTTTGGTAAGTCTTCATAAAATCGCATATAAATGCTCTGTACTCTGTAATCGAGTATCATCGAGCTTGTTTTTATTGGAACAACCCCGGTCTTCACTGAATGATCTATTTTATAAGTGAAAAATCTAAATCTATCTATCTAAATCTCTCTCTCTCTCTCTCTCTCTCTCTATATATATATATAATTTTATTATATATTTTCTCTCTCTCTCTCTCTCTCTCTCTCTCTCTCTCTCTCTCATTTAAAAAGGGGGGCATTTTTGGTAAAATTGGTTGAGGAAAAATAAATTTTCTTTCTGAATTATCTCTTCTTTTTTTTAGTCAAATGACATTTTGTAATCAGATAAAAAAAAAAAAAAATATGTTAATAAAAATCAAATAAATTCAATTATTTTATTGACACCCCCCTCCCCCCAAAAAAGTAATGGTTATTTTCTGTTGTAATGCTGTCCGTTAATAGTGCAATGAAAAGTCAGTTTAGGGAACTTCAGTCATTACTAACTAGCAGAGAATTACATTTTGTTTGAACCTCTACAAATCATAGTTTTGAAATATCAGAAACCAAACAATGCCCTGCCAAATTCGTGATCAAAAAAATAAACCGGAAGTATGAAGCCAAAAAAATAAACCGGAAGTATAAAGCCAAAAAGGCGGAGAAGAAATTGTTCTAGCTAGAATAACAACATAACAGTAAATAGTAATTTGTCTTATACATAGTTTGAAAACTAACGTAAAGTATAGGCCTCGGCATGGGTGGTGATTTGGTCAAGGAAAAATAGTCCTCCTCAGTGAAAGAATACAATGACAAAGCGAATCCTTTTTTTTTTGAGATTCGGCTCTAAGAGAGAAGAGACTATCTTTATTGTTTGTCCGATGTCTTTAGCAGTAGTTTCTTTTCTTTTCTTTAGCCCCGAGAGCGGCAAGGAGCTAAAACTTTCTATTCTGTTCGGGGAATTAATTTTACTTGTATACTTCTAGGTGTTTATCTAAATCAGAAGGAATTCTTGTTTTTTTGTTTTTTTTTAAATACATGGACAACAAAAACAATGTCGACTTAAGGGTCACAAATGATTCGTCATTTGTGCCTCCATATAAGGTGGTTGATTCACCTGTCGAGAGAGTGAAAACTCAGAACGTCTCTAGCATTACATGGAGAGAAATCTCTCCATGTAATGCACAGCTTGGTCGATGATAGCCTTAATCGTTTGTGTTACAATGACAGTGATGGCAGCGAAGATCAACAGGTCTCAGTCGGACCACCTCAAGAAGTCGTCTTTCTACCACAACTGAACAGAACTTTCTCTTCTTCCTCCGTGTGCCTAGCATCAGATGGAATTTCCATGAACAGAGTTTCCTTCCACGAATTTCCATGAACAGAGTTTCCTTCCACGAATTTCCATGAACAGAGTTTCCTTCCACGAATTTCCATGAACAGAGTTTCCTTCCAAGAATTTCCATGAACAGAGTTTCCTTCCAAGAACTTCCATGAACAGAGTTTCCTTCCAAGAACTTCCATGAACAGAGTTTCCTTCCAAGAACTTCCATGAACAGAGTTTCCTTCCAAAAACTTCCATGAACAGAGTTTCCTTCCAAGAATTTCCATGAACAGAGTTTCCTTCCAAGAACTTCCATGAACAGAGTTTCCTTCCAAGAACTTCCATGAACAGAGTTTCCTTCCAAGAACTTCCATGAACAGAGTTTCCTTCCAAGAACTTCCATGAACAGAGTTTCCTTCCAAGAACTTCCATGAACAGAGTTTCCTTCCAAGAACTTCCATGAACAGAGTTTCCTTCCACGAATTTCCATGAACAGAGTTTCCTTCCACGAACTTCCATGAACAGAGTTTCCTTCCAAGAACTTCCATGAACAGAGTTTCCTTCCAAGAATTTCCCGTCTGTAGAACACATTACCACGGAATTGCTTCCATGCAGACTACAACATGGTCGTCTTTAAATCAAATGTCAATAAATACTTGCCATAAACTCCCCACCATAAGTGATCGAACTTTGTTCATTCCATTCATCATTTTCAATCCTCTCATGATATTCTTCATCATTCAACTGACAATCCAGCCTTTGCTTTTTGGCTCGGAGCAAAGTGTAGTATCTGTTCTGATATTACACTTCGTCTTTTCTGTATCGGTCAGTAAAAGAAAATTAGACTGAAGCAATTTTCTATTTTTGTCCTAATTTAGAGTGTCCCTTTATGGGGGGGGGGGGCAGGAATATTAAATTTTCCCCATATTAAAAACTGACCTTGTGTCTAACTGCCTTCGCGAGGAGGCAAGTAAATAGGGACAATCTATCCATCTGGTTGACCCTAATCCTCAAGTGGCTTTTGGCCTCGATAAGTGGCGTATCATTAGCATCGACAGAACTATAACATGGCACGTTGAGTCCACAATCCACGACAGTAATCACCGCGGCTTCCATTTTCAATGGTGGTCAGATCGCGCATTGCAAATTGAACATCTGAAAAGCCATAATTAAAAATGGCCTGAATTTTTTTTTCTTTTAATTTTTTTTTTTTTGTAACTCAGCTGATAATAGTTTTTTTTTTTTTTTTTTTTTTTTTTAAACCTCAGCTGATAATATACCAAGACAGGTTTTCTTTAAGAGACTGGTACTACACTTTGATGTGGATCAAATAACATGAACATTTTTTTTTAAAACTACAAAGAAAATTGGGTTAGTTCTGAATAATTGATGATGGCAGCATTTGTTTCTACATAAGTTTTTCATCAAATGGAAAAAATCCTCGCCTTGTCAGAGGATCGGGCACCTGCCAAACAAGTGAACCTTGGTCCGTTTCCAGATCTGACATTACAAGTTGCAAGTGTCGAACACCCCCCCCCCTCCACACACACAAAAAAAAACCCAAAATAAAAAAAATAATTAAAAAAAGAGGTATTAAAAAAAATAACTAATTATTTCACGGTTTCATCAGAGCAAAGACCAAAAAACGCTGTTTTTTTTTTTGCAGAATGTGCTTCAAAATCAAGATTAAAATAAATAAAAAAAACAAAACAAAAACAAAACGAACATTTCACTTGTTTGTTTTGATATTGCCAATAATTAATCTATAAAAATAAACGATAAAAATTGTCTGTCGGTTCGTTTTTCTCACGCTGTCCACATCCAATGTCATACCAATCCTTAATCACCGACTCCTGACGATTGTTTGAAGCAAAACAAAATTGGGATTAACATCTTTCAGCCGATGGTGATTGTGAGACTGCTGCTATTACCCGATGCAAATATGGAGGGGCTTTAGAGAACTCTTGTCCCGCTTGACAAATAAGCATCTGGCGATCAAAACTAGGACAGGTGTGAGAAGTGTCATACTTTTTGGCTTCGAGACATGGGCTGCATCGGCGAGCACTCTTAAGAGACTGCAGCACAACGAAAGAGCCATGATTAGATGGATCTGTCACGTCAAGCCGGAAGACGACACTTTCCTCGAGACACTTCTCTCTAGGCTTGTTATACAAGAAATATCCGAGTCCTTAAACTGGGCAAGATGAGATGGTTTGGCCGTGTCGAGCGAACGTCCAGCTGGGTCTCCCGGCTCAGAAACATGTCCATCGCATCAAGTCGGTAAGCCAGAAGACCAAAGCTCTCTTGAGATGAGCTGTATAAACGTGACCATGCATCCATGGGGATTGCAAATTTAGATCCTCATGACCGCCAAGCCTGCAGACGAGGACTTCGATTAAGACTGACAGACAGACAGACAGACAGGCCGAACCCTCTATAGAGAACTAATCAAAGGCCTGTTAAAAATGAAGCAGCAGATGATGATGTTCCCTGATTATAGCATTGATAGACTAATATGAACACTGGACCCTGACTTTCAGACTAATTACTTCCGATTAAACTATTTATAAATAAAGATATAAAAGATTAAGACTAAGCATCACTGCAATAAATTAATATTAATTAAATATTAAATATTTAAGTAAGGACATTGACAACATCTTTGAAGCACGGATTAGAATGTATTAAAGTGAAATATTTTGAAAATCAACAATCGTGCAATTTAAAATGAAAAAAATTTTTTTTTTTTTTTTTTTTTCTTCAAGCTTTCGTTGTAAAACCACTTTGTCAGGCGAGACTGACTTATAGTTTTTTAAATTCTTTTCTTCCTCCTCATTTAGATGGTGTCAACCCCGAGGGGTCGAATCACGATATGAGCAGAAAGGGACGTCAAGTTCTTAAAAACGTTAGGATAAGTGTAGTCCTAGCGATGTTATGCGCAGATTGGTGCTTTTTAAGTAATGGAAATTGACAAAATCTTTGAAGCACTCATTAGAATGTAGAAAAGTGAAATATTTTGAAAATCAACAATCGTGCAATTTAAATGAAAAATTCATTTATTTAATTCTTTTTTTTTTTTTGCAAGCTTTCGTTGTAGAACAACTTTGTCAGGCGAGACTATTCTAACGTTTTAAGAACTTGACGTCTCTTTCTGCTCATATCGTGATTCGACCCCTTGGGGTTAATACCATCAAAATGAGGAGGAAGAAAAAAAAACTATAAGACAGTCTCACCAGACAAAGTTGTTCTACAACGAAAGCTTGCAAAAAAAAAAAAAAAAAAAAAAAAAAAAAAAAAAAAAAATCAAATAAATGAATTTTTTTATTTAAATTGCACGATTGTTGATTTTCAAAATATTTCACTTTATTAAATATTTTATTTTTATTTTTTTTAACATTTTTATAATCCACTGATTATGTTTTATTCAAGGTTGGATCTCATCTGTAGACATTTTGATTTCATATGTTGCCATATCCCTTTCCAACCATTCTCCTGCTCCCACTACATCTCGTCCTAATCGCCCTTCATAGTCACCTGTTAGATCATATCCAGTAGTGATCCAAGGGAAAGACACATCTCGTCACTCTTGTTATTTAAGTCTTTTGAGTAATTTGCTTAGAGACATTTTGTTTTCTTCAAGTTCAGTTTTGTCAAACCGAAACAAAAAAAAATTGGTTGAAAGGTTTCCCAAAGTTTCTTAAAAGTCAAAGTTTTATTTAAGAAATTACAAAAGAAAGATGGTTTCATAGCAGTTAATTAGCAACTGAGAAATCTTGTGACTTTCTCAGGAATTATAAATTACACTTTTGTCATTTTAGTTAGTCTTCCACTAGAATGATTGGCAGCAAAGGACTTGTATTATTGTCAAGGTTAAAAACAATTGTCGCAGCCCTTCACAACAAAGAAAGAAAAATAATTATGCAGGTCAGACAAAATCATTTTTAATTGTAGATAAAACATAATTATGACCCTCCACCTGCAATTGGGCTTCTTGGCTTTTTGGCTAAGATCAAAGTGTAGTATCTGTTCCGATGGATATTGCACGCCTGTCCTGTGCAGTTCTAGGAGGTCCACCCTCCCAGGCTTTGCCTCCCCTCTTTGGGGAGGAGTAAGTTTATTGCTTACTGTCTGAGGCGCCCCTACCGGGGAATGCCGACGGGGCTGCCCAGGCAATTTTTAAATGGCCAGAGTGCTCACCTCTCGAGCGCTGGCTTTTCAAACCCCACTTTCTCGACCCGATCTTGGGTCACATCTTACTTGTGGGAGTAAGATAAAACTGGCCTTGTGCCTAACTCCTGGGGAGGAGTAAATAAAACCCTCCACCTGCACCTTCAAGCATTTGGGCTATCGACTCCAGACATGCATTACTTTTTATTAAAACAAACAAAAGACGTTGGATTCACAGAGTTCTTCAACATTAAAAAAATAATATAAAGTATATATAAATTATTAATAACATAATTTCTATGGTCGTCGTAGCCAGGCTTTTTAAAATTTCAGGAATTGGAATTATCGTTCAGACAAAATAATTTTTAATTGTAGATAAAACATAATTATGACCCTCCACCTCACCTTCTAAACACTTCAGAGCAGAACTTTGGAGTCAGAGTGACACATTCATTGCTATAGGAGTCAGAGCATTTACAATTTCAAAACCGGAGTCAGAGTCAAGCATTTGGGCTATCGACTCCAGACATGCATCACTTTTTATTAAAACAAACAAAAGACGTTGGATTCACAGAGTTCTTCAACATTACAAAAATAATATAAAGTATATATAAATTATTAATAACAACAGGTTTCTATGGTCGTTGTAGCCAAGCTTTTTAAAATTTCAGGAATTGGAATTATCGTTTAACATTTGGGCTACAGATTAACACCATGCTTTAAAGCAGGGGTGGGCAACCTTTTCAGAGTGAGGGCCGGATGAGACTTTTGGAAGGAGATCGTGGGCCGGAGTGAAAAACGAAATCTCAGAATTACTATATTTGTTTACATAAATAAATTGTACAAAAATTGCATTGAACACTCTACAAATCTGATATTTTTTCTCAAGAGACTTCAGTATGTGATGTTATAAAAGGCGCCAACGAAGAGCCATTTTGGAATCATAAAAAAATAATGACGGGGGAAGTAGCAAGTTGATCCAGCATTCGTTTTGACACACCTCACATAAGATCTATGATTCATGCCCTTTCATCATCTCTCGTTTCCTCTTTGCCTCTCTCTTTCTCTTTTTTCTATTTTTATCTCAGGCCAAGGATATGAAATTAATAGTTAAAGAAAAATGAAATATACATGCATCATCGCTCGCTGATATTCATACATTTTTATCCCACTGTAAATCTTAATTGAAACCTACTTTTACGTCTATGTCACAAAATATGAGTTTTACTGGGAGGTCCGCGGGCTGGATTGCAATAATAAAGCATAGAAGGGTGGCAGGCCGGATGCTAAGCCTTCGCGGGTCGGATGTGGCCCGCGGGCCGGAGGTTGCCCGCCCCTGCTTTAAAGGGTCACTTGGATATTTAGATGAAACAATGATTACCGGCAGACTGTCAGCTTAGTGTGCATTGGTCAAAATCTGTATAAAGAGGTTATTCTCTAATATCCTTTGAGCAGGTATGAATCTCATCTCATCTCTCTTCTACTTATTTATGGGTAAAATTGTAGGAGAGACTATATCCTGAAGCCTTGGTAGAGCAACTAGTCCAAAAGAAGAAAGTGTGAAATGACATCTCTGCCAAATGCAGATGAGGATGCCTAGCTATCAAAGGATGATGATGGCTCAGTCAGACAATATCTCTTGCAGAAGACCCCCCCCCTTCTACATCGGAAGCAAAGGTATTTAAATCACTCCCCCCGCCTCAAAGTAAAGAGGCTAATAGAAAAACTAAACTATTTTTTTTTTAACAATTTAAGAACTGCTCATGCTGTCTATAACTGGAGTGACCAATTATTAGGTCATCATGTTTATATTCTGACATTTTTTTTTCAAAGCTGAGGAGTAAATTTTTCTTTTTTTCAAAGCTGAGGAGTAAATTTTTCTTTTTTTCAAAGCTGAGGAGTAAATTTTTCTTTTTTTCAAAGCTGATGAGTAAATTTTTCTTTTTTTCAAAGCTGAGGAGTAAATTTTTCTTTTTTTCAAAGCTGAGGAGTAAATTTTTCTTTTTTTCAAAGCTGAGGAGTAAATTTTTCTTTTTTTCAAAGCTGATGAGTAAATTTTTCTTTTTTTCAAAGCTGATGAGTAAATTTTTCTTTTTTTCAAAGCTGAGGAGTAAATTTTTCTTTTTTTCAAAGCTGAGGAGTAAATTTTTCTTTTTTTCAAAGCTGAGGAGTAAATTTTTCTTTTTTTCAAAGCTGAGGAGTAAATTTTTCTTTTTTTCAAAGCTGAGGAGTAAATTTTTCTTTTTTTCAAAGCTGATGAGTAAATTTTTCTTTTTTTCAAAGCTGATGAGTAAATTTTTCTTTTTTTCAAAGCTGAGGAGTAAATTTTTCTTTTTTTCAAAGCTGAGGAGTAAATTTTTCTTTTTTTCAAAGCTGATGAGTAAATTTTTCTTTTTTTCAATGCTGATGAGTAAATTTTTCTTTTTTTCAAAGCTGATGAGTAAATTTTTCTTTTTTTCAAAGCTGATGAGTAAATTTTTCTTTTTTTCAAAGCTGAGGAGTAAATTTTTCTTTTTTTCAAAGCTGAGGAGTAAATTTTTCTTTTTTTCAAAGCTGAGGAGTAAATTTTTCTTTTTTTCAAAGCTGAGGAGTAAATTTTTCTTTTTTTCAAAGCTGATGAGTAAATTTTTCTTTTTTTCAAAGCTGAGGAGTAAATTTTTCTTTTTTTCAAAGCTGAGGAGTAAATTTTTCTTTTTTTCAAAGCTGATGAGTAAATTTTTCTTTTTTTCAATGCTGATGAGTAAATTTTTCTTTTTTTCAAAGCTGATGAGTAAATTTTTCTTTTTTTCAAAGCTGATGAGTAAATTTTTCTTTTTTTCAAAGCTGAGGAGTAAATTTTTCTTTTTTTCAAAGCTGAGGAGTAAATTTTTCTTTTTTTCAAAGCTGAGGAGTAAATTTTTCTTTTTTTCAAAGCTGAGGAGTAAATTTTTCTTTTTTTCAAAGCTGATGAGTAAATTTTTCTTTTTTTCAAAGCTGAGGAGTAAATTTTTCTTTTTTTCAAAGCTGATGAGTAAATTTTTCTTTTTTTCAAAGCTGAGGAGTAAATTTTTCTTTTTTTCAAAGCTGAGGAGTAAATTTTTCTTTTTTTCAAAGCTGATGAGTAAATTTTTCTTTTTTTCAAAGCTGATGAGTAAATTTTTCTTTTTTTCAAAGCTGATGAGTAAATTTTTCTTTTTTTCAAAGCTGAGGAGTAAATTTTTCTTTTTTTCAAAGCTGAGGAGTAAATTTTTCTTTTTTTCAAAGCTGATGAGTAAATTTTTCTTTTTTTCAAAGCTGAGGAGTAAATTTTTCTTTTTTTCAATGCTGATGAGTAAATTTTTCTTTTTTTCAAAGCTGAGGAGTAAATTTTTCTTTTTTTCAAAGCTGAGGAGTAAATTTTTCTTTTTTTCAAAGCTGATGAGTAAATTTTTCTTTTTTTCAAAGCTGAGGAGTAAATTTTTCTTTTTTTCAAAGCTGAGGAGTAAATTTTTCTTTTTTTCAAAGCTGATGAGTAAATTTTTCTTTTTTTCAAAGCTGATGAGTAAATTTTTCTTTTTTTCAAAGCTGATGAGTAAATTTTTCTTTTTTTCAAAGCTGAGGAGTAAATTTTTCTTTTTTTCAAAGCTGAGGAGTAAATTTTTCTTTTTTTCAAAGCTGAGGAGTAAATTTTTCTTTTTTTCAAA
>OY744555.1:9474669-9487169 GCA_963556195.1 Sepiola atlantica
TATATGTATATATATACAGGGTGGGCCAAAATAAGGGTCCTATCTTTAAATTTGAATAACTTGAATTTGAATAACTTCCACAAAATAAAAGTTAAACTCACCAAACTGTATGTGTGTGTAGACTGACCCTTCCAAGATTTTTTGAAATAAACAAAACAAATTTTAGCCGAAAAACACTTCTTAAAACTTACAAAAACTAAAGTATTGTTTTTTACACTGTTTTGAGTTTTTTAAGCAAAAATAATGTTTTCTAAATGAGGGTACGTTCCTTAGGGCTAATACGGCTCATGCTTGCTTCGGAAGGGGTCCGTTACTTATTCTAAAAAAAAAAAAAAAAAAAAAAAAAAGAAAAATAATCAATAAATAAAAAAGTTATGAATTTTTAAAAATAGGACCCTTATTTTTGCCCACCCTGTATATATATAATGGTATGAAATGACATAAAAATATTGAAGTATATATATATATATATATTAATATACACAAGAGATGAAAGGTGAGAATAAAAAATTGTATAGATATAATATGTATTAAAACATAAGAATATGTGACGTTGGTGCATGCTCAAGTGGTAACCACATCAGCCCTAGTTAGATGGGAACGATGGAGGGGTTGGACTGCGAAAAGTGTTCAAGTTGGTGAAGGATAGACATCCAGCCATAAAACTGCCTTAAAAACTGTCTAGTCGAAATACAAGAAAATTTGGATCGAGACTAGACAATCAGAGGATTAATTGTGGACTGATTCAACGAATAAACCGGTTAATGATGAAAAAGACTAACCTGAACTCAATGAGTGACCCAACAGAGACACTTTTTCTCTCTTAAGTATTTATATAGCGAGAAAGTGAGAACCACATATATATATATATATATATATACATATATATATATATATATATATATATCTTGGTAAATTTGTGGAAAGAGAAAAGAACTCCATCACTGATAAATGTCCATACAAGGGGGGAAAAAAATGGTCCATACAAGGTGGGGGAAAAAAAAAATGGTCCATACAAGGGGGGAAAAAAAAAAATGGTCCATACAAGGGGGGGAAAAAAAGTCCATATAAGGAAAAAAAAAAAGAAGGTCCATATAAGGGGGAAAAAAATGTCCGTACCAGGGGGGGAAAAAAAAAGAAAAGCTATTGAAACTGGAAATAAAGACAAAACTTTCATGTATGAAATGTCTGAATGATGATGGTGATGAGAATGACGAGGAGATGAATACAAATTGGTTTGTTTATATCCTTTTCAGCTTCTTTGTTTGGAAGCAAGAATGGACGGCGCTTCTCTTATCTGTCTCCAATTCAAAGTAACCTTGGATCAGCTTTCTTACTGAAATCAATCAGTCTCAATGTGTTTACGATGAATCCTTCGGGTTTTTCTTTTCTTTCTTACATTTGCAACAGGAATCTGTTTTCTGACCAAATTTTGTTAATGAAATTCTGAGGCGGAACCAAAAAAAAAAAAAAAAGATGGTGTCTATTAGTCTACGCAAACCTGCTTCTTAATTTGTCGGAGGATGTGGGTGTATCGTTTCCCCTGTGTAATCAACTCTGCAAAGTTCAAACCCTATCACATCTATTGTTGTTCAAATGCACACAAATATCATTGGAGAAACGTATGTGGCCCCATTACCCTTTCCCCCAATATGGGTAAAATAACGACTATTTTTCCTTCAACTAGTCATAAACAATCGTTGACAATAATTGGTCCCCCGATTTATAAAATCAGGAGACCTATGTTTTGAGGCATTTCCTTCCGTCCGTCCATCTGTCCGTTCGGATTTTTCTCCGCAACCATCCATTGAATTTCTCTGAAATTTTGCATGAAGTTGTAACTTTGGTCAGGTTAGAAAGGGACATTCTCCGATTTTTGAAAAAAAAATCTGGTTAGCCCCGTAGGGAGTCAAAAGGCCCCGAAATGTCAAAAAATGACATTTTTTGCCCCATAACTTTTCATCCATCCATTCAATTTCTCTGAAACTTGACCAAAATGTGGAGGCAATCGTTCCTAATAGAAAATAAATATCGCTGACCTTGGAAAAAATCTGGTTCGCGCCCCCAGAGGGTCAAAAGCCCCCTAAAATGGCAAAAAATGACCCTTTTCTCCCATAACGTTTGATCCATTCATTCAATTTTTCTGAAACTTGGCCAAAATGTAGAGGCAAATGAGCATCCTTGACCTCAGAAAAATTCTAATTCTCACCCTCAGGGGGTCAAAGGGGGGTAAAAATGCCCCAAATTTATTGCATTTTACACTCGCCACATCGAGTCACATACAGAGGGGGACCATGCATGCGCGGCTTGTTATAATTTGTTTTAAATGACCCAGAAGGGATTTTAATGCTGTTAAACAGACAACCCAAATTTGCCTATCAACACCAAAAGGCAGATACGTTGATAGAAACAGTAATTGAGTCTCTCTCTCTGTATCATTATATATATAATTTTTTTTATAGCAAATCTTACCTGATTAGGCAAGACATCAACACTGATGTAATGTATGTGATCGTGTTCCATGATATAGTTCGAGAAAGACCTCTTTATCAAAATTTGGGTGTTTCAAATCTCTAAAACATGTACAAATTTGAAACTACCACCATTTGATAAAGAGGTCTTCCTCGAAATATGTTATGGAACACGGTCACACACATTACATCACAGTGTTGAAGTCTTGCCTAATCAAGTAAGATTTAGTATGAAAATCTTTTTTTTTTTTAAATATCTAAAAGAAAGAAAGTCACTTTTTTTGTCTTACTTCTCAACGCCGACATATTTCCATTTCTTGCATTGTGATAGCCTTCTAATACTCCTCTCTCTATATTATATATATTAGTGAAATTTTAAGCTGAATTATTTCGACACTTGATTATTGGGGAAATGGTAGTTTAATCAGTAGCATTGGCGAGCCATGAATATTATAACTGTCCTTATTTTAAATCTCCGAAACAGCTACATGGTAAACAGCTGATGATCCCCGTGTTAATATTAGACGCTTAAGGTCTCCTGTTTTTGTTTCACTGTTAGATACTTAACCCCCCCCCCTTTTTTATTTACTTATTTATGAATTTTCCAACGAATGTTAAGTCTGCAATATCTTGGATTTAGTTAGTTTCTCTGGGAATTTAAACTGCATTTTACATTTTTTTTCTTCTTTCGTTTAAAATGACTCAAAGCTTCTTTTAGAATATATATATATATATATATATGTCTAATTGTGTGGTAAATTTAGTTTTTGAAGCAAATCGGAGTCACTTCCACCATTCAATTCTGGCTCAGGACTATCACATTCGCCACACGTTATAAATAAAACTGTTTTTCTTAAAGTATTAGTAAAACTTTTTGTAAATACCCACCTCCTTGTTTTAATAAAAAGTCTGCGAAGAAAAAAATTATAAATGTGCCTATTGTTTTGCGTATGATTCAAGCAGAAGCAAAAGTTTTTTGTTGGTTTTTTTTAAAATCAGTGTTAAGGCAAAATGTCTCATTCTGGGGTACCTCAAGTATATTTGATCCCAAAATTAAAAAAAAAAAAAAAAAACGAGAAAAAAAAACAAAAAAACGAAAAACAAAATGGAAGTAAAAACACCCCCGGGCAATGCCGAGTAGATACAACTAGTTTTAAATAGCAATAGTTCAAGAAGTGGTGGTTAGGTGGGTTTTTTTTTTTTTTTAAATCAGTGTTAAGGCAAAATGTCTCATTCTGGGGTACCTCAAGTATATTTGATCCCAAAATTAAAAAAAAAAAAAAAAAAAAGAGAAAAAAAAAAGAAAAACAAAATGGAAGTAAAAACATCCCCGGGCAATGCCGAGTAGATACAACTAGTTTTAAATAGCAATAGTTCAAGAAGTAGTGGTTAGGTGTTTTTTTTTTTTTTTTTTTTTTTTTTTTTAAATCAGTGTTAAGGCAAAATGTCTCATTCTGGGGTACCTCAAGTATATTTGATCCCAAAATTTAAAACAAAAAAAAAAAAAAAAGAAAAAGAGAAAAAAAAAAAGAAAAAGAAAATGGAAGTAAAAACACCCCCGGGCAATGCCGAGTAGATACAACTAGTTTTAAATAGCAATAGTTCAAGAAGTGGTGGTTAGGTGGGTTTTTTTTTTTTTTTTTTTTTTTTTTTAATTTTTACGGCATATCAACTCTCCTCGGGTTATTTAATGCCGAATCCAGTCTTTTTTCGTGAAAGTTTTTATGCTTCAAGTTCCTTATATGTTCAAGTATTTATTCATGGTGTTTGGTTGAGTGAAAGGAGGGGGAGAGGAGGAAGGGGGGAAGGGGGAGAGGAGGAAGGGGTGGGGGGAGTGAAATTGTTTTTTGTCTTGGGTTTTGAAGAACATGATTGAGTTTTGCAAAGAGAAAAAAAACAATAAAACATCAACGTTTGGCGCATTTTGGGTGAGGGAGCCGATATCTTCAGACAGCCTGATCTGGTAGCACCGGTGAGGTCGAATGTAGTATTTGATATAGTACATTTGTATTGGAGAGGTAATACATTGTATTCACTTTCTTAATGGCTTAGTGATTGTATTTGTGCTTGTATATATTAAGTTGTAAACCACAAAATGACAGACTCAGTCAATCTCTCTCTCTCTCTCTCTCCAAGTGTGTTTACATCACAACAAACAAGACCCCCCCCCAACATATAAAACAACGACAAAATGTCCAATTGTATTTCTATGGATTCTAAACTAATTACCTTTGCGGTTGTCGGTTTTCATTTTCGTTTGTCTGAGCCAACCATTTCTTTTCCATAAAAATCATGGAATGAACGTAAAAAGGTGACGCGGCCAATGCTGACAGCAAAGTGAATTTTTAAAAACCCACACAAAATGGCGTTGAAAATATTTCTGACATAAAATCTCTGACAAATTTTACTTGACAAATTCGACTTCCTGTTGATTCACTCCTCATTAGCAGAACAACATTGAATGATTCACTTTTCATTAGCAGAACAACATTGAATGATTCACTCATCATTAGCAGAACAACATTGAATGATTCACTCATCATTAGCAGAACAACATTGAATGATTCACTTTTCATTACCAGAACAACATTGAATGATTCACTTTTCATTACCAGAACAACATTGAATGATTCACTTTTCATTAGCAGAACAACATTGAATGATTCACTTTTCATTAGCAGAACAACATTGAATGATTCACTCATCATTAGCAGAACAACATTGAATGATTCACTCATCATTAGCAGAACAACATTGAATGATTCACTTCTCATTAGCAGAACAACATTGAATGATTCACTTCTCATTAGCAGAACAACATTGAATGATTCACTTCTCATTAGCAGAACAACATTGAATGATTCACTTCTCATTAGCAGAACAACATTGAATGATTCAATCCTCATTAGCAGTACAACATTGAATGATTCAATCCTCATTAGCAGAACAACATTGAATGATTCACTCCTCATTAGCAGAACAACATTGAATGATTCACTCCTCATTAGCAGAACAACATTGAATGATTCACTCCTCATTAGCAGAACAACATTGAATGATTCACTTTTCATTAGCAGAACATTGAATGATTCACACTTTTAAATAACTAAACGTGTTTATAATTTGAGAGATTTCATATATATCTCAATAATCCGTAAGGAGTAATAAAATGCACTGCCTAAGAATGCGGCTGATGACAAATATATAGTTAAAATTGTATCTTCATTCTATGACCTGAAAGAGACCAGTTAAGGTCGAAATAAATATCGTCTGGTATGTATTACTTTTGTTTTGTTATTCTTTATTCATATATATCTCAATAATCAATAAGTAATAAAATGCACTGCCTAAGAATGCGGCTGATGACAAATATATAGTTAAAAAAAAAAAAAAATGATTTTGCAGATGTAATCCCTTTTAAGACTTTCCAATAATTAGCGTTTTAAAAAGCTTGTTCAATCTGGTACTCATATTTACTAATTGTGTCGAGATGATGATATAAAATGGAGGCGGTATTGAGAAAAACTGCCCTTCCAAGAGGAAGAATATGGACGACACCATTCACAATTGGCTGACCTGCTCAGTGTGTTCAATGGCTTCTCAACAATGTGGCAAATTACTCGAAATCTCATTTAGTTTGCTTGCAACCTGATCCATTGGACTAGCAGGACAAGGAATGGGGCAGTAATAACATTACTGTGTTCCTTTTTTTTCGTGCTCGTTGAGTCAAATAACCCCCCCCCCTTTCCCTCCTCGATCAATGGTTGAAACAATTTGATTTTACAGACAATAAATTATTCTGATTCAATCGAGTGACTTGATTCATCCTGTCGCTGATTATTCTAGAATCTTTTGGGTTTTCTGATTGAAAACCTATCGATTTCTTTATTTTATTTTGAAAAATGTTCATTTTTTTTTTTCCTCATGTTACTATTGCCACAATCTGGCCAAAGAAAAGAAAAAAGAAACGAATTTAGTTTTCATCAATCTCCCTCCCCCATCCTCCTCCTTATATACATGTGCTATTAATTATTAATTATTATTATTATTATCATTATTATTATTCATGGAAATCGCTCCAGACGAGGCATGACGCCACCTGATGTAAGGATCTAACAAGAACGAAAGATGATTGTCACAAAGACAGGAGATTCCTATTAACCTTAGTCTTAAAAAGGCCAAGGCTATAGGTAGGAGGAAAACAGTCAGCAAGGTTTTAGGTAGGAGGAAAAGGCATATTAGTTACTTACTAGGAGTTTTCAAACAAGTCTATTAGTGATTGCTCACTTGCAATAACAAGTGGTGTTCACTGGAGTTCGAGTGACAACAAGTCTCCCCAGATTTCAAACATTGAAAACTTATTGATTTCTTTATTTTATTTTGAAAAATGTTCATTTTTTTTCCTTGTGTTACCATTGCCACAATCTGGCCAAAGAAAAGAAAAAAAAAACGAATTTAGTTTTCATCAATCTCCCTCCCCCTCCTCCTCCTACTCCTCATATACATGTGCTATTAATTAATTATTAATTATTATTATTATTATTATTTACATTGACTTTTTTTTTTTTTTTTTTTTTTTTTTTTTTTTGTAAAACTTAATTATGTTCTACAAAACCAAAAACAAAAACAACAGCCCCTCTCCCTTTCTCCCTCCCCTTTTTTATTTTTATTTTTCCTACCCTACTCCCGGTCCTGGATATGACCTTAAACTACATCCGATGGTGAGATCCGGCTTACGGACTTTGGGGAATGTGGAGCCTCCTCTTAATTACCATTGCTCCCAGGTCCACCTTGACCCGGAGTGGTAGTACCTGTTAGGGTCCCAACTATGGGTTAAATAGAAACAGATATTAAAAGGGGAAAAAAACAAAAAAGAGAAGAAAACAAGACCAGATTCGGCATTAAATAACCCAAAAAGGGTTGATATGCCGTAAAACAAAACTACCAAACCAAAAACCCTGATTAAACATTTGAAGATATAAAGAACTTGAAGCATAAAAACTTTCACTATAATGACCAGATTCGGCATTTAATAACCCAAAAAGGGTTGATATGCCGTAAAACAAAACTACCAAACCAAAAACCCTGATTAAACATTTGAAGATATAAAGAACTTGAAGCATAAAAACTTTCACTATAATGACCAGATTCGGCATTAAATAACCCAAAAAGGGTTGATATGCCGTAAAACAAAACTACCAAACTACCATTATTATTATTATTCATGGAAATCGCTCCAGACGAGGCATGACGCCACCTGATGTAAGGATCTAACAAGAACGAAAGATGATTATCGCAAAGACAGGAGATGCCTATTAGCCTTAGTCTAAAAAATACCAAGGCTATAGGTATATTAGTTACTTACTAGGATTTGGGGGTTTGTTTTTTTTTGGTTTGGTTGTTTTGTTTTACGGCATATCAACCCTTTTTTTCGGGTTATTTAATGCAGAATTAGGTCATTTTGGTAAATGTTTTTATGCTTCAAGTTTTTTATATCTTGTTTTCACACAAGTTTTATTCATTTTAAATGTTAATTTTTTTCCCCATTGCCACAATCTGACCAAAGTAAAGAAAAAATGAATGTAATTTTTATCAATTCCCTCTTCCTCCTTAAATACATGTGCTGCTGATGCTATTATTAATATTGATATTAATATCATCATTAATATTATTATTAATATCATTAATATTATTATTAATATCATTAATATTATTATTAATATCATTAGTTCTCAGAAATCAAAGTAGCCCCTTTCTGGTGCTAACATTTGATCTCTATATTATTATTATTAATATCAATATCATTATTAATATCATTATCAATATCATTATCAATATCATTATTAATATTAATATCATTAATATTAATATTATTAATATCATTATTAATATTAATATCATTATTAATATTAATATCATTATTAATATCATTAATATTAATATTATTAATATCATTATTAATATTAATATCATTAATATTAATATTATTAATATCATTATTAATATCATTAATATCATTATTAATATCATTAATATTAATAATATCATTATTAATATCATTATTAATATCATTAATATTAATATCATTATTAATATCATTATTAATATCATTAATATTATTATTGATATTAATATTATTATTGATATTAATATTATTATTGATATTAATATTATTGATATTAATATTATTATTGATATTAATATTATTAATATTAATATTATTAATATTAATATTATTAATATCATTATTAATATCAATATTATTAATATCATTATTAATATCATTATTAATATCAATAATAATATTAATAATATCATTAATATTAATATCATCATCATTATTAATATTAATATCATTATCATCATCATTATTATCATCATTATCATTAATGGAAATCGCTCCAGACAAGGCATGAAGCCACCTGATATAAAGATCTAAAAAAAGCGAAAAATGATTATCACAAAGACAGGAGATGCCTAATGGTCTTTGTCATGAAAAGACAAAGGCTGTAGGTAGGAGGAAAACAGTCAGCAAGTCTATAGATAGGAGGAAAACAGTCATATTGGTTATGCACTAGAAGTTTTCACGCAAGTATATCAGAGATTGCTCACTGCCAATAACAAGTGGTGTTCCCTGGAGTCCGAGGGACAACAAGTCTCCCCAGATTTCCAACATTCTCAGTCTCTTTCGATAACCATTGCAAATCACTTCGCGTTATCGCAACAGCCGTTTATCATCGATTTCTCGTTAGCAACGACAGGTGGTATTCTCTGGAATTTGAGTGGCATTACCCGTTTCCCAGCCTCTAAGGTTCCAGTACTCCATGCACCCTTCCAGTGGCGGTCAGGTTGGTACTCTCTCTTCTCGGTCTTTTCATCCTCCTTGACTCTTCATGAGATTTATGTGGTACTAAGTGTGGGGTGGGGGCGGCACCGTGCCACCTTTTGCATCAACCCCATCACATGCGTGGATACCACAATCACTAGGGAGCGTGGTAGACCGAGGAAAACCTGGCTTCAGTTCTTAAGTGATTGGACTGCATAAAACCCTAAACTCTAACCACTATCACCCACATAAATATCCTAAACCACTGACCTTTACTGACCCTAACCTAACCCTAACCACTATCACCCATATAAATATCCTAAACCACTGACCTTTACTGACCCTAACCTAACCCTAACCACTATCACACATATAAATATCCTAAACCACTGACCTTTATTGACCCTAATCTAACCCTAACCACTATCACACATATAAATATCCTAAACCACTGACCTTTATTGACCCTAACCAATATCAACCCTAAACCACTATCACCCATATAAATATCCTAAACCACTGACCTTTACTGACCCTAACCTAACCCTAACCACTATCACCCATATAAATATCCTAAACCACTGACCTTTACTGACCCTAACCTAACCCTAACCACTATCACCCATATAAATATCCTAAACCACTGACCTTTACTGACCCTAATCTAACCCTAACCACTATCACACATATAAATATCTTACATCACTGACCTTTACTGACCCTAACCACTATCACCCATATAAATATCCTAAACAACTGACCTTTACTGACCCTAACAAATATCAACTCTAAACCCTAACCACTATCACCCATATAAATATCCTAGACCACTGACCTTTACTGACCCTAACCAATATCAACTCTAAACCCTAATCACTATCACCCATATAGATATCCTAAACCACTGACCTTTACTGACCCTAACCTAACCCTAACCACTATCACCCATATAAATATCCTAAACCACTGACCTTTACTGACCCTAACCTAACCCTAACCACTATCACCCATATAGATATCCTAAACCACTGACCTTTACTGACCCTAACCTAACCCTAACCACTATCACCCATATAAATATCCTAGACCACTGACCTTTAATGACCCTAACCAATATCAACTCTAAACCCTAACTACTATCACCCATATAAATATCCTAGACCACTGACCTTTACTGACCCTAACCTAACCCTAACCACTATCACCCATATAAATATCTTACATCACTGACCTTTACTGACCCTAACCTAATCTTAAACCCTAACCACTATCACCCATATAAATATCCTAAACCACTGACCTTTACTGACCCTAACCTAACCCTAACCATTATCACACACATAAATATTTTACATCACTGACCTATACTGACCCTAACCAATATCAACCCTTTGGATCGAACATTATTTAGAGCAGGCGTAAGAGGTTGCCTGGTGTTTCCTACGCCAGAGTCAGCAACGCTCCGAACACCTTAAACACCAAAATCCGATGATGATGAGCCATCAGGGAGCAGGCACCCTGACAAAAAAAAAAAAGAAAAGAAACTTGCACTAGAGTACATTATTACTCTTCCTAGGTTGCCATAATGGCGGTGGTTTTCGGGGTTATAGGATTAAATCGGCCAAAGGGGATGATCTGCTGTAAAACGGACAAACCAAAGAGCTCGTTAATTATCTTGTTGTTGCAGTGATGCTTATCTGTGTGTCTCCATCTGCTAATTACTCTTAAATGATGTCTTCATAATCCTCATTAGCCAAGTTAATTATAGCTGGAGACTGTCAATAAAGCAAATACACTCTTGGTATTGGTTAATTAGTACAAACAACAGAAACAAACAGCTCGAGCTATTGTACTTATTTAACGTCGTTAATTTTGCGTTGCCCATTTACTTCAGTCGAAGTTCTCAGAAATCAAGGGACCCCTTCCGGGGGCTAACACTTGATCCCTATATGAGATACATAGACATTTAAATATTCTATTAAAATTCTCCTTTACCTGTAAAACGTTGTGTTAGTAAAGAAGTTCAGAACATTATATGTCTCTTTTTATTGTTTCATTTTACTTCAGTCGAAGTTCTCAGAAATCAAAGTAGCCCCTTCCTGGGGTTAACACTTGATCTCTATATGAGATACATAGACATTTGAATATTCTATTAAAATTCTCCTTTACCTGTAAAACGTTGAGTTAGTAAATAAGTTCAGAACATTATATGTCTCTTTTTATTGTTTCATTTTACTTCAGTCGAAGTTCTCAGAAATCAAAGTAGCCCCTTCCTGGGGTTAACACTTGATCTCTATATGAGATACATAGACATTTGAATATTCTATTAAAGTTCTCTTTTACCTGTAAAACGTTGAGTTAGTAAATAAGTTAAGAACATTATATGTCTCTTTTTATTGTTTCATTTTACTTCAGTCGAAGTTCTCAGAAATCAAAGTAGCCCCTTCCTGGGGTTAACACTTGATCTCTATATGAGATACATA
Source organism: Sepiola atlantica (assembly GCA_963556195.1). NCBI lineage: Eukaryota > Metazoa > Mollusca > Cephalopoda > Sepiida > Sepiolidae > Sepiola > Sepiola atlantica. The sequence continues at coordinate 9,486,450 of OY744555.1, forward strand.
GACATTTGAATAGTCTATTAAAGTTCTCTTTTACCTGTAAAACGTTGAGTTAGTAAATAAGTTAAGAACATTATATGTCTCTTTTTATTGTTTCATTTTACTTCAGTCGAAGTTCTCAGAAATCAAAGTAGCCCCTTCCTGGGGTTAACACTTGATCTCTATATGAGATACATAGACATTTGAATATTCTATTAAAGTTCTCCTTTATTTCTCAAATGTTGAGTTAGTAAATAAGTTCAGAACATTATATGTCTCTTTTCATTGTTTCATTTTACTTCGGTCGAAGTTCTCAGAAATCAAAGTAGCCCCTTCCTGGGGTTAACACTTGATCTCTATATGAGATACATAGACATTTGAATATTCTATTAAAGTTCTCTTTTACCTGTAAAACGTTGAGTTAGTAAATAAGTTAAGAACATTATATGTCTCTTTTTATTGTTTCATTTTACTTCAGTCGAAGTTCTCAGAAATCAAAGTAGCCCCTTTCTGGGGTTAACACTTGATCTCTATATGAGATGCATAGACATTTGAATAGTCTATTAAAGTTCTCTTTTACCTGTAAAACGTTGAGTTAGTAAATAAGTTCAGAACATTATATGTCTCTTTTTATTGTTTCATTTTACTTCAGTCGAAGTTCTCAGAAATCAAAGTAGCCCCTTTCTGGGGTTAACACTTGATCTCTATATGAGATACATAGACATTTGAATATTCTATTAAAGT
>OY744555.1:9492169-9537169 GCA_963556195.1 Sepiola atlantica
ATCCTTTATTTACTTAACAGGATGAAAATCTAAGTCTGAGTTAACTAAGAGTTTCACCCGGACAACTTCGGACGGATTAGCATGAGAGGTTTAAACACCTCTATTTATCCAGACCTAACTTCTATGATTTTTGCCGCCACTGAAATTCCAACTCCCCTATGACACATGATCAAATTAACCCATCCATATGGGGTCACAACTGCCCCCCCCCCCCCCAAAAAAATCACACTCTGTAAATCATACCTAACAAGCCGCGCGTGCGTGGTCCCCCTCTGTATGTGACGAGTGTAAAATGCAACAATAGATTTGGGCAATTTGGGGCATTTTTGACCCCCCTTTGACCCCCTGGGGGCGCGAACCAGAATTTTTCTGAGGTCAAGGATGCTCATTTTATATCCAGAACAATTGCCTCTACATTTTGGCCAAGTTTCAGAAAAATTGAATGGATGGATCAAACGTTATGGAAGAAAAGGGTCATTTTTTTTGCCAATTCGGGGGCTTTTGACCCCCTGGGGGCGCGAACCAGATTTTTTCCAAGGTCAGCGATGCTTATTTTATATTAGGAACAATTGCCTCCACATTTTGGCCAAGTTTCAGAGAAATTGAATGGATGAATGAAAAGTAATGGGGCAAAAAATGTCATTTTTTGCCATTTTGGGACCATTTGACCCCCTGGGGGGGGGGCTAACCAGATTTTTTTTCGGAGAATTTCACTTTCTAACCTGACCAAAGTTAAAACTTCATGCAAAATTTAAGAGAAATTCAATGGATGGTAGCGGAGAAAAATCCGGACGGACGGAAATGCCTCAAAACATAAGTCCCCCGATTTTATAAATCAGGGGACCAACAACCCGCTACACCCGCCAAATCATTATCTGTGTTTTACTTTGAAAGTAATATTTGACAGAATTCCTTAAAGGTTCATTTTACAATAAGCAACTGGTGACGTTTTATTATATCTGAAGTTATGAACAGTTTCTTCAACCGGTTTTGGCTGGTTATAAATAACCGAGTCGTAATATTATTATTATTGATTCTGTGCCATTCATTAAACCTCAAAGAACGTCTTTCATCAAAGAACTACGTATTAAAAGAAATATAGGATTCTTTGATGATAGACTGTCTGCAGGCGTATTCAAAGAAATAAGCACCTCATTTATGAAAACACAGCGGTCAACATTAGATCTCTCTCTCTCATATATATATATATATATATATATATATATATGTATATATATGTATATATATATCACTTACATTCAGTCAGTGTCATATGATAGCACAGGGGTAGAGGCGCCGACTGTCAGCTCGACGGTTGAGTTTCAATCCCGGCTTGAGGTACTAACTGGTCTAGCCGCACTGAAGAGCTGTGATACAGCGAAACAGTCTATATGTGAATGACTATATAAAGCTCCCTTTCTTGGGTAGAGCTTATTTGTAGGGATATCGTCAACTGCCATTAGCTTTTAGGCATAGCTCATTAGGTAAAAACTAATTCCAGCTTGACAATGTTTACATTGAGATATCACTTACATTAAGTCAGAGAGGCCAACTGTCAGCTCGACAGTTGAGTTTCAATCCTGGCTTAAGGCACTAACTGAAGAGCTGTGATACAGCGAAACAATCTGTATGTGGATAACATATTATATATATATATATATATATATATATAAGAGAGAAAGAGAGCGAGGGAAGGAACGAGAGAGAGGGAAGGAACGAGAGAGAGGGAGGGAAGGAACGAGAGAGAGAGCGAGGGAAGGAACGAGAGAGAGAGCGAGGGAAGGAACGAGAGAGAGAGCGAGGGAAGGAACGAGAGAGAGAGAGAGGGAAGGAACGAGAGAGAGAGAGAGGGAAGGAACGAGAGAGAGAGAGGGAAGGAACGAGAGAGAGAGAGAGAGAGGGAAGGAACGAGAGAGAGAGAGAGAGGGAAGGAACGAGAGAGAGAGAGAAAGAACGAGAGAGAAAGAACGAGAGAGAGAGAGAGAGAGAGAAAGAACGAGAGAGAGAGAGAGAGAGAGAGAGAGAGAGAGAGAGAAAGAACGAGAGAGAGAAAGAACGAGAGAGAGAGAAAGAACGAGAGAGAGAGAGAGAAAGAACGAGAGAGGGAGTAAAAGAGAGAGGGAGAGAGTAAAAGAGAGAGGGAGAGAGTAAAAGAGAGGAGAGAGAGGGTAAAAGAGAGAGAGTGTAAAAGAGAGAGAGATCAAAAGACGATGTTAAACATCAGATAAAGATCGAATCGATTTACATCCGGTTCCTTCAAAATTGCAACCTTTCGTCGATTACACCATTTAAGTGCTCTTCTTATATTCTACCTCTCGTAATTACCAACGAGAAGAACGTAAGCCGAGGAACTATAACATTACCTTGAGGGCCAGTTGGTGGAATTACCAGTAAGGGGGGGGGGGGGGAAGAAAATACGAGTATCATAATTATAGCACTTGACTAACCAAATGATACAGTTGCGGTCACATGAGGCTACTTAGTAGCAAGTATCTGACACAATAAGACAGCATCTAATTCTTCTGACGTTCACACACGCACACACTATATATATATATATATATAAAGGTTGGACAGTTTGAAGGCAACATAAACCACTGCTAATGGCTACGGCTTAGATTTATTCTCCATCTTTTTCAATCTATTAGTAACCAATGCGCTGTTACTCGCCAGTGAAAAAGAGTTTAAAGGATGGTGCTCGGCTGATAATGAAGTCAGAAAGAAAAAAACTTGGGAAAGTATTGTCAGTTTGAAATAAAACAAATTTAAAAAAAAAAAAAAGGATAGGAAATTAAATCCTAAAATACGAACTTTAATCTTTTTTGGAAAAATAAAATAATTTTAACTCGTTTAAGTATTATACATTAACAAAATTTATGGGAAGAAATAAATTTATGGGAACAATGCATTATGGGAAGAAATAAATTTATGGGAACAATGCATCATAAGAAATAAATTTATGGGAATAATGCATTATGGGAATAAATAAATTCATGGGAACAATGCATTATGGGAAGAAATAAATTTATGGGAACAATGCATTATGGGAAGAAATAAATTATGGGAACAATGCATTATGGGAAGAAATAAATTTATGGGAATAATGCATTATGGGAAGAAATAAATTTATGGGAACAATGCATTATGGGAAGAAATAAATTATGGGAACAATGCATTATGGGAAGAAATAAATTTATGGGAATAATGCATTATGGGAAGAAATAAATTATGGGAACAATGCATTATGGGAAGAAATAAATTATGGGAACAATGCATTATTGGAAGAAATAAATTTATGGGAATAATGCATTATGGGAAGAAATAAATTTATGGGAATAATGCATTATGGGAAGAAATAAATTATGGGAACAATGCATTATTGGAAGAAATAAATTTATGGGAATAATGCATTATGGGAAGAAATAAATTTATGGGAACAATGCATTATGGGAAGAAATAAATTATGGGAACAATGCATTATTGGAAGAAATAAATTTATGGGAATAATGCATTATGGGAAGAAATAAATTTATGGGAACAATGCATTATGGGAAGAAATAAATTATGGGAACAATGCATTATTGGAAGAAATAAATTTATGGGAATAATGCATTATGGGAAGAAATAAATTTATGGGAATAATGCATTATGGGAATAAATAAATTCATGGGAACAATGCATTATGGGAAGAAATAAATTTATGGGAATAATGCATTATGGGAAGAAATAAATTTATGGGAATAATGCATCATGCAAAGAAATAAATTTATGGGAATAATGCATTATGGGAATAAATAAATTCATGGGAACAATGCATTATGGGAAGAAATAAATTTATGGGAACAATGCATTATGGGAAGAAATAAATTTATGGGAACAATGCATTATGGGAAGAAATAAATTTATGGGAATAATGTATTATGGGAAGAAATAAATTTATGGGAACAATGCATTATGGGAAGAAATGAATTGATGGAAACAATGCATTATGGGAAAAAATAAATTTATGGGAACAATGCATTATGGGAAGAAATAAATTTATGGGAATAATGCATTATGGGAATAAATAAATTCATGGGAACAATGCATTATGGGAAGAAATAAATTTATGGGAACAATGCATTATGGGAAGAAATAAATTTATGGGAACAATGCATTATGGGAAAAAATAAATTTATGGGAACAATGCATTATGGGAAGAAATAAATTCATTATGTGTTGACCTAGATTTTCGTATGTATAAAATACATAGGAACTGATTTTTGCAATTCACCAATGACTGCTGAACACGTTCTTAGCCGGAAGTGACAAATCTCGGTCGTTATGCCATTGTGCCGATCATCTTTGTATTAGCACACTAGCAGGAAGGTCCGGTATTCCCCGGAAGGAGGCGGGTCTTTCCTGTTAGTCTGCTTATCAAAAAGATGATCGGTTTATCCAAATTACAACAAAGACAGCTATTATATTTTTTTAGGTCTATATTATACAGCGGGTCCTAAAAGTAACTGACACTTGAAAAAAAAAAAAAAAATCATAACTTCTTTGTTTTTAAATATTTTTCTTTTCCATTTTCAGAGTATCCACTACTCTGAAAATGGAAAAGAAAAATATCCTTCCGACGTTATCATGAGCAAATACAGCATTAAGGAAAAAACCCACATTGTATTTTAAGTCACATGCGTCAAATTCAGAAACCCAGTGGTGTTACAGACGACATTTTAGCACTAGAGATGCGCCAAGTGTAAATGCCATTAAAGCCATAATAAACCGTCTTCAAAAACCAGGTGCAGCATGTACCCTCCCGAGATCCGGAAGTTCTCGTTCAGTAAGAACTGAAGACAATCGGGAAGAATTCGAGCGAAGTCTGGAAGAAGATCCAACAATTTCAATCAGAAGAAGATCCCGACAGTTGGGAGTTTCGCGATCCTCCTTAAATAGGATGTTGCATGACATGGACACGTTTCCTTACAAAATTCAGCTTGTCCAGCAGCTTCAGCCTCAGGATTATGAGCAAAGACTGGAATTTACTATGAGACTTCAGGATTTGGTAGTCAGTGTCAGTGACTTTTGGGACACTCTGTAGAATTGCGTGCTATCGTAAAATTAAAACAATCGTTAATTTAGTAAAACAATAAAAACGAATAGTTAATTAATGAGATGTTCTTTTGCAACACCCTGTATAAGCAAGCCAGAATGAAAACGATGAGAAATAAAAAAGAAAAACAGAATTCTTGCTACTGGGGTTTTATCTGCTCATTTCTAAAGAAAACAAAAATAAGATTGGACAGTTTGAAGGTATCATAAAACACCGAGCATGGCTACGGCTTGCATTTATTTTCACTCTTTTCCTTTTGATCCACTCGAAATCATTGAGCCGTGACTAATCAGTAGAATTTTTTTTAAAAGTTTAAAATGGAACGAAAATGATGCCATGATGACGAGAAAAAAAAAAGCCTCGTAACTCTCGCTTCCCTTATTTTGTCTTTTAGTCCGCGTGTTCCATGGGTGATTTTTCTGACAAAAGGGGAAGAATTGCCGTTTTCTGGGTCAGAATCTATCGTTGACTAGTTTTTGACCTTGAAGTATGTATTTTTTTTCAGCTCCTTACATCAAATGGCTTCATGACTTGTCTGGAGCGATTTCCATTAAAAAAAAAAAAAAAAAAAAACAGCAAAAAAATTCTAAATGACACGTCATCAAATCGGCTCGTTTATTTTTATATCCTGTTATATCAAGGGGAGGCCACTCTTGCAACTTGATATAAGGGAGATAACTAAATGCTAGACATTACAGATATTCAAAACTATTGTCACAATCAAAGCACCAATATTTATAATACTGGACTTTCTTTTTTTTTTTTTTTTTTTTTAAAATAAGATTTATTGAAAAAAACACTTTACCATGACAGACAGACAAAATTAAGTCTCTTAGAGATCCAAAGACAATCTAACCCCACCCCTACCAAAAATCAATATTTCTGTATATATTGGATGATCTAGGCAAATACAAATAGAAAAAGAAATATTTCAATGACATGAGTTTTATAAAACAAAAAACAATTTTTGTCGACAAATATTGTAAGAGCAAATAGACACCAACCAATAATAAATATGAATGCTTTTTCTATTCTGAACTGTCGAAGACAGCTTACATATACTATGACATTTGGAAATTGGGATTTAACCTAGACAAATGTAAAGTACTACATGTAGGATCCAGGAATGCGGGAGTTGAATATGTACTAAACAGAGGAATCAAAGAAGTAGATGGAGAGTGCGATTTGGGAGTGGGGTTTGATAATACATTTAGGGCAAATAATATTTTGACCTTTGAGGAAGACAAATGTTGTGTTAAGGATATATAAAGCTCTGATAATACCTCATTTAGAATACTACACCCAGGCCTTGGCTCCAGCGACTAGACATGGAAATTGGAATGTAATATTGAAACTGGAAGGCGTACAAAGAAGGGTGACAAAACTAATAAGTAAAGTAAAGGAGTGCAGTTACAGGAAGAGATTGAACAAATTGGGATTGACTACTTTACTGGAGAGAAAAATGAGAGGTGATATGATTGAGAGGTGATATGATTGAGACTTTCAAGATAATTAATGGCATTTCTAACTATGGTGGGCATTTTCTAAGTATTTCTCCTAGATCTGGAAGGTTATTGTCAAGGCAGTTTTCAAAAACTAGATCTGTTAACCAGTTAAGTATTTTTGCTCACAGAGTAATGTTTTTGGAATAAGTTGCCAGATCGAATTAAGAACAGCAATAGCGTGGATCAGTTTAATATTAAGTTGGATGAATTCAGAGAAAGTGGTAGGATGGAGAAATTGAGGGGCACTTTTGAGAGTTGTCAAATGAAATATTTGACAGAATTTGATCTGGATAGCGATACTGTACTAAGAGTTGAATTTTTTTTCTTTTCTTTTAACAGTTGAATCGAAAAGAGTTAAAACAGAAATGCCCAAGGAGGCATAACAAAAAAAAAAAAAAAAAAAAAAAATATAATAATAATAATAATAATATACTAGATGTTGTTGTGGTCGCAACTGGCAGACTTTAACAGTGTGAGGTCAAAAATCTTTAACTTAGGATTATGGTCACAGGACTCTTATATAAATACTTGAACGCATTTATGAAAATATTTATTTCAAACTGAAGCGTGACAGACCAACAGAAATTATATTCCATAGATAATTGTTGGCATCATTATCATCATATTCGGTTTGCCCCCCCACCCCGGGCAACGCTAGGACACGAGTCTTGTTAGTATAGTATAAATGAATACTCTAACTATTCTATAAAGTCTAGCTTTAAGAAATTGACTTTCAAACTAACTTATCTCCTATGTCCTTATCATTCTCGCTTAGCTGCTGGTAGACGTCAAGAGTGCCTCCAGTTAGTCGTAGGGGAATAACCAACTAGACCTGCTTGATTCCACACAAGCGACAAGTTAGCCCCAACTCTCTCAACCCAGTCCACCACAGACGTGAATCTGTCAAGCTCAGGCATGAGTTTCAGGTCGAACTTTGCATCCACCATTATGTCGCAAATCAACAGCACATAAAATTAATGAAATAGGTTGTAAAATGCGCACGCACACAAAAAAATAAAATAAAAAAATAAATAAAAAGTCCGACTCGAATTAATTACAATTCTCCAAAACACAGATCTCGTAAATCAAGTAACAGACACAAACAACGCCAACTCAATTTTTCCCATCTTTCTCTCGATGAGCACTCGGCATGGTCCCAACTCGTCACGTCAACTTTACGTTTTTCACTAGGAGAAAACTTTCTATTTTTTATTTCAACAAGAATTCGCCCATGCAAAACAATGCTCATTTGCATAAGTGAACTCTTGTCATAGCACAAAAATGACAAGATTCTATCTTGCAAGTGGAATGCTCCGGGTTCAACCCTCTGCCTTTTACCTCGTGGACTTGCATGATAGCTGCTACAGGCCAGGTCTTTACTTATATCTCTTTCTCTTAACTCTATTTTTATCACTTCTTCCCATGTTTTCCTTGGCCTTTCTCTGTAAACTGGACCTGCTACCTCAACTGCTCTATATCTACTAACCCAAGAACTCTCATCCATTCTTTTAACGTGGCCATACTATCAAAGTCTTCTCTTCTGCACACATCTGATACTGTCCAGATTTAATATTTCTCTGAGCTCATCAGAACTAAGCCTGTCTTTAAGACTCAAATACGTCCATATCATTTCTTTCCATGCAACGCATGTCCTCAACCCTCACTGGGTAGGTTTTACTTCCATACATCATCACATTGCGTACACATCCCTGATAAACTCTCCCCTTGATCGACAGTAATACCACTCTTCTGGTTAGTAATCGCAGAAGTTCCCTGAACTTACTCCGAAGAGTGTACCGAGCAAACTTAGAATAATTATTTCATACGAGTTCGGAGAAAAAAAATTGTTTTAACTACGGGTCAAGTAGAAAGGCCGAGAGCAGAAATCTCAGCTGTAATCCGAGGAAAGGTCAGTTAGGGTCAGGTATTGTCATGAGTGATATGAGTATTTCATACGCGACAAAATTCTGGTGAGACGAGAATGAGGTTATGTGATTGATGCAGCTGGCCACTTCCTGAGGTTCGAGCGAAGGTAGCCGGCGACCAATCAATATGCGTATTGGCCATGACGAAAAGATCCGGGCAATGCCGAGTGACCAGTACAACTATATAAAGTATGGCAAAAAGAAAAACGACTCACATTACACATCCATCGTATCATTCTCAATTTATCTCCATGCAATGCATGTCTTCAACCCTTACTGGCCAGGTTTCATTTCCACACATCATCACACTGTATATACGCATGTTTGTTGAATAAAATATCCAATTTAAAACTTAACTATCAGTTCCCAATCTTTTTTCTTCAATTTATTACCAAAAATCTTTTGTAAATATTATTTGAAACTAAATATGTACGTTCAAAGATTTACTAGACTTTATAGAATAGTAAGAGCATTCATTTATACTATACTAGCAAGACCCGTGTCCTAGCGTTGCCCGGGGTGGGTGGGGGGGCCATCATTCATTTATATATAGAAATGTGTTTTTTTTTTATTGACCAACTATTTTTTGATTGAATAATTGATGAAACTAATTGTAATTTGTATCCACTCTAGTTTTTTCACAGTATACTGAAAACTGAGACATGTTATTATACATTAGACAGATTTATTGGTATGGTTTGGTAGTTTTGTTTTACGGCATATCAACCCTTTTTGGGTTATTTAATGCCGAATCTGGTCATTATAGTAAAAGTTTTTATGCTTCAAGTTCTTTATATCTTCAAATGTTTAATCATCGTTTTTGGTTTGGTAGTTTTGTTTTACGGCATATCAACCCTTTTTGGGTTATTTAATGCCGAATCTGGTCATTATAGTAAAAGTTTTTATGCTTCAAGTTCTTTATATCTTCAAATGTTTAATCATCGTTTTTGGTTTGGTAGTTTTGTTTTACGGCATATCAACCCTTTTTGGGTTATTTAATGCCGAATCCGGTCATTATAGTAAAAGTTTTTATGCTTCAAGTTCTTTATATCTTCAAATGTTTAATCATCGTTTTTGGTTTGGTAGTTTTGTTTTACGGCATATCAACCCTTTTTGGGTTATTTAATGCCGAATCTGGTCATTATAGTAAAAGTTTTTATGCTTCAAGTTCTTTATATCTTCAAATGTTTAATCATCGTTTTTGGTTTGGTAGTTTTGTTTTACGGCATATCAACCCTTTTTGGGTTATTTAATGCCGAATCCGGTCATTATAGTAAAAGTTTTTATGCTTCAAGTTCTTTATATCTTCAAATGTTTAATCATCGTTTTTGGTTTGGTAGTTTTGTTTTACGGCATATCAACCCTTTTTGGGTTATTTAATGCCGAATCTGGTCATTATAGTAAAAGTTTTTATGCTTCAAGTTCTTTATATCTTCAAATGTTTAATCATCGTTTTTGGTTTGGTAGTTTTGTTTTACGGCATATCAACCCTTTTTGGGTTATTTAATGCCGAATCTGGTCATTATAGTAAAAGTTTTTATGCTTCAAGTTCTTTATATCTTCAAATGTTTAATCATCGTTTTTGGTTTGGTAGTTTTGTTTTACGGCATATCAACCCTTTTTGGGTTATTTAATGCCGAATCTGGTCATTATAGTAAAAGTTTTTATGCTTCAAGTTCTTTATATCTTCAAATGTTTAATCATCGTTTTTGGTTTGGTAGTTTTGTTTTACGGCATATCAACCCTTTTTGGGTTATTTAATGCCGAATCTGGTCATTATAGTAAAAGTTTTTATGCTTCAAGTTCTTTATATCTTCAAATGTTTAATCATCGTTTTTGGTTTGGTAGTTTTGTTTTACGGCATATCAACCCTTTTTGGGTTATTTAATGCCGAATCTGGTCATTATAGTAAAAGTTTTTATGCTTCAAGTTCTTTATATCTTCAAATGTTTAATCATCGTTTTTGGTTTGGTAGTTTTGTTTTACGGCATATCAACCCTTTTTGGGTTATTTAATGCCGAATCTGGTCATTATAGTAAAAGTTTTTATGCTTCAAGTTCTTTATATCTTCAAATGTTTAATCATCGTTTTTGGTTTGGTAGTTTTGTTTTACGGCATATCAACCCTTTTTGGGTTATTTAATGCCGAATCTGGTCATTATAGTAAAAGTTTTTATGCTTCAAGTTCTTTATATCTTCAAATGTTTAATCATCGTTTTTGGTTTGGTAGTTTTGTTTTACGGCATATCAACCCTTTTTGGGTTATTTAATGCCGAATTTGGTCATTATAGTAAAAGTTTTATGCTTCAAGTTCTTTATATCTTCAAATGTTTAATCATCGTTTTTGGTTTGGTAGTTTTGTTTTACGGCATATCAACCCTTTTTGGGTTATTTAATGCCGAATCTGGTCATTATAGTAAAAGTTTTTATGCTTCAAGTTCTTTATATCTTCAAATGTTTAATCATCGTTTTTGGTTTGGTAGTTTTGTTTTACGGCATATCAACCCTTTTTGGGTTATTTAATGCCGAATCCGGTCATTATAGTAAAAGATTTATGCTTCAAGTTCTAAAAATAAAATAAAAAAGGGGAGGGAGAAAGGGAGAAGGGGCTGTTGTTTTGGTTTTTGGTTTTGTAGAACATAATTAAGTTTTACAAAAAAAAAAAAAAAAAAAAAAAAAAAAACGTCAATGTAGGTGAATTTCGTCTCAGGGAGCCACAGGGCAGCCTGATCTGGTATCACCAGACAGATTTATTGAAACTAAACATTACAAACCGACTGGCAAAATAAGACCCATCATAGAAATGACACCATGCTCGCTTTGACATCTGGTAGTGAAACATGGGCACTTCATAATGCAGCAATAGAAAAGCTAAGAGTGGCACAGTGCAAAATGGAGCGCATAATACTCAGCATCAGTCTACGTGAAAGAAAAAGAAACACCTGGATCAGACAGCAAACGTCATCATCACCACCATACAAACGGCTAAACATAGATGGGATGGTCACCTTGCAAGATCTACAGACAACAGGTGGACAGACATATAGAGAGACAGAACGAATGCTAAAGATCAAGGGAAAGGACAAAATTCCAGTAGAGAAACGACCTCGTGGTCAACTGGGTCTTACATGGCCATGCCTAGACAGGGACAAAAAAGGTGGAAGGAAACCAGGGAGGGGTTCTTTCTCCAGAAGTGATTAAAAACCCTGATGATGATGATGATGATGAGTAAAGGTATCCAAGACAAAATAACGGAAAAAAGTAAAAAGAAAAAGAAATAAAAAGGAAAAAGGAAAAAGAAAAAAGAAAAAGGAAAAAGAAAAAGGAAAAAGAAAACTATAAAACAAAAAGAAAACAAAAAGAAAAAAGGTAAAAGAAAAGTAAAAGAAAGAAAAGTAGAAAGAAAAGTAAAAGAAAGAAAAGTAAAAAGAAAAGTAAAAAGAAAAGTAAAAAGAAAAGTAAAAAGAAAAGTAAAAAGAAAAGTAAAAGAAAGAAAGTAAAAGAAAGAAAAGTAAAAGAAAGAAAAGTAAAAGAAAGAAAAGTAAAAGAAAGAAAAGTAAAAGAAAGAAAAGTAAAAGAAAGAAAGTAAAAGAAAGAAAGTAAAAGAAAGAAAGTAAAAGAAAGAAAGTAAAAGAAAGAAAGGGAAAAGAAAAAAAAGGAAAAGAAAAAAAAAGGAAAAGAAAAAAAAGGAAAAGAAAAAAAAGGAAAAGAAAAAAAAAGGATGAAAGAAAAAAGGGGGAAAGAAAAAAGGGGGAAAGAAAAAAAGGGAAAAGAAAAAAAAGAAAAGAAAAAAGGAAAAGAAAAAAGGAAAAAAGTAAAAAAAAAGGAAAAAAAGAAAACAGAAAAAAATGAATATTTCTGTAAATATTGTTCAATCCAGACAAAAACAAACAGTAAGAAATATCCTGATGACTTAAGATTTTGATAAATGACTTCCATTGTTTTTAATGTCGACATAAATATTGCAAAACCAAATAGACACGAACGTACATAAATATGAATGCTTCAAGATGACTTACATCGATCGGATGTTAGTGTGGCCACAGCTGCAAGAGTATCGCATTGAACGGTCAGTTATTTGAGTTACCAAATGCATTTTGGCTATTCTGTTTTGCTTTCATAAATGTTGCTTTATAATCTTGTAGTTTAGGACTTAATCTTTAGCAAACAATACCATTTTTTGGGGGGGGGGAAGAAATTTCAAAAATATACATATTTGAGCTCGGAGTTCAAGAGTTGATACGTTGGCTTCAATATTGAGTTTTATTTGATTTTATTCATCTTATTTACTGAACTGCTTCTGTTTTGAACGCCTCTAAAACCAAGCTTCCCTCTTTTCAGCTCGGATCGCCCCTTCTATATATCTTTCTCTCTCTCTCACTATATACATATATACACATATTTCTCTTTATCTATCTATAAATATTATATAATATTTCTCTCTATATATATAGAGAAATATTATATATATATATATATATATATATATATATATATTTCTCTATATATATAGAGAGAAATATTAAATATTTATATATATATATATATATTATATTTCTATATAGAGAGAAATATTAAATATTTATTTATATATATATATATAAATATTTAATATTTCTCTCTCTCTCTCTCTATATATATATAAATATTTAATATTTCTCTCTCTCTATATATATATATATATAAATATTTCTCTCTCTCTCTATATATATATATATAAATATTTCTCTCTCTCTCTATATATATATATATAAATATTTCTCTCTCTCTCTATATATATATATATAAATATTTCTCTCTCTCTCTCTCTCTATATATATATAAATATTTCTCTCTCTCTCTCTATATATATATATAAATATTTCTCTCTCTCTCTCTCTATATATATATATATAAATATTTAATATTTCTCTCTCTCTCTCTATATATATATAAATATTTAATATTTCTCTCTCTCTCTCTATATATATATATATAAATATAAATATTTAATATTCTCTCTATATATATATATATAAATATTTAATATTTCTCTCTCTCTCTATATATATATATATATAAATATTTAATATTTCTCTCTCTCTCTATATATATATATATAAATATTTAATATTTCTCTCTCTCTCTCTATATATAAATATTTAATATTTCTCTCTCTCTCTCTCTATATATATATATATAATATTTCTCTCTATAGAGAGAAATATTAAATATATATATATATATATATAATATATTTCTCTATATATAGAGAGAAATATTAAATATTTATATATATATATTATATTTCTCTATATATAGAGAGAAATATTAAATATTTATATATATATATTATATTTCTATATATAGAGAGAAATATTAAATATTTATATATATATATTATATTTCTCTATATATAGAGAGAAATATTAAATATTTATTTATATATATATTATATTTAATATTTCTCTCTCTATATATATTATATTTCTCTCTCTCTCTCTTTCTATATATATATTATATTTCTCTCTCTCTCTATATATATATATATATATTATATTTCTCTCTCTCTCTCTATATATATATATATATATATTATATTTCTCTCTCTCTATATATATATATATATATATTATATTTAATATTTCTCTCTCTCTCTCTCTATATATATATATATATATTATATTTATTTCTCTCTCTCTCTCTCTCTATATATATATATATTATATTTAATATTTCTCTCTCTCTCTATATATATATATTATATTTAATATCTCTCTCTCTATATATATATATATTATATTTAATATCTCTCTCTCTCTATATATATATATATATTATATTTAATATCTCTCTCTCTATATATATATATATATATATATTATTTAATATTTCTCTCTCTATATATATATATATTATTTAATATTTCTCTCTCTCTCTATATATATATTATTTAATATTTCTCTCTCTCTATATATATATATATTATTTAATATTTCTCTCTCTCTCTCTCTCTATATATATATATAAATATTTAATATTTCTCTATATATATATATTATATATATAAATATATAATATATCTCTCTCTATATATATATAAATATTTAATATTTCTCTCTCTCTCTCTCTATATATATATATATATAAATATTTAATATTTCTCTCTCTCTCTCTATATATATATATATATAAATATTTAATATTTCTCTCTCTCTCTCTCTCTCTATATATATATATATATATAAATATTTAATATTTCTCTCTCTATATATATGGAGAGAAATATATATATAATCTCTCTCTCTCTCTCTCTCTCTGCAATTGGGGAAAAGTGGTTGGTTACTTTTAACACTTCTAAAACTAAACTTCTTTTTTTTCACCACCAACGATCGGATCCTCACTCTCCCCTATCAAAATGAATGGATCTCTCTTCGGGGAAGCCCCTTTCTTTGATAAGTTTTCACTGCAGACCTGAAATGCAAAACTTACATCAAATCTGCTGCTAAGGTTGCTGGAAAAGTGCACGCATGCACCGTTTCTTTGAGACATCTTGCTCCTCACAGTTTCTCTGTAAAAATGGTTGGATCATTCTACCACACCAGAAAGTGGCTTACTCCTAACGAGATCCTCTACCTGTCTAAGAGCTAGATACGTCCTACGATGGAATACTGTCGCCACATCTGGCGAGTGGCGCTCAAATAGAATCTATCGCTTACAGACTAATTGTTTACAAAATATACACCTATAAAATATACGTTTACAGAATGAATATGTGGAGATATTCAGATTTAGGAATTTGAAGTATAAAAACTAACCGAAATGATTGAATACGGTACTAAATTACCCGAGCAGGTTTAGGGTTAGGGTTTGGTTTATTCTGAAAAACAAAACTGCCAACGATTGTTTTCTTCAAAGAGAAATTGGCCACACACGTGAATTTATATTGGCTTGAAATTGCATCAGTTCAAATCTCTGAACTTTTTTTTTTTTTTTTTTTTTAGTTGCCGGGTAACAATAACAAAAAGAAAAAGAATAAAAGTTATGTTTTACAATATTTTATTCACTAGCCCTTCCCCCTCGAACCGAAGATAAATTCAGGATTCGCTTCTGGCTTTTTTTTCTCCTCCATTGTAAGACTCGTTGCATGATTCTCAGTCAGTCACAGCCCGCTGTATACATGGCAATGAAGCGTTTCATTCATTACATAAACTCTGGAGCCGACGAACCAAGATCCCGTTGAAGACTAGACTCCGTCTCTATAACGCGTACTGCGTGCCCATCATGCTCTACAATAGCAACAGCTGGGCAATAACAAAAGCCATGCTTGATAAGCTGGATGCGTGCCACCGCAGACACCTCCGTTCCATCACAGGTCACTGCTGGCCGAAAAAAAATATCAGCAACAAGGCACTATACGAGCTGTGCAACGAAAAACCCCTCTTCACAAAGGTCGCTGAACAAAGAT
This sequence comes from Sepiola atlantica, assembly GCA_963556195.1. Taxonomy (NCBI): domain Eukaryota; kingdom Metazoa; phylum Mollusca; class Cephalopoda; order Sepiida; family Sepiolidae; genus Sepiola; species Sepiola atlantica. The sequence goes on from OY744555.1 coordinate 9,508,141, forward strand.
GGTCTATGTTAGCCCATGTCCTACGAATGGACCCTGACACTCCCGCACAGAGGGCACTAGACTTTGCCGTTACTGGCTCGCAAGCCTACCAACCGCGACTAGGACGGCACTGCACAAATCTGCTGGGCACACTATGTGCTGACCTCAAGCAGGCGGGACTAGGACCACTACGTACAGCGAAACAACTTCATTGCCTACGACAACTTGCGCGTGACAAGGCCAGATGGCCTAGGACTAGCATGGAGGACTGATTGCAGCTACGGGATGTCATTTGACTACCGTAGCCGCAGAACACAGTTTTAATAATAATAATAATTCTCAGAACATGTCAAAATCAGATTTCGACTTTTGAAAAGCTATTGCATTGCGCAGAATTGCTAAACAGGAAATGCCAGCACAGCAGAGTTGACAAAAGCTGGTCAGGAAACGAAAACTGAATGGAGAAAAACACAATGAAACAATCGCCCTCTTGGAAGTTCTGTTCTTAATAATGTGTTGAAGCTTTGCAGAGAGAGTATGCAATTCGTTTTTTTTTTTTTTTAGTGAGAGACCAACAAAGCCTCTCAGAGAAATGTGTGGACTTATCCAAAAATACAATTTTTATTTTATTTTAATATAATAAAAAAAAAAAAAAAGAAAAAAAAAAGAAAGGATGTTGGTGTCTTTCCCAGGAAGAGATTAACGGATAATCTCTTCGAGATAATCTTTATCTTCATCAAGGAGTGGATTTAGACAAAGGGAAGTTAAAAATGTAGTCTATTTTAAACTACAAATGCACAGATTATTATACAAGGAAGAAATGACTTTTAAACTATTGTTACATGTTTATTTTCTATTGAGTGGGGGGGGGGGGGGAGATTAAGGATGGGTACAGGGTCAATTCTGAACGCGTCTGATGGGTCCCTCCCCCTATTTTCAGACATCTTATCGTTTTTGCATGTAAAAGAGAATTTTAAAAAAAAGTGGATACATTTTTTGGTTACATCCAAGATTTTTATGTTTTTGTGACTTCCTGTTTAATCGTGCGCGTCATCTGGACGTACGGATGGCAAGAAATTAAAAATAAAACAGTTTTGCTAACATTTCTTTATGCGAATTTTATTATTATTTATGTTCCTTCGAATTATAGTTTAATAATAATAATACATTTGTTTAATAATTTTTTTTAGTTTAATATTTTTAATGGTTTATTATTATAATAATAATAAAACATTTTATTGAATTAATTTTAAAAAACAAATTATCAACCAGAAGTTATTTTTTTTACATTGAAGAAAATAGAATTTTATTGAATTAATTTTAAGAAACAAATTATCAACCGGAAGTTATTTTTTTTACATTGAAAAAAAAAATAGAATTTTATTGAATTTTAAATAAATTATCAACCGAAAGTTATTTTTTCTTAATAACTGTTGTGGGGTACAAATCACCCCTATTGGAGAACTGATGGTATCAACCAGGTATAATAAATACCACTGGTTGCAGAGACTCAGGAAGAGACTTTCATACCATGTTTTACCGCATGTTATGAACCCGTTCATCTCCTACAACAGTAGTGGCGTTCTGTATTGCTTTATGATAAATACATTGTTATATTTTAACCCTGTCACTATTTGTGGTTTATTTCTTTGTGACCCCTAGCACGGGTCTACAACAATAACTTTAACCAATTCATTGAACTAATGATGTCTCTTGTTTGTGGCATTAAATCATACAAATTTATATTCATACATTGAAAAAAATTGAATTTTATTGAATTAATTAAAACTAGCGGGACCCGTGTAAATTACACGAAATGATGTTTCCAATACTAATTATCTTGTTCCTAACCTATACATGTTTGAATAAAATATAAGATTTGGACTTGTATATTTATTTTTTAAAAATGAACAATACATGAAACAATTTACAAAACTTCTTTATATACAATATTTCTAGTGAAGGTAATATTTCGACGACTAAACCTTACTTTGTAAATGCTTTCGATAAAATTAAATTTGGCTCCAATTCATGAATATTTATTTACTCCTCTCCAGGAGTTAGGCACAAGGCCAGTTTTATCTTACTTCCACAAGTAAGATGGGACCCAAGTTCGGGTCGGGAAAGTGGGGTTTGAAAAGCCAGTGCCCGAGAGGTGAGCACTCTGGCCATTAAAAATTGCCTGGGCAGCCCCGTCGGCATTCCCCGGTAGGGGCGCCTCAGGCAGTAAGCAATAAACTTACTCCTCCCCAAAGAGGGGAGGCGAAGCCTGGGAGGGTGTACCTCCTAGAACTGCACAGGACAGACCCATAGACTTGATCTTGGCCAAAAGGCCACAAAGATTCGGAAGGTCATTGCTTTTGATGTAAGCATGACACACAAAATCAAACACGCTATTGTATTAATATGTGTCTTCCCGGTCGTCCCCTCCCTACCTCTCTTCCCCTTCCCCTCGAAATGTAGAAAAAAAAATCTTAGAGGTTGGTTGGGATCGAACTATAAACCAGTCGGGCCGAAGTCAAAAATACTACGTCGCTAACCGTTGCGTCAAAGGGAAATACTTGAAAATGTTTCGAAAATTAGGCGAGTTGAATGTTTTTCAAAATCTAGGTGCGGCACGCATGCGCAGAGCTTTTGCCGGAAGCGTGACACACGAACACACACGCTATCGTATTAATATATAGATTAATTCAATAAAATTCAACTGAAAGTTTTGTTTTCTTCTTAATAACGTTATGCTCTAATAAGACATTTTATTGAATTAATTTTAAAAAACAAATTATCAACCAAAAGTTATTTTTTTTTTTTTACATTGAAAAAATTGAATTTTATTGAATCAATTAAAATTCCACTAGTTTATAATAAAGAATGGAAAAAATGTTCCGACGCAATAGAAAATGAAATAAGGAAAACCAAAATATTAATTAAATATCCATGTACGTTTCACCTTTATTAGAAGGTTTCATCAGGAGGGGAGATTAAAGAAAAATAAAAAAAAATACAGCAACAAGTACCAAAGTCTGAAAAATAAATGTGAGGAAGCGCTCAGCAGTTAGAACGCTGAGAAATGTGCTACGGCAGAACAGCCGATAAAAGTTTGAAAAGTGAGCATTCAGAAGGCAACGGTTTATATAACGTTTTCTTTTTATTCAATCTCCCGTCCTGATGAAACCTTCTAATAAAACTGAAACGGAGATGGATACTTCATTGATATTTTGGTTTTCCTTATTTCATTTTACATTACGTTGGAACATTTTTCCATTTTTTAACATATATATATAGTCTTGGAAGTTTCTCAACCATTAAAACTATATTTTAAAAAAAAAAACCCAAAAAACCTTAAGTCCCAAGTCGTTCAGTGGAAAAAATCACTCATGTAAGTCAATTTAACTTTTTCAGTTATTATATTAGTTTGCTTCTAACATTATTTAAGGGATCATCAGTTGTTTACCATGAAAAACTGTTTCGGGAATTTAAAAACAAGACAGTATTTAATTTCATGGCTTCCCAGCAGAGTTGATATACATATATATATATATATATATATATATAGTGGCTGCCTATTCGATTTCGAATATGACCACTTATGGCATATTGATGTGATATTAGTGTGAAGGTTCCCAGTAAGAAGCGCGGATGTGGCTCTTCAAGCCTGCCAGACTTTTACAGACCTTACCACAGAAGTGGCAGGTGTTGTGATGATCTGAGGAGATGCCATAAATTAAGCCACCTCTTGTCCGTGCTAGATTTTGCCGAACATGCACTCACTGGTGATTCAACAGACCTACACGTGACATAGTTACCAAGTTGCACGCTTGGCATCTTAGGTGTTCCATGTTTCCTCCATGTGCTGGAGGTGTCACGTCCCGTCGTTTCCTCTCTGCTCTCTTCTGCTTGTGGTGTTTCGTCCTATTCTTTTTAAACAAGTTACTTTCTTCAAAAAACGCTTTCATCCACCTTGACTTATCTACAGTCCCTCTCCCTCCATCCTCCAACATTAATTCCAAAGCTCTTCAAATCGTCTTTGAGAAATCTTTGAATCGCTTAAGAGGTTATATATATATATATATATATATATATATGAAGAAGAATGGAAAAGAAATTAGAGAAGCGAAAGCCAAATCAAAATTCAATTCATATCTACCTGCTCTATCCTGGATATTTAGCTGTATACTCTTCACAATAGGTTTTACCTCTCCTAAAAGTTCGCTTTTAGTACACCTCTTTATATATATATATATATATATATATATATATATATACAGGGTGGGCCAAAATAAGGGTCCTATCTTTAAATTTGAATAACTTGAATTTGAATAACTTCCACAAAATAAAAGTTAAACTCACCAAACTTTATGTGTGTGTAGACTGACCCTTCCGAGATTTTTTGAAATAAACAAAACAAATTTTAGCCAAAAAACACTTCTTTAAACTTACAAAAACTAAAGTATTGTTGTTTACACTGTTTTGAGTTTTTTAAGCAAAAATAATGTTTTCTAAATGAGGGTACGTTCCTTAGGGCTAATACGGCTCATGCTTGCTTCGGAAGGGGTCCTTTACTTATTCTAAAAAAAAAAAAAAAAAAAAAAAAAAAAAAAATCAATAAATAAAAAAGTTATGAATTTTTAAAAATAGGACCCTTATTTTTGCCCACCCTGTATATACATAATTCTTAATGACAATATATGTATTAGCATATACTATCAGTGCCCTTTTACTTTGCACCAAAAATATGTAACTAAAAACATTTGTATGAATAGAAATTTATACCAAATAAGCACTATTAAATTTGTATTCACTGGATTAACTCCTATGAATAAAACTTCACTGAAATTTTATGTGTGTGTGTGTTCCTATGTAAGTAAGTAACTGGTTAAATAAATCTTGTACAAGACTCATGTCGAACGAACGAGAAAAGTGAGTGAAAGTTTGATGGCTTACGCTGTTGAGCAGCGTAAATTATTAGCCGTTACATAAATGGATGTTATCCCGCTCCCCGCCCCTCTCGTCCTTGTGTAATCACGTACAGGAAGGGGAGGGGGTAAAGTGGGAAGTCACACACACGACGTTGCATTTCGGAGATGTCATGTTGACCGGCAGCACTTTTACCCCCAGCCCAGGCCGTCCACCGACGCCCAGTCGCCGGCGCCAGCATTTTGGCTCACGTGACTCAATCGTAGTCACTTATGAACAGAATAGTCTTCCGTATTAACAATTAGCATGTATCCCACCCCCAATACATTTTTTTTTGTTTATTAATTATTTACCTTACGAAATAGAATGAAGATTGATGGATTTTTGCCCACCGCCGCCCAGCCCCCGGCGCCAGCATTTTGGCTCACGTGACTCAATCGTAGTCACTTATAAACAGAATATTCTTCGTTATTAACACTTAGCATATATCCCCCCCCCCCAATACATTTTTTTTGTTTATTAATTATTTACCTTACGAAATAGAATGAAGATTGATGGATTTTTGCCCACCGCCGCCCAGCCCCCGGCGCCAGCATTTTGGCTCACGTGACTCAATCGTAGTCACTTATGAACAGAATATTCTTCGTTATTAACACTTAGCATATATCCCCCCCCCCCAATACATTATTTTTTGTTTATTAATTATTTACCTTACGAAATAGAATGAAGATTGATGGATTTTTGCCCACCGCCGCCCAGCCGCCAGCATTTTGGCTCACGTGACTCAATCGTAGTCACTTATGAACAGAATATTCTTCGTTATTAACACTTAGCATATATCCCCCCCCCCAATACATTATTTTTTGTTTATTAATTATTTACCTTACGAAATAGAATGAAGATTGATGGATTTTTGCCCACAGCCGCCCAGCCCCCGGCGCCATCATTTTGGCTCACGTGACTCAATCGTAGTCACTTATGAACAGAATAGTCTTCCGTATTAACAATTAGCATGTATCCCACCCCCAATACATTATTTTTGTTTATTAATTATTTACCTTACGAAATAGAATGAAGATTGATGGATTTTTGCCCACCGCCGCCCAGCCCCCGGCGCCAGCATTTTGGCTCACGTGACTCAATCGTAGTCACTTATGAACAGAATATTCTTCGTTATTAACACTTAGCATATATCCCCCCCCCAATACATTATTTTTTGTTTATTAATTATTTACCTTACGAAATAGAATGAAGATTGATGGGGGCTGGGCAGCGCTGGGCGGCGTTGGTCGTCGGTGGGCTGGAGGTAAAAGTGCCACCCTCATGTTGACTAAGCAAATAACCTATTACAGTAAATACTACATCAATTCCGTTAACAGCACTAAACGGAACCAATAAATCTCGGTAGGGTTGGGTTAAAAGGTAAAACATCTAAAAGGTAGGGGAAGAGGGGGTATTCTCTCAATAATCCCAGCATGTCAGACATGTTGGATCCGATGGCACAGGTGATCGCAAATGGAATTTCGGATTTGCGAACATTCAGAAATCAATAAAATATCTGTTTTACCAATAAAAAATATACGTTTCTACCTTGGTTTGAACGTATGTTATCACCTTGCACACCGGTTTTAAAATACGAGGTTGTCCGATCGCTAAAGATGAAATGCAAAAAAAAAAAAGTCATTGAGAAATATCTGGTGTCACTGTTCGTCAAAAATAAGATTTTAACCATTTTAAAATTGTTCCAAAATCGAACACGACAGCATAAATAGAATTCTGTTGTCGTTGATTTTAAAAATATTTAGCCGACATTTTTACGGTAAAAAAAAAAAAAAAAAAAAATAGGTAAGCAACTATGGAATTTTCACAGGATCGTAAATATAGTTAAAGATATTACAAATAGGCATTTAAAAAAAATTTCCAACAAAATTTGAAGAGTCATAATTTGGTGGCTAATTGAGCTACATAAATAAATTTGGTATCATTATTGATGTTCTGCAAAGATCTATGTGCCATCATTAAAAGTTTTTAGATGTAAAAAAAAAAAAGAAAAAAATTAAAAAAAAAAAAAAAAAAAGGAAAATAAAAAATAAAAAAATAAAAATGGGGGGGGGGATTAACATTTTTACACGGCAGCAACCCATTCGTATAACAATTGGAAGGGATTTTAACCATTTTAAAATGAATTGTTCCAAAATCGAACACGGCAGCATAAATAGAATTCTGTTGTCGTTGATTTTAAAAATATTTAGCCGACATTTTTACGGTTAAAAAAAAAAAAAAAAAAAAAAAAATAGGTTACCAACTACGGAATTTTCACAATTTTAACCAAAACCAACATTTAATTGGAAGGGATTGAGAGTGTTAATACATGAATATGGTTATAGATAGCAATTTCATCCTACTGATGAAGGCACAAGATTTTGTTGAGGTCACAGAAATGGTGACCCAAATCCAATTAAGCAAACAACCATGGAATTTTCACAAATAGAAAAATTGAAAAACCAATTATCCGATAGACAGTTAGGATTTCATTTCGTAATGAAACAAAAAAAAAAATTTCATCAGAAAAAAAAAAAAAAAAAAAAAATTTCATCAGAAAAAAAAAAAAAAAAAAAAAAATATATATATGAATAAAAAAATTTGTTATCGATTTGAAAGATATTTAGCCAATATTTTTTACCGTAAGAAGAAAACTAGATCAGCAACCATGGATTTTTCACAGGATCCTGCTATTAAAGACATTACAAACGGGGCAATTGAAAAGCCAATTGTCCGATAGACAGCTAGTAGAATTTCATTCCGTAATAAATTTTTTAAATTTTTTTTAAATTTAAGAAAAAAAAAAAAAAAAATGATAAAAAAAGAAAAAGAAATATATACTACAATAGACCGATTACCTCCCGTCCCACCGCACTCTCTAATCTCAAAAAGATTTAAAGATTATTTTAAACGCTGTAATTTCTTTCAAATAATCCTCGAGGCAAAAGAAAACATGGCCGCAACAAAAAAAATAAAATAAAATAAATAAATAAATAAATAATAAAAACGGAAAATGTTGAGATTTTTCCAGAAAATCAAGGCTAAGAATATAAACGAAATGTCGATAAATGTGAAAAATTTGTTAATTGAATAAATTCTTGTCAACAGATTGGACCATCAGACGATCCTATTAAAATATTGTGCAGACAAATTTCATATTTCTATCTGTTAGATTCAAAATTAAAGTCCGACAAGATGTGACACTTTGACGTTCATTTGGACATCTTCATTCGTTAATTCAATCAATTATAACTGTTCTATAAATACGATTGGACATATATTTAAGTAAAAATATTAATATTAATATAATTATTTTTAAATTTTTTACATAGTTCATCCCAAACAAGGCAGGCCGCCACTGTAGACGTAAAGGGGCTACTGAGAATTAGGGTGTAAGTTTTGGGGGTCATCCTAAATTAGGAGCTGTGCAGCGAGATGTCTGTTTACATTAGTTTTAAACCTCTGCATGTTGGTACTGTCGGGGTAACAGAGAGCAGGGAGGGAGTTCCAGAGGCTGGCAGCACAATGGAAAGAAGCTATTGGCGTAGAAGTCTCTCCGGCATCTGGGGACCTCCACAGTGAATGGATGGGATTTAGATGATTGTCGGGTTGTTCTAGTGTATTTACGTTGAGGGGGGGGGGTCATCCTAAATTGGGAGCTGTGCAGCGAGATGTCTGTTTACATTAGTTTTAAACCTCTGCATGTTGGTACTGTCGGGGTAACAGAGAGCAGGGAGGGAGTTCCGGAGGCTGGCAGCACAATGGAAAGAAGCTATTGGCGTAGAAGTCTCTCCGGCATCTGGGGACCTCCACAGTGAATGGATGGGATTTAGATGATTGTCAGGTTGTTCTAGTGTATTTAGGTTGAGGGGGGGTCATCCTAAATTGGGAGCTGTGCAGCGAGATGTCTGTTTACATTAGTTTTAAACCTCTGCATGTTGGTACAGTCGGGGTAACAGAGAGCAGGGAGGGAGTTCCGGAGGCTGGCAGCACAATGGAAAGAAGCTATTGGCGTAGAAGTCTCTCCGGCATCTGGGGACCTCCACAGTGAATGGATGGGATTTAGATGATTGTCGGGTTGTTCTAGTGCATTTAGGTTGAGGGGGTCATCCTAAATTGGGAGCTGTGCAGCGAGATGTCTGTTTACATTAGTTTTAAACCTCTGCATGTTGGTACAGTCGGGGTAACAGAGAGCAGGGAGGGAGTTCCGGAGGCTGGCAGCACAATGGAAAGAAGCTATTGGCGTAGAAGTCTCTCCGGCATCTGGGGACCTCCACAGTGAATGGATGGGATTTAGATGATTGTCGGGTTGTTCTAGTGCATTTAGGTTGAGGGGGTCATCCTAAATTGGGAGCTGTGCAGCGAGATGTCTGTTTACATTAGTTTTAAACCTCTGCATGTTGGTACAGTCGGGGTAACAGAGAGCAGGGAGGGAGTTCCGGAGGCTGGCAGCACAATGGAAAGAAGCTATTGGCGTAGAAGTCTCTCCGGCATCTGGGGACCTCCACAGTGAATGGATGGGATTTAGATGATTGTCGGGTTGTTCTAGTGCATTTAGGTTGAGGGGGTCATCCTAAATTGGGAGCTGTGCAGCGAGATGTCTGTTTACATTAGTTTTAAACCTCTGCATGTTGGTACAGTCGGGGTAACAGAGAGCAGGGAGGGAGTTCCGGAGGCTGGCAGCACAATGGAAAGAAGCTATTGGCGTAGAAGTCTCTCCGGCATCTGGGGACCTCCACAGTGAATGGATGGGATTTAGATGATTGTCGGGTTGTTCTAGTGTATTTACGTTGAGGGGGTCATCCTAAATTGGGAGCTGTGCAGCGAGATGTCTGTTTACATTAGTTTTAAACCTCTGCATGTTGGTACAGTCGGGGTAACAGAGAGCAGGGAGGGAGTTCCGGAGGCTGGCAGCACAATGGAAAGAAGCTATTGGCGTAGAAGTCTCTCCGGCATCTGGGGACCTCCACAGTGAATGGATGGGATTTAGATGATTGTCGGGTTGTTCTAGTGCATTTAGGTTGAGGGGGTCATCCTAAATTGGGAGCTGTGCAGCGAGATGTCTGTTTACATTAGTTTTAAACCTCTGCATGTTGGTACAGTCGGGGTAACAGAGAGCAGGGAGGGAGTTCCGGAGGCTGGCAGCACAATGGAAAGAAGCTATTGGCGTAGAAGTCTCTCCGGCATCTGGGGACCTCCACAGTGAATGGATGGGATTTAGATGATTGTCGGGTTGTTCTAGTGCATTTAGGTTGAGGGGGTCATCCTAAATTGGGAGCTGTGCAGCGAGATGTCTGTTTACATTAGTTTTAAACCTCTGCATGTTGGTACAGTCGGGGTAACAGAGAGCAGGGAGGGAGTTCCGGAGGCTGGCAGCACAATGGAAAGAAGCTATTGGCGTAGAAGTCTCTCCGGCATCTGGGGACCTCCACAGTGAATGGATGGGATTTAGATGATTGTCGGGTTGTTCTAGTGCATTTAGGTTGAGGGGGTCATCCTAAATTGGGAGCTGTGCAGCGAGATGTCTGTTTACATTAGTTTTAAACCTCTGCATGTTGGTACAGTCGGGGTAACAGAGAGCAGGGAGGGAGTTCCGGAGGCTGGCAGCACAATGGAAAGAAGCTATTGGCGTAGAAGTCTCTCCGGCATCTGGGGACCTCCACAGTGAATGGATGGGATTTAGATGATTGTCGGGTTGTTCTAGTGCATTTAGGTTGAGGGGGTCATCCTAAATTGGGAGCTGTGCAGCGAGATGTCTGTTTACATTAGTTTTAAACCTCTGCATGTTGGTACAGTCGGGGTAACAGAGAGCAGGGAGGGAGTTCCGGAGGCTGGCAGCACAATGGAAAGAAGCTATTGGCGTAGAAGTCTCTCCGGCATCTGGGGACCTCCACAGTGAATGGATGGGATTTAGATGATTGTCGGGTTGTTCTAGTGCATTTAGGTTGAGGGGGTCATCCTAAATTGGGAGCTGTGCAGCGAGATGTCTGTTTACATTAGTTTTAAACCTCTGCATGTTGGTACAGTCGGGGTAACAGAGAGCAGGGAGGGAGTTCCGGAGGCTGGCAGCACAATGGAAAGAAACAATTGGCGTAGAAGTCTCTCCGGCATCTGGGGACCTCCACAGTGAATGGATGGGATTTAGATGATTGTCGGGTTGTTCTAGTGTATTTACGTTGAGGGGGTAATCCTAAATTGGGAGCTGTACAGCGAGATGTCTGTTTACATTAGTTTTAAACCTCTGCATGTTGGTACAGTCGGGGTAACAGAGAGCAGGGAGGGAGTTCCGGAGGCTGGCAGCACAATGGAAAGAAACTATTGGCGTAGAAGTCTCTCCGGCATCTGGGGACCTCCACAGTGAATGGATGGGATTTAGATGATTGTCGGGTTGTTCTAGTGTATTTACGTTGAGGGGGTCATCCTAAATTGGGAGCTGTGCAGCGAGATGTCTGTTTACATTAGTTTTAAACCTCTGCATGTTGGTACAGTCGGGGTAACAGAGAGCAGGGAGGGAGTTCCGGAGGCTGGCAGCACAATGGAAAGAAGCTATTGGCGTAGAAGTCTCTCCGGCATCTGGGGACCTCCACAGTGAATGGATGGGATTTAGATGATTGTCGGGTTGTTCTAGTGTATTTACGTTGAGGGGGTCATCCTAAATTGGGAGCTGTGCAGCGAGATGTCTGTTTACATTAGTTTTAAACCTCTGCATGTTGGTACAGTCGGGGTAACAGAGAGCAGGGAGGGAGTTCCGGAGGCTGGCAGCACAATGGAAAGAAGCTATTGGCGTAGAAGTCTCTCCGGCATCTGGGGACCTCCACAGTGAATGGATGGGATTTAGATGATTGTCGGGTTGTTCTAGTGCATTTAGGTTGAGGGGGTCATCCTAAATTGGGAGCTGTGCAGCGAGATGTCTGTTTACATTAGTTTTAAACCTCTGCATGTTGGTACAGTCGGGGTAACAGAGAGCAGGGAGGGAGTTCCGGAGGCTGGCAGCACAATGGAAAGAAACTATTGGCGTAGAAGTCTCTCCGGCATCTGGGGACCTCCACAGTGAATGGATGGGATTTAGATGATTGTCGGGTTGTTCTAGTGTATTTACGTTGAGGGGGTCATCCTAAATTGGGAGCTGTGCAGCGAGATGTCTGTTTACATTAGTTTTAAACCTCTGCATGTTGGTACAGTCGGGGTAACAGAGAGCAGGGAGGGAGTTCCGGAGGCTGGCAGCACAATGGAAAGAAGCTATTGGCGTAGAAGTCTCTCCGGCATCTGGGGACCTCCACAGTGAATGGATGGGATTTAGATGATTGTCGGGTTGTTCTAGTGCATTTAGGTTGAGGGGGTCATCCTAAATTGGGAGCTGTGCAGCGAGATGTCTGTTTACATTAGTTTTAAACCTCTGCATGTTGATACAGTCGGGGTAACAGAGAGCAGGGAGGGAGTTCCGGAGGCTGGCAGCACAATGGAAAGAAGCTATTGGCGTAGAAGTCTCTCCGGCATCTGGGGACCTCCACAGTGAATGGATGGGATTTAGATGATTGTCGGGTTGTTCTAGTGCATTTAGGTTGAGGGGGTCATCCTAAATTGGGAGCTGTGCAGCGAGATGTCTGTTTACATTAGTTTTAAACCTCTGCATGTTGGTACAGTCGGGGTAACAGAGAGCAGGGAGGGAGTTCCGGAGGCTGGCAGCACAATGGAAAGAAGCTATTGGCGTAGAAGTCTCTCCGGCATCTGGGGACCTCCACAGTGAATGGATGGGATTTAGATGATTGTCGGGTTGTTCTAGTGCATTTAGGTTGAGGGGGTCATCCTAAATTGGGAGCTGTGCAGCGAGATGTCTGTTTACATTAGTTTTAAACCTCTGCATGTTGGTACAGTCGGGGTAACAGAGCAGGGAGGGAGTTCCGGAGGCTGGCAGCACAATGGAAAGAAACTATTGGCGTAGAAGTCTCTCCGGCATCTGGGGACCTCCACAGTGAATGGATGGGATTTAGATGATTGTCGGGTTGTTCTAGTGTATTTACGTTGAGGGGGTCATCCTAAATTGGGAGCTGTGCAGCGAGATGTCTGTTTACATTAGTTTTAAACCTCTGCATGTTGGTACAGTCGGGGTAACAGAGAGCAGGGAGGGAGTTCCGGAGGCTGGCAGCACAATGGAAAGAAACTATTGGCGTAGAAGTCTCTCCGGCATCTGGGGACCTCCACAGTGAATGGATGGGATTTAGATGATTGTCGGGTTGTTCTAGTGCATTTAGGTTGAGGGGGTCATCCTAAATTGGGAGCTGTGCAGCGAGATGTCTGTTTACATTAGTTTTAAACCTCTGCATGTTGGTACAGTCGGGGTAACAGAGAGCAGGGAGGGAGTTCCGGAGGCTGGCAGCACAATGGAAAGAAGCTATTGGCGTAGAAGTCTCTCCGGCATCTGGGGACCTCCACAGTGAATGGATGGGATTTAGATGATTGTCGGGTTGTTCTAGTGTATTTACGTTGAGGGGGTCATCCTAAATTGGGAGCTGTGCAGCGAGATGTCTGTTTACATTAGTTTTAAACCTCTGCATGTTGGTACAGTCGGGGTAACAGAGCAGGGAGGGAGTTCCGGAGGCTGGCAGCACAATGGAAAGAAACTATTGGCGTAGAAGTCTCTCCGGCATCTGGGGACCTCCACAGTGAATGGATGGGATTTAGATGATTGTCGGGTTGTTCTAGTGTATTTACGTTGAGGGGGTCATCCTAAATTGGGAGCTGTGCAGCGAGATGTCTGTTTACATTAGTTTTAAACCTCTGCATGTTGGTACAGTCGGGGTAACAGAGCAGGGAGGGAGTTCCGGAGGCTGGCAGCACAATGGAAAGAAACTATTGGCGTAGAAGTCTCTCCGGCATCTGGGGACCTCCACAGTGAATGGATGGGATTTAGATGATTGTCGGGTTGTTCTAGTGTATTTACGTTGAGGGGGTCATCCTAAATTGGGAGCTGTGCAGCGAGATGTCTGTTTACATTAGTTTTAAACCTCTGCATGTTGGTACAGTCGGGGTAACAGAGCAGGGAGGGAGTTCCGGAGGCTGGCAGCACAATGGAAAGAAACTATTGGCGTAGAAGTCTTTCCGGCATCTGGGGACCTCCACAGTGAATGGATGGGATTTAGATGATTGTCGGGTTGTTCTAGTGCATTTAGGTTTAGGGGGTCATCCTAAATTGGGAGCTGTGCAGCGAGATGTCTGTTTACATTAGTTTTAAACCTCTGCATGTTGGTACAGTCGGGGTAACAGAGAGCAGGGAGGGAGTTCCGGAGGCTGGCAGCACAATGGAAAGAAGCTATTGGCGTAGAAGTCTCTCCGGCATCTGGGGACCTCCACAGTGAATGGATGGGATTTAGATGATTGTCGGGTTGTTCTAGTGTATTTACGTTGAGGGGGTCATCCTAAATTGGGAGCTGTGCAGCGAGATGTCTGTTTACATTAGTTTTAAACCTCTGCATGTTGGTACAGTCGGGGTAACAGAGAGCAGGGAGGGAGTTCCGGAGGCTGGCAGCACAATGGAAAGAAGCTATTGGCGTAGAAGTCTCTCCGGCATCTGGGGACCTCCACAGTGAATGGATGGGATTTAGATGATTGTCGGGTTGTTCTAGTGCATTTAGGTTGAGGGGGTCATCCTAAATTGGGAGCTGTGCAGCGAGATGTCTGTTTACATTAGTTTTAAACCTCTGCATGTTGATACAGTCGGGGTAACAGAGAGCAGGGAGGGAGTTCCGGAGGCTGGCAGCACAATGGAAAGAAGCTATTGGCGTAGAAGTCTCTCCGGCATCTGGGGACCTCCACAGTGAATGGATGGGATTTAGATGATTGTCGGGTTGTTCTAGTGCATTTAGGTTGAGGGGGTCATCCTAAATTGGGAGCTGTGCAGCGAGATGTCTGTTTACATTAGTTTTAAACCTCTGCATGTTGGTACAGTCGGGGTAACAGAGAGCAGGGAGGGAGTTCCGGAGGCTGGCAGCACAATGGAAAGAAGCTATTGGCGTAGAAGTCTCTCCGGCATCTGGGGACCTCCACAGTGAATGGATGGGATTTAGATGATTGTCGGGTTGTTCTAGTGCATTTAGGTTGAGGGGGTCATCCTAAATTGGGAGCTGTGCAGCGAGATGTCTGTTTACATTAGTTTTAAACCTCTGCATGTTGGTACAGTCGGGGTAACAGAGCAGGGAGGGAGTTCCGGAGGCTGGCAGCACAATGGAAAGAAACTATTGGCGTAGAAGTCTCTCCGGCATCTGGGGACCTCCACAGTGAATGGATGGGATTTAGATGATTGTCGGGTTGTTCTAGTGTATTTACGTTGAGGGGGTCATCCTAAATTGGGAGCTGTGCAGCGAGATGTCTGTTTACATTAGTTTTAAACCTCTGCATGTTGGTACAGTCGGGGTAACAGAGAGCAGGGAGGGAGTTCCGGAGGCTGGCAGCACAATGGAAAGAAACTATTGGCGTAGAAGTCTCTCCGGCATCTGGGGACCTCCACAGTGAATGGATGGGATTTAGATGATTGTCGGGTTGTTCTAGTGCATTTAGGTTGAGGGGGTCATCCTAAATTGGGAGCTGTGCAGCGAGATGTCTGTTTACATTAGTTTTAAACCTCTGCATGTTGGTACAGTCGGGGTAACAGAGAGCAGGGAGGGAGTTCCGGAGGCTGGCAGCACAATGGAAAGAAGCTATTGGCGTAGAAGTCTCTCCGGCATCTGGGGACCTCCACAGTGAATGGATGGGATTTAGATGATTGTCGGGTTGTTCTAGTGTATTTACGTTGAGGGGGTCATCCTAAATTGGGAGCTGTGCAGCGAGATGTCTGTTTACATTAGTTTTAAACCTCTGCATGTTGGTACAGTCGGGGTAACAGAGCAGGGAGGGAGTTCCGGAGGCTGGCAGCACAATGGAAAGAAACTATTGGCGTAGAAGTCTCTCCGGCATCTGGGGACCTCCACAGTGAATGGATGGGATTTAGATGATTGTCGGGTTGTTCTAGTGTATTTACGTTGAGGGGGTCATCCTAAATTGGGAGCTGTGCAGCGAGATGTCTGTTTACATTAGTTTTAAACCTCTGCATGTTGGTACAGTCGGGGTAACAGAGCAGGGAGGGAGTTCCGGAGGCTGGCAGCACAATGGAAAGAAACTATTGGCGTAGAAGTCTCTCCGGCATCTGGGGACCTCCACAGTGAATGGATGGGATTTAGATGATTGTCGGGTTGTTCTAGTGTATTTACGTTGAGGGGGTCATCCTAAATTGGGAGCTGTGCAGCGAGATGTCTGTTTACATTAGTTTTAAACCTCTGCATGTTGGTACAGTCGGGGTAACAGAGCAGGGAGGGAGTTCCGGAGGCTGGCAGCACAATGGAAAGAAACTATTGGCGTAGAAGTCTTTCCGGCATCTGGGGACCTCCACAGTGAATGGATGGGATTTAGATGATTGTCGGGTTGTTCTAGTGCATTTAGGTTTAGGGGGTCATCCTAAATTGGGAGCTGTGCAGCGAGATGTCTGTTTACATTAGTTTTAAACCTCTGCATGTTGGTACAGTCGGGGTAACAGAGAGCAGGGAGGGAGTTCCGGAGGCTGGCAGCACAATGGAAAGAAGCTATTGGCGTAGAAGTCTCTCCGGCATCTGGGGACCTCCACAGTGAATGGATGGGATTTAGATGATTGTCGGGTTGTTCTAGTGTATTTACGTTGAGGGGGTCATCCTAAATTGGGAGCTGTGCAGCGAGATGTCTGTTTACATTAGTTTTAAACCTCTGCATGTTG
The DNA here is from genome assembly GCA_963556195.1 of Sepiola atlantica. Classification (NCBI taxonomy): domain Eukaryota; kingdom Metazoa; phylum Mollusca; class Cephalopoda; order Sepiida; family Sepiolidae; genus Sepiola; species Sepiola atlantica. Next base: position 9,524,855 of record OY744555.1, read on the forward strand.
GTACAGTCGGGGTAACAGAGAGCAGGGAGGGAGTTCCGGAGGCTGGCAGCACAATGGAAAGAAGCTATTGGCGTAGAAGTCTCTCCGGCATCTGGGGACCTCCACAGTGAATGGATGGGATTTAGATGATTGTCGGGTTGTTCTAGTGCATTTAGGTTGAGGGGGTCATCCTAAATTGGGAGCTGTGCAGCGAGATGTCTGTTTACATTAGTTTTAAACCTCTGCATGTTGATACAGTCGGGGTAACAGAGAGCAGGGAGGGAGTTCCGGAGGCTGGCAGCACAATGGAAAGAAGCTATTGGCGTAGAAGTCTCTCCGGCATCTGGGGACCTCCACAGTGAATGGATGGGATTTAGATGATTGTCGGGTTGTTCTAGTGCATTTAGGTTGAGGGGGTCATCCTAAATTGGGAGCTGTGCAGCGAGATGTCTGTTTACATTAGTTTTAAACCTCTGCATGTTGGTACAGTCGGGGTAACAGAGAGCAGGGAGGGAGTTCCGGAGGCTGGCAGCACAATGGAAAGAAGCTATTGGCGTAGAAGTCTCTCCGGCATCTGGGGACCTCCACAGTGAATGGATGGGATTTAGATGATTGTCGGGTTGTTCTAGTGCATTTAGGTTGAGGGGGTCATCCTAAATTGGGAGCTGTGCAGCGAGATGTCTGTTTACATTAGTTTTAAACCTCTGCATGTTGGTACAGTCGGGGTAACAGAGCAGGGAGGGAGTTCCGGAGGCTGGCAGCACAATGGAAAGAAACTATTGGCGTAGAAGTCTCTCCGGCATCTGGGGACCTCCACAGTGAATGGATGGGATTTAGATGATTGTCGGGTTGTTCTAGTGTATTTACGTTGAGGGGGTCATCCTAAATTGGGAGCTGTGCAGCGAGATGTCTGTTTACATTAGTTTTAAACCTCTGCATGTTGGTACAGTCGGGGTAACAGAGAGCAGGGAGGGAGTTCCGGAGGCTGGCAGCACAATGGAAAGAAACTATTGGCGTAGAAGTCTCTCCGGCATCTGGGGACCTCCACAGTGAATGGATGGGATTTAGATGATTGTCGGGTTGTTCTAGTGCATTTAGGTTGAGGGGGTCATCCTAAATTGGGAGCTGTGCAGCGAGATGTCTGTTTACATTAGTTTTAAACCTCTGCATGTTGGTACAGTCGGGGTAACAGAGAGCAGGGAGGGAGTTCCGGAGGCTGGCAGCACAATGGAAAGAAGCTATTGGCGTAGAAGTCTCTCCGGCATCTGGGGACCTCCACAGTGAATGGATGGGATTTAGATGATTGTCGGGTTGTTCTAGTGTATTTACGTTGAGGGGGTCATCCTAAATTGGGAGCTGTGCAGCGAGATGTCTGTTTACATTAGTTTTAAACCTCTGCATGTTGGTACAGTCGGGGTAACAGAGCAGGGAGGGAGTTCCGGAGGCTGGCAGCACAATGGAAAGAAACTATTGGCGTAGAAGTCTCTCCGGCATCTGGGGACCTCCACAGTGAATGGATGGGATTTAGATGATTGTCGGGTTGTTCTAGTGTATTTACGTTGAGGGGGTCATCCTAAATTGGGAGCTGTGCAGCGAGATGTCTGTTTACATTAGTTTTAAACCTCTGCATGTTGGTACAGTCGGGGTAACAGAGCAGGGAGGGAGTTCCGGAGGCTGGCAGCACAATGGAAAGAAACTATTGGCGTAGAAGTCTCTCCGGCATCTGGGGACCTCCACAGTGAATGGATGGGATTTAGATGATTGTCGGGTTGTTCTAGTGTATTTACGTTGAGGGGGTCATCCTAAATTGGGAGCTGTGCAGCGAGATGTCTGTTTACATTAGTTTTAAACCTCTGCATGTTGGTACAGTCGGGGTAACAGAGCAGGGAGGGAGTTCCGGAGGCTGGCAGCACAATGGAAAGAAACTATTGGCGTAGAAGTCTTTCCGGCATCTGGGGACCTCCACAGTGAATGGATGGGATTTAGATGATTGTCGGGTTGTTCTAGTGCATTTAGGTTTAGGGGGTCATCCTAAATTGGGAGCTGTGCAGCGAGATGTCTGTTTACATTAGTTTTAAACCTCTGCATGTTGGTACAGTCGGGGTAACAGAGAGCAGGGAGGGAGTTCCGGAGGCTGGCAGCACAATGGAAAGAAGCTATTGGCGTAGAAGTCTCTCCGGCATCTGGGGACCTCCACAGTGAATGGATGGGATTTAGATGATTGTCGGGTTGTTCCAGTGTATTTACGTTGAGGGGATACTAGAGCAGCAAGTTCATCGGAGTGCAATCCATTAGAGTACTTGTAAAAAAGGCACAAGGATGCAACATTGTGATGATGGGACAGGGGCTGGAGCTTGGTGGATAGTGAGGGACCTTTTGACTGATTGACCAAAAAGAAACCTATTGCTACAGTATCATCATCATCGTCCTAATAATCGTTTTAACGTTCATTTTACATGCTGGCATGTATTGGACGGTTTTTAGAAATTGACTTTCAAACTAACCTATCTCTACCCAGGTCTTTATTTATCCCTCTTTCTCTTGAGTACATCCTTATCACTCCCCCCCCCTCCCATGTTGTCTTTGGCCTTCTCCTGCCAACTGACCCTGTCACCTCAACTGTTCTACATCTACTAACCCAAGAACTCTAATCCATTTTTTCAATGTGACCAAACCAAAAAGTCTCCTGTTCTGCACACATCTCCCTATATATACACATCAATCGTATCATTCTCATATCATTATATATATATATATATATATATATATATATATATATATATAATCATTTTTATTTATACAGACATGTACAAAATCTGCGACACTGGCATGTCGATGTTATCGATCAACAGCTATTGTAAACTGAGATCTCATCAGGCAGGATTAAAATCCGATCCTTACCTCAGATCATATTTGGGAATGATGAAATGGGGAAGAAAAGAAGAGAAGCCTTCCATTCTTTTCGTCCCCATTTCATCTTTCCCAAATATGATCCGAGGTAAGGATCGGATTCTAACTCTGCCTGATGAGATCTCAGTTTATAATAGCTGTTGATCGACAACCTCGACATGCCACTCCCAAACAAAAGAAAATGATTCACAATGACTGTTCAAGAAAACCAAATAAACAAGACAGAGATTGTACCTTTGGGCTTTTACCTCCTAACAGCGCACAGAGACGCGCGTGGGCGACACGTTGATGGACACATTAATTAATTACTTTAATAAGTTAAACAGAAAACAAAGACGTAATTAACGAATCGTAGTTAGCAACTGAGAAACAGAAAATCAGAAATCTTGCCATTCGAATTTGAGCCAAAATAGACGACGAGTTTTAATCAAATGTCCCATCTGAATGATAGATATTAATAGCGTAGCGTAGCGTAATACCGTAGCTACCAACTTGTTTCCATGGACAAGGGCTATAATTGTTACGGACTAGTATTCACGGACTATCAATAATTATACTGGGGATTAGGATGGGAGATTCAACTAATTATACTCAAATTATTTTCTACCCCAAACAAAACGAAAGCCTCAAAAGTCAGGAATCTAAGCTTTTACGTGGCCGAGGATCGATCTTCTGGTGTTAGTGAAGAGACTGTCTTTTTTTTTTTTCATGTCCGATCTGTAGTGAAGCGTGCGGAAACGCGTGTACAACAATGAGGTTTAAATTTACTACAGCTTAGAAACGCTGTTGAAATGATAACTTTGAAATTTTAGAATCAGTCAACATGACGCGAACTATGGTAAAAGACGAACAAGACTGATCCCCCGTCTTAAAATCTCAATTTTTTTAAATTTCTTTCTAAAAACGCCGGAATTCTCTCGTGACATGGTAGGTAATTGTAAGCAGAAGAAGAATTTTTTAAATTTGAGATGGTTAAAAAGAGGGGGATCAGTCCACGTTGAATTTACATTGAAAACTGATCCCCCGTCTTAAAATAACAATTTTTAAAAATTTCTTTCCCCCGGAATTCTCTATTGACATGACAGTTAGCTGTCGGCTTGCTGCTGCCGGGCAGTCACGGAAATTAAGGTCAATATCTAAAACAGTACCAAATTATTTTCTACCCCAAACAAAACGAAAGCCTCAAAAGTCAGGAATCTAAGCTTTTACGTGGCCGAGGATCGATCTTCTGGTGTTAGTGAAGAGACTTTTTTTTCATGTCCGATCTGTAGTGAAGCGTGCGGAAACGCGTGTACAACAATGAGGTTTAAATTTACTACAGCTTAGAAACGCTGTTGAAATGATAACTTTGAAATTTTAGAATCAGTCAACACGACGCGAGATTTTGTCAAATAAATTAAATGTTTATTGAATCATTTTCTTTTTAATAATTTGCCATCGCTAATAACACCCAACCTGAGAGTTCATCATTCAAACTCATCGGTCTAACATTCACAGGAAACATGAATTGGAACAAATACATAGAAGACATTGCCAAGGCTGCTGCAAAGAAGGCGGGCTCCCTCTACCGGGCTAGAAAACTACTCGCACCTGCCAGTATCCTATATCTCTACAAAGCCACCAATCGCCCATGCATGGAATATTGTTGTCACATCTGGACTGGTGCATCTACCCTATTAGACAGTGTGCAAAAAAAAAGAAAAAAAAAAAAAAGAAAAAAAAAAAAAAGGTCTCCAATCTAATAAGTCTCGACAAACAGCAAAATTCCACCCCTTCACTGTACAGGTCCCCCAGATGCCAGAAAGCTTTCTACTCTAATAGTTTCTTCCCTCAAACTGCTAGACTTTGGAATCCCCTCCCTGTTTCCTGTTTCCCTGACTGTACTAGCATGCAGAAATTTAAATGTAATGCGAACAGACATCTCGCTGCTCAACTCCCTACTTAGTGATGAAAATTTTATTCCACACTGAAACCTGACAGACCGATGCATTTAGAACCTGAGGTTAAAAAAAAATGTGACAGTTCGATCGTAACTATTGTAAACTAGCCGACTTCACCTGCTTGCTATCACTTAGCAATTTTATTCCTAATCACTACTTGAAATCATTGAAACGAAACTATGGGTAAAATAACTTTTTCATAATGAATCATCTACATAATAAAAGTGAACGTATGAGAGCCGACCAAGCACAGTGGTCTATTGTCAACGTTGAGACGAGTGACAGCCAGTTTTGAGTCCATCGACGGACACCGTAGATATATAGATCGAGAACAAGTCATGCATTCTGTTTCACCATTCTGAACCAGGTTTTGAGTTGGCCACCACACCGCTTTTTTCCAACCCCAAGATGAAACCGTTATAAGTGCGGAATTGACCACAATAAGATTCAAACGCTGTTATAATTTTTGGTGGCCAACTCAAAACCTGGTTCAGAATGGTGAAACAGAATGCATGACTTGTTCTCGATCTATATATCTACGGTGTCCGTCGATGGACTCAAAACTGGCTGTCACTCGTCTCAACGTTGACAATAGACCACTGTGCTTGGTCGGCTCTCATACGTTCACTTTTATTATGTAGATGATTCATTATGAAAAAGTTATTTTACCCATAGTTTCGTTTCAATGATTTCAAGTAGTGATTAGGAATAAAATTGCTAAGTGATAGCAAGCAGAAAGGTTTAATCAGTCGGTCTGTCAGGTTTCAGTGTGTCGCAAGTATAAACGTGAGAAAGCGGGATAGAAAGCCATCAAGAAGCAGTGATGAAGGGGAGGGATGAAGGGGAGGGATAAAGGAGAGATGGAAAGAAAAAAGAAGCCATCACAGTTTTGAAAAATGTCTTTTCATGAATAGATTTACAAGCACCAAAAATAATTCGTTATCTTTTACCCCCCCCCCCCCTCCCTTCCCCTCCCCTGGTGGGTCTTTTATTCCTTCATGTCATTTGGAAATTGCAAATTCCATTTTCCATGTGCCAAGCTGTCAGCTATTTCGGGAGAAGACGCACAATCTTTTTTTTTTTTCGATTTTCTCCGATCCTGACCACCATTCCTAACGACCCCATCCCCCCTTTCCCAAACCAAACATATTCGATTTTGGATTCTTCCATCCACCCGTCATCTCCCTGGATGGTGCCAGTATAACAATTCCATTTGCATCACCTTCATCCCACCCGCTGTTAGTTATTCGTATTCTTGTCATTTCCTATCCATCTTTTGTTTAAGAAAATATGAAAAAAAAAAAAAATAAATAAATAAATAAAATAAATAAATAAAAAAATAACAGAAATAAAATAAAAATGAATTAAAAAAAAATGTTTTTAAATGTTTAAAAAAATGTATTTTTTAAATTTTTTTTATTTAAAAAATTTTTTTTTAAAGTAAAAAAGGAAGGAAGGAAAGACGGAAGACCAAAAAAAAAAAATGAATTTAAACTTATCCCGATCTCCGTGGCGGATGCCTTTTCACTTTTAGAAAATTGATTTTCCGAGTCGATTGCCGACTGTCTTTGCTTAATAGCTTGAAAAATGTTGAGCGTGAAAGGCGAGATGGGAGGAATAGCAGGAAAAAGGAAGTTTACATGGAATGAAACAGCAATCTTGATTCGATTGTTTGATTTTTGTCACTTAGGAGGGAGGAGGTTGAAGACAGGGTGGGGATTAGCGCTTCATGGAATCTGGAAAAACGGCAATTCAGACTGAAATCTTAAACTGTACAAAAGAAAAAGTATCTTATATCAAATAGATTTTATCCATCTGTCAGTCACAGTTTTTCCGTCGGTCACAATGAATTTTCATTTAAACATAATAAATTGCTGAATTTATTTCATTTCGAAATATCAGAGATCCTAACTCCTTTTAGAAAATGGAGAATATTGCATCAATAGTAAATAATAAATTCCCAACAAATAAAACGGATGCCATGATCGGAAATTGAAACCGAAACCTTGAGATCTTCAGTCTGACGTTCTACCAACTGAACTATTTGGACTTTCTTCTAAATAAAGCTTAAAACATTAGCGTAACAAAATAATTATAGCTTTGACGTGATGTCATAAATTTATGATTTACGTCATGTTTCAAGACATGAATTCAAATACAAACGATAATAAAAAAAATTAAAAAATGAATGGGTAAACATTATCAATGGCGTTGGAAATTATTTTAATAGTCCAAAATAATTTATTTTGCTTAAAAATTTAATATTTTATATATAATATATACTAGTATTTGGGCCCATAATTTAGTTTTATAAAAATAAGAAAACTCCCCCAAACACAAGGGAAAGGATTTTGCTTATGATTTCTCGACTTTTAACTATTATGCACTTTTACCAAATAGTCTTTTCTAGAGATTGGTAAAAAAAAAAAATTTTTTAATTTTTTATAAAGACTTAAAAAAATTTTTTTTTTTTTTATAAAGACTTAAAAAAATTTTTTTTTTTTTTATAAAGACTTAAAAAAATTTTTTTTTTTTTTATAAAGACTTAAAAAAATTTTTTTTTTTTTTATAAAGACTTAAAAAAATTTTTTTTTTTTTTATAAAGACTTAAAAAAATTTTTTTTTTTTTTATAAAGACTTAAAAAAATTTTTTTTTTTTTTATAAAGACTTAAAAACATTTGTTTTTTTTATAAAGACTTAAAAACATTTGTTTTTTTATAAAGACTTAAAAACATTTGTTTTTTTTATAAAGACTTAAAAACATTTGTTTTTTTATGAAGACTTAAAAACATTTGTTTTTTATAAAGACTAAAAACATTTGTTTTTTATAAAGACTTAAAAACATTTGTTTTTTATAAAGACTTAAAAACATGTTTTTTTATAAAGACTTAAAAACATTTGTCTTTTTTTATAAAGACTTAAAAACATTTGTTTTTTATAAAGACTTAAAAACACTTGTTTTTTATAAAGACTTAAAAACATTTGTTTTTTATAAAGACTTAAAAACATTTGTTTTTTATAAAGACTTAAAAACATTTGTTTTTTATAAAGACTTAAAAACATTTGTTTTTTTATAAAGACTTAAAAACATTTGTTTTTTTATAAAGACTTAAAAACATTTGTTTTTTTATAAAGATTTAAAAAATTTGTTTTTTTATAAAAACTTAAAAACACTTGTTTTTTATAAAGACTTAAAAACATTTGTTTTTTATAAAGACTTAAAAACATTTGTTTTTTTTAACCACCAAATAAAGAAATCGAACAGTTGGGATGACTTTACACAGCTTTAACGGTCACCATGTTTTTTGATTCATCTGAAAGTTTGCGAAGAATTAAAAACAAAATGTGCTTTTATGAAATTATTTGTGGTGAAGACGTTTCATGCAGAGCCGGATGGATTTTTGCTGTTTGTTGGTGTTAGTTATTCTGCCAAACTCTTTTATTTTAGACATGCGAGACAATAGAGACCTGTCGGGTAAGGTTAGGGTTAAGGTTAGGGTTAAGGTTAAGGTTAAGGTTAAGGTTGTAGATAGGTAATCTGAAGCCGCTGTTTTTTGTTGTTTTTTTAAATTTTTATTATTATTCTTTGAAACAAATTTTATTATTATTCTTTGAAATAAATTTATTATTCTTTGAAATAAATTTATTATTATTATTCTTTGAAACTAAATTTTATTATTATTCTTTGAAACTAAATTTTATTATTATTCTTTGAAACTAAATTTTATTATTATTCTTTGAAACTAAATTTGATTATTATTCTTTGAAACTAAATTTGATTATTATTCTTTGAAACTAAATTTGATTATTATTCTTTGAAACTAAATTTGATTATTATTCTTTGAAACTAAATTTGATTATTATTCTTTGAAACTAAATTTGATTATTATTCTTTGAAACTAAATTTGATTATTATTCTTTGAAACTAAATTTGATTATTATTCTTTCAAACAATTTTTATTATTATTCTTTCAAACAATTTTTATTATTATTCTTTCAAACAATTTTTATTATTATTCTTTGAAACAAAATTTTTATTATTATTCTTTGAAACAAAATTTTTATTATTATTCTTTGAAACAAAATTTTTATTATTATTCTTTCAAACAAATTTTTATTATTATTCTTTCAAACAAAATTTTTATTATTATTCTTTCAAACAAAATTTTTATTATTATTCTTTCAAACAAAATTTTTATTATTATTCTTTCAAACAAAATTTTTATTATTCTTTCAAACAAAATTTTTATTATTATTCTTTCAAACAAAATTTTTATTATTATTCTTTCAAACAAAATTTTTATTATTATTCTTTGAAACAATTTTTATTACTATTCTTTGAAACAATTTTTATTATTATTCTTTGAAACAAAATTTTATTATTATTCTTTGAAACAAAATTTTATTATTATTCTTTGAAACAAAATTTTATTATTATTCTTTGAAATAAATTTTTATTATTATTCTTTGAAATAAATTTTATTATTATTCTTTCAAACAAATTTTATTATTATTCTTTCAAACAATTTTTATTATTATTCTTTCAAACAATTTTTATTATTATTCTTTCAAACAATTTTTATTATTATTCTTTCAAACAATTTTTATTATTATTCTTTCAAACAATTTTTATTATTATTCTTTCAAACAATTTTTATTATTATTCTTTCAAACAATTTTTATTATTATTCTTTCAAACAATTTTTATTATTATTCTTTCAAACAATTTTTATTATTATTCTTTCAAACAATTTTTATTATTATTCTTTCAAACAATTTTTATTATTATTCTTTCAAACAATTTTTATTATTATTCTTTCAAACAATTTTTATTATTATTCTTTCAAACAATTTTTATTATTATTCTTTCAAACAATTTTTATTATTATTCTTTCAAACAATTTTTATTATTATTCTTTCAAACAATTTTTATTATTATTCTTTCAAACAATTTTTATTATTATTCTTTCAAACAATTTTTATTATTATTCTTTCAAACAATTTTTATTATTATTCTTTCAAACAATTTTTATTATTATTCTTTCAAACAATTTTTATTATTATTCTTTCAAACAATTTTTATTATTATTCTTTCAAACAATTTTTATTATTATTCTTTCAAACAATTTTTATTATTATTCTTTCAAACAATTTTTATTATTATTCTTTCAAACAATTTTTATTATTATTCTTTCAAACAATTTTTATTATTATTCTTTCAAACAATTTTTATTATTATTCTTTCAAACAATTTTTATTATTATTCTTTCAAACAAAATGGGGAGCGTGGAGAGAGAAGGGGGAGCGTGGAGAGAGAAGGGGGAGCGTGGAGAGAGAAGGGGGAGCGTGGAGAGAGAAGGGGGAGCGTGGAGAGAGAAGGGGGAGCGTGGAGAGAGAAGGGGGAGCGTGGAGAGAGAAGGGGGAGCGTGGAGAGAGAAGGGGGAGCGTGGAGAGAGAAGGGGGAGCGTGGAGAGAGAAGGGGGAGCGTGGAGAGAGAAGGGGGAGCGTGGAGAGAGAAGGGGGAGCGTGGAGAGAGAAGGGGGAGCGTGGAGAGAGAAGGGGGAGCGTGGAGAGAGAAGGGGGAGCGTGGAGAGAGAAGGGGGAGCGTGGAGAGAGAAGGGGGGGCGTGGAGGGAGAAGGGGGGGCGTGGAGGGAGAAGGGGGGGCGTGGAGGGAGAAGGGGGAAGTGTGGAGGGAGAAGGGGGAAGTGTGGAGGGAGAAGGGGGAAGTGTGGAGGGAGAAGGGGGAAGTGTGGAGGGAGAAGGGGGAAGTGTGGAGGGAGAAGGGGGAAGTGTGGACGGAGAAGGGGGAAGTGTGGACGGAGATAGAGAGCGTGGAAGGAGATAGAGAACGTGGAGGGAGATAGAGAGCGTGGAGGGAGATAGAGAGCGTGGAGGGAGATAGAGAGCGTGGAGGGAGATAGAGAGCGTGGAGGGAGATAGAGAGCGTGGAGGGAGATAGAGAGCGTGGAGGGAGATAGAGAGCGTGGAGGGAGATAGAGAGCGTGGAGGGAGATAGAGAGCGTGGAGGGAGATAGAGAGGGTGGAGGGAGATAGAGAGCGTGGAGGGAGATAGAGAGGGTGGAGGGAGATAGAGAGCGTGGAGGGAGATAATGAGGGTGGAGGGAGATAATGAGGGTGGAGGGAGATAATGAGGGTGGAGGGAGATAGAGAGGGTGGAGGGAGATAGAGAGGGTGGAGGGAGATAATGAGGGTGGAGGGAGATAATGAGGGTGGAGGGAGATAGAGAGGGTGGAGGGAGATAGAGAGGGTGGAGGGAGATAGAGAGGGTGGAGGGAGATAGAGAGGGTGGAGGGAGATAGAGAGAGGGTGGAGGGAGATAGAGAGAGGGTGGAGGGAGATAGAGAGAGGGTGGAGGGAGATAGAGAGAGGGTGGAGGGAGATAGAGAGAGGGTGGAGGGAGATAGAGAGAGGGTGGAGGGAGATAGAGAGAGGGTGGAGGGAGATAGAGAGGGTGGAGGGAGATAGAGAGGGTGGAGGGAGATAGAGAGGGAGGAGGGAGATAGAGAGGGAGGAGGGAGATAGAGAGGGAGGAGGGAGATAGAGAGGGAGGAGGGAGATAGAGAGGGAGGAGGGAGATATAGAGGGAGGAGGGAGATAGAGACACAGACAAAGACACGGAGAGAGAGGGAGAGACGGAAAGAGACAGAGAAAGACAGAGAGGGGGAAAGAGAGATCTACTTAGATGTAGAGAAATAATAATTCATCGCTAGACGAAGACATGCATACGATTTCCATATTTTAATTGTTTTATGCATTTAATTGACACATCAAAAGCAAAGGAAATTATTATGGAAGAGACAAAGAATCCATTTTTTGTAAGATGTCTATAAATATTCCCCTCCCTCTTTCTATATTCACCCATCAATTTGGTTGTTGTTTTTTTTTAACAGAATCGTTTATGCTTAGATCTCTTCCTCTTCCTTCTTCTCCTCCTCGATTGATTTATTCAACAAGAATTCGTTTCTTCACATCTCTTCAATCTTAGAATCTAAGATTAAAAGACAATTGGACTTTGAAAGTATGACCAGTGCTGTATTGAGCCAGAACAGGACTCTTAGGCTCAGAACTTCTTTGGACCCACGACATCCCTAAAGACCACCCCTCCCAAACTTCACGCTCTCTTTTCATACAATTTATTGCAAGAATAGTCAATGCACCCTTAGCGTTCCTCATGTCAAAGAGGATTCCTATAGACTAATTTCAGTGAGGTGCAGGATGATAAGATGTTAAAAATTTAACACAGAAAAAAAAAAAAGAAGGAAATATGTTTCTGGACGTCTGCTTTTGATGGGGGGCTGAAGATTAGACCCTTGTCAGCCTTACAAAAAATATCACATTGAGTATTTTATTTTCCTTCTCTCCGAGAGTTAGACATGTTTTCAACGGGTGCTGATTCAAGAAGTCTTTGCTGAGATTTATTTAAAATGAATTTAATGATTCTAGCGTGTTTAAAGTTAAAAGAA
>OY744555.1:9542169-9544669 GCA_963556195.1 Sepiola atlantica
AACATTTTCGTTTTTTCTCGAGCAGAAATTGTTGAGATCACCATCATCTGTTACAGAGATTAAACTACGAGAGAAAGGAACTTCATCGAGACGAGAGAAAGGAACTTCATCGAGACGAGAGAAAGGACATGGAGACGAGAGAAAGGACATGGAGACGAGAGAAAGAGCGAGAATTCATTTAAAATTACATGAAATTATTGATGTTTGTTTGAATAATGAAATCAAACATTTAATAATTCTGAAACTCGCGGAGAAAAAGGAAAAACAAAACAAAAAATAGAACCTACAAACAATTGCAGAGCCGCCATCTTTATTTGGGCCAACATTTTGGCTTTCGATATTAACTTCCTGGGAAACATTCGAAATTCAATGAATAAAACAAGAATGATTGACAACAACACACGCACGCGCATTCCAATGAATGTAGCTGTAAAGATGGTTTTCTTTTAAAATTGTCGAAAACTTAATTCGTCTTTGTGTCTGCATTTTGATGCTAATTGAGTAAAAAAAACAAAAAAAAAACAATATCAATTGACTGGATTTGGGTCCAAACCAAAATTCGCCATTACAAGAAACAACAGAAAAGATTGGAAAGAAACGTCTTCATTTGTGCCAGACACGAGAAGTGATACGCAAGAGGTAATTTGGAAAAGCCGGCCTGGAATTGGAATTTGGCAATGTCTAGAGAGATTCATTTGCTGAGAATTTCCTGCCAAATGTCAAAGAAAATAATGGTCAGAATCAAGAATGCAAACCTTATCACCAATCAACGTCTACCGAGGTCACGTGATTACCGTCACCAAAAGCATCAGCAGGATCAACAATGTGGAGAGCAGCGAAACGGGGGAAACAAAAAGCCGAGAAAAGAAAAATAGAAAGAGACGATGCATGTGACTGACCAAAGAAAACACTTAGGCATGGCTACGAAAAGGACACCTAAACAGTGAAAACAGAATCGTTACTTACAGTCACAAACAACAACACGATCAGAATAAACAATATCAAATCTTAAATAGGCGAAACCCAGGAAAATAGTAAATGTAAACTCTGTGGACAAAGAGACGAAACAGTAAATCACATAAGTAAATGCAACAAACTAATTCAAAATCAGTACAAAACAGACATGACTGGGTCGGGAATTATCTACTGGGAACTGTGCAAATGACAGCAAGTTGAATATACAGAAAAATAGTGCAGTCACTGGGTCGATAAAGTTAAGTCAACTTTACACAATAGATGAACCATCTTTTTTTATACACTGCTTATGTATATGTAATATTAGTCGCGAGGTTAACTAATTTGCATATTGGTTTTTGAAAAAGGACATTTTATTAATTAACTATTATTTGTTATTGTTGTTTTTAATTCAATGATTTTTTAAATTTTAACATAAGAAATAGTTCTGTTTCGCAATATTGTTTTTATTTCCGAGACAAAATATTTAGCATTTTTATTCAAATGTTCTTTTCTTTAGAGGAATTTTCAGCAAGTTGCGACCTATTTCTAAATTACAAGTGAAAAGGCAAATTTCTTTCTTTTCCTTTCTTTACGGTCACATTCAAAAGATGAAGAAAATTGTGTCGAAATTAACAAAATTTCGAACGTTTATGTATCCATCTTAAATAAATAGTGATTTTTTCCGTCCGTCCTTCGCAATTTCTTTAAAACGTAATATTTAAATTTTAAATTATAAATTTTAAATTTCTTTTAAACGTTATACATTGCAGAATTTGTCTAATTTCGAAATATACGAGATCTTAACTACTTTTAGAAATGGAAAATATTGCATCAATAGTAAATATCAAATTCCAAATAAATAAAGCGGATGCCTTGACCGGAAAGCGAAACCTTGAGATTTTCAGCAAGACGTTCTAACAACTGATCTATTTTAATTTTCTTGTAAATAGATCTGTAAACATTCCTTTGAGAAGGGGTAAGTTTGTTGCTGATCGCCTGAGGCGCCCCTACCGGGGAATGCCGACAAGGCTGCCCAGGCAATTATTAAATAGCCAGAGCGCTCAAATTCTCGAGCGCTGGTTTTTCAAATCCCACTTTCCCGACCTTGTGTGACATCTTACCTTGTGGGAGGAAGATAAATAGGAGATCTTAAAACATTCCCTTAAGAAAATAATTATAGCTGTGACGTCATAGATTTATGATTTACGTCATGTTTCAAAACATGAATTCAAACATAAGCGATGAAAAAAATAAATAAATGGGTAAACTTTTCTTAATTAATAAAATAACATTCACCACCAATACCAACGCCTTATCAGTCTTCAACAATTAATAGATATAAAAAAAAAAAATTAAATAAACGAATAAAGATATATGTATACACATGTAAATAAATAGATATATAACTAATAATAAAACTATAAATACGGCTCTTACTAATAAGACAGCTTCCTGAAGACGGTCGTGAGACTGAAAGCGCTCGAGAAATGGCCCACGATACAACGTTAGGCGCCATAATCCACCAATTAACACCGGAAAACCG
>OY744555.1:9549669-9559669 GCA_963556195.1 Sepiola atlantica
CACGTGGAATTTTCACGGAGTCCTGCTAATCTTTCTTTATAAAAAGGTAGGTATGTTTATATATTTGTACGTACAGGATTCACTCCTAAACTAATTAACCGATCATTATGAATTTTGAAGCAACTTCTTGGTGTAAAGGGTCGTAATGTGGGTTATATTTAGTTTAATTTAGTTACACCTAATATATCTATATAAAGTTAGGTATGTGTATATGTTTATATATTTGTACGTACAGGATTCGCTCCTAAACTAATTAACCGATCATTATGAATTTTTGAACACAGCTGTTAAGGGTAAGGGGTCGTAATGTGGGTTATATTTAGTTTAATTTAGTTACACCTAATATATCTCTATATAAAGTTAGGTATGTGTATATGTTTATATATTTGTACGTACAGGATTCACTCCTAAACTAATTAACCGATCATTATGAATTTTGAAGCAACTTCTTGGTGTAAGAGGTCCAAATGTGGGCTATATGTACTTTAATTTAGTGTCATGTAAAATGGTAAAAATGGTGTGGAAGACCTCCTGTGAAATTCAGACACCTTCGATTTTTGTGAAATTTGGACACTAAGTATGAGCCATCAATTAATAAATATTGACCAATTTTAGTTTCTTCGGATTATTTCAAAAAGGATTTTAGGGGATATAATGAAAATATATATATGAAAATTCAAATGCATCAGATTTGCATTGAATTTGAATCCATCGTCTTTATGCATTCATTTAGTACGATTCAGTGAATTTCAATTTCTTTAAATTTTAGAAATTCAAATTTTGATCAAAATCCATAACGTTATTTCGATTCTTAAAAAAAAAAAAAAGAAAAAGAATTCTAGACAAAAGGTTTAGTATCATTATGCTTTTTATTTTAATCTTTGTAAGCGACATGAAAGAGGGGTGTTCGAGGAATTCATTTTACCTGTCCTGGGACGGGTATTCTTCTGATTCCAACTATTTCGCAACACGTTACCCCAGGGTAATATGTAACATAATCTCTAAACCAGATTCAGCTAACAAAAACGACAGGTAGAAGATAGAAGCAACGAGACAAAAATACGCAGCAGGGTGAAAAGATGCAAGTCGAGGAGGAATAATGTACCCAGGTAAAATATTATAAGTAACAATATGTAAGGGGTTAGGGTTAGGAGAGTTAAAGGCGAGGCTATAGATACCTAGCAACCCCCCTCAAAAATGATGACTAGGACATCTGGAGTAGTACTGATTGCCAAATTACACACATTAACGGGAGTAGGAGGAAAGAGATGCGCTGTAAGTGGATACTTAAATTGGTAGTTATTTCGGGGGGGGGAAGAAAAAAAAAAAAAATGATGGAAAATTGTGTGCGAGGTTGCAGGCTTCGGCGGCAGCGCTGATGGCGTTCGAAGCAGCCGAAAGACAGAATGCAATGATGCACGTCTTTTGTGAAGAGGGGCAGGCGTTGATTCAACGATGAAGCAAGGGACATGAGATGCAAGGGGTGGGGGGGGGGGAGAGAAAATGGTGCAACGACGAGAGGGAGGGAGGGAGGGAGGGATGTAGGGGAAGGGGGGGGAGAGGGAAGAAGGATTTTTTTGGTTACACCTATCTCGCCACTTCTCAATCCAAGCAAGATTCCAGGAGTGGCAGAGGAATCTGCTGATTGCTATCGGTCGTTCTGTGATGGAATGGTAACAGCTGACAATCCACCGAGAGAAGGAGGAAAGAGATCAGAGAGCAGAGCTATTAAGATGAGGTTGCTATGAAAAAGAGATGAAAAAGAGAGAGAGGGAGATGGAGAGAGAAAGAGAGAGAGATGGAGAAAGAGAGATGGAGAAAGAGAGATGGAGAAAGAGAGATGGAGAAAGAGAGATGGAGAAAGAGAGATGGAGAAAGAGAGAGATGGAGAAAGAGAGAGATGGAGAAAGAGAGAGAGAAAGAAAGAGAGAGAGAAAGAAAGAGAAGGAGAGAAAGAAAGAGAGAGAGAGAAAGAAAGAGATAGAAAGAGAGAGAGAGAGAGATAGAAAGAGAGAGAGAGATAGAAAGAGAGAGAGAGAGATAGAAAGAGAGAGAGAGAGAGATAGAAAGAGAGAGAGAGAGAGATAGAAAGAGAGAGAGAGAGAGATAGAAAGAGAGAGAGAGAGAGATAGAAAGAGAGAGAGAGAGAGATAGAAAAAGAGAGAGAGAGATAGAAAAAGAGAGAGAGAGATAGAAAAAGAGAGAGAGAGAGAGAAAGAGAGAGATAGAAAGAGAGAGAGATAGAAAGAGAGAGAGAGAGAGAGATAGAAAGAGAGAGAGAGATAGAAAGAGAGAGAGAGATAGAAAGAGAGAGAGAGATAGAAAGAGAGAGAGAGATAGAAAGAGAGAGAGAGATAGATAGAAAGAGAGAGAGAGATAGAAAGAGAGAGAGAGATAGAAAGAGAGAGAGAGAGATAGAAAGAGAGAGAGAGATAGAAAGAGAGAGAGAGATAGAAAGAGAGAGAGAGATAGAAAGAGAGAGAGAGATAGAAAGAGAGAGAGAGATAGAAAGAGAGAGAGAGAGAGATAGAAAGAGAGAGAGAGAGAGAAAGAAAGAGAGAGAGAGATAGAAAGAGAGAGAGAGATAGAAAGAGAGAGAGAGATAGAAAGAGAGAGAGAGAGATAGAAAGAGAGAGATAGAAAGAAAGATGGTAGTTTTGTTTTACGGCATATCAACCCTTTTTGGGTTATTTAATGCCGAATCTGGTCATTATAGTAAAAGTTTTTATGCTTCAAGTTCTTTATATCTTCAAATGTTTAATCAGGGTTTTTGGTTTGGTAGTTTTGTTTTACGGCATATCAACCCTTTTTGGGTTATTTAATGCCGAATCTGGTCATTATAGTAAAAGTTTTTATGCTTCAAGTTCTTTATATCTTCAAATGTTTAATCAGGGTTTTTGGTTTGGTAGTTTTGTTTTACGGCATATCAACCCTTTTTGGGTTATTTAATGCCGAATCTGGTCATTATAGTAAAAGTTTTTATGCTTCAAGTTCTAAAAATAAAATAAAAAAGGGAAGGGAGAAAGGGAGAGGGGCTGTTGTTTTTGTTTTTGGTTTTGTAGAACATAATTAAGTTTTACAAAAAAAAAAAAAAAAAAAAAAAAAAAAAAAAAAAAAAAAAAAAACGTCAATGTAGGTGAATTTCGTCTCAGGGAGCCACAGGGCAGCCTGATCTGGTATCACCAGAGATAGAAAGAAAGAGAGAGATAGAAAGAAAGAGAGAGATAGAAAGAAAGAGAGAGATAGAAAGAAAGAGAGAGATAGAAAGAAAGAGAGAGATAGAAAGAAAGAGAGAGATAGAAAGAAAGAGAGAGATAGAAAGAGAGAGAAAGAAAGAGAGAGAAAGAAAGAGAGAGAGAGATAGAAAGAGAGAGAGAGATAGAAAGAGAGAGAGAGAGATAGAAAGAGAGAGAGAGATAGAAAGAGAGAGAGAGATAGAAAGAGAGAGAGAGATAGAAAGAGAGACAGAAAGAGAGAGAGAGATAGAAAGAGAGATAGAAAGAGAGAGAGAGAGATAGATAGAAAGAGAGAGATAGAAAGAGAGAGAGAGATAGAAAGAGAGAGAGATAGAAAGAGAGAGAGATAGAAAGAGAGAGAGATAGAAAGAGAGAGAGATAGAAAGAGAGAGATAGAAAGAGAGATAGAAAGAGAGATAGAAAGAGAAAGAGAGATAGAAAGAAAGAGAAAGAGAGATAGAAAGAAAGAGAAAGAGAGATAGAAAGAAAGAGAAAGAGAGATAGAAAGAAAGAGAAAGAGAGATAGAAAGAAAGAGAAAGAGAAAGATTTCTTGCTCGACATAAAACAGGGAGATGTCATAACGGAAGCCATTTACAGCAAAGTGTTCCATTCTTCTGCACTATAAAAATAAAGAATGGGAAAAAGAAAGGGAAACAACTGTGTATGATGAGAGATAAAATGGAGAGGACAGAGGAATGAAGGTTAGGGAGTTGGGGTTAGGATTGGGGGTTAGGGAGTTGGGGTTAGGATTGGGGGTTAGGATTAGGGGTTAGGGAGTTGGGGTTAAGGAGTTGGGGTTAAGGAGTTGGGGTTAGGGAGTTGGGGTTAGGGAGTTGCTTTTCTGTCTCTTTCAAGTGGAGATAACAAAAAGTAGGAATTTTCTGTTTAAGAGTTATGTTATGTAACCCTTACGCCATGAAAAGGTCTATATTAAAATCCTATTGTCACTGCCTTACTTACCTATTCTCTGCCTACATTCTCACGCTATTAACTGATATAAATAAAAATTTAGAGAAAGGCTGCCAATTCTATTTCTACTCTTCAAACCTGTGATTTTGTCATTAAAAGCAACAATATGTATTATCACTAGTGATGGGACGATTCCAATATTTCTCCCCCCCCCCACCCACCCCGATTCCGATACAATTACCGATTCTGTTCTAAATGTTTGATTCCGAGACAATTACCGATTTGTTCTTAAGTCCCAATTCCGATTTTTTTTTTTAAATCTCTAAATATTTAGCTATAGAGTTGTTGTTTTTTTTTTGTTTTTTTTTTGTTTTTTTTTTTTAATTTTCGGATTTTGCAAAAAAAAAAAAACCCATGTAATACAGGGTGGCCCAAAAGTAGGTTTACAGTTATCATTTAATATTTAAAGTTTTTTTTAACTAGGTTATTCGAAAAACTTTAAATAGGTTAAATAACAGTTTAATAACTGTAAACCTACTTTTGGGCCACCCTGTATGTTCATATATTTTCGAAAATGTAAAAAATACACTTGAGAGATGGGGGGGGGGGGTCATCCATAGATTCCAATATTCCCCCCCCCCCCCGATTCCAATACAATTACCGATTTCCATTCTTTTTAAATCTCGAAATATTTAACTCTAGATTTGTTCATTTATCCGATTACCGTAAAAAAACAAAAAACAAACATGTAATATGTGCATATATATTATTTTATATGGAAGTCGCGCCAGACAAGGCATGAAGCCACTTGATGTAAGGAGCTAAAAAAAAAAAAAAAAAAAAAAAATATACAAGGTCAAAAACTAGCCAACGATAAGTGTTAGACGGATAGATTCTGACCCGGAAAACAGCAATTCTTCCCCCTTTGTCAGAAACATCGCCCATGGAATGACAAAATAAGATAAATATATTTTCGCAAATGTAGAAATACACTTCGGGAGGAGGGGGGGGGAAAATCTATAGATTTAAGTTTTACTGTTAGCTTAAAATTAATAAATATTCATGATTTTACCAATAATACCAGCAATGGAAAATTAAGTTTTGAACAAAAAAAAAAAAAGACAATTGTAAGAATCATTTTGGCATCAGAAAATAAGCACAAATTTCTCCGATTCCCAAAAAGTTTCGATTTTTTCCTCCCGATTCTGATTAATCGTCCCAACACTAATTATGACTAGCAGGGATACTCGTTGTTGTTAGGGATAACACGATGAAAGAATTTAAAGAGAAAAGTCGTTCAGCTGAAAGCATTGATAGGTTAGAAATATTAAAACGATCGAAAATTGGAAATCTTTTGAATGCAATTTATTTTACTTTAATCTCAAATTTTTCTAAGTCAAATTCCGTCTTCAAAAAAAAGAAAAAAAAGAAAAAGAAAAAAGAAAAAAAAAGAAAAAAAAAGAAAAAAGAAAAAAAGAAAAAAAAAGAAGAGAAAAGAAAGAAAAGAAAGAGAAAAGAAAAGAAAGAGAAAAGAAAAGAAAGAGAAAAGAAAAGAAAGAGAAAAGAAAAGAAAGAGAAAAGAAAGAGAAAAGAAAATAAAGAAAAAAAGAAAAGAGAAAAGAAAGAGAAAAGAAAAAAGAAAAGAAAGAAAAAAGAAAAGAAAAAAAAAGAAAAAAAGAAAAAAAAGAAAGAAAAAAAAGAAAAAAAGAAAAGAAAAAAAGAAAGAAAGTAAAACAGAAAAAAAAAGAAAAAAAAGAAAAAAAGTAAAACAGAAAAAAAAAAGAAAAAAAAAAGTAAAAAAACTTTTGTAGATAATAAGTATGTACGGTAGTTGCAGTTGGATTTTAACATAGCCCTTTTCATGTCACGATGGTTACATAACATAGCCCTTGTAGCAGTTACATGATTGCGATCTACTTTCTTTTGTATTAACATGTAATCACCCACGTAGTGATTAGGACGTGGTTCGGTTGACTAAAACAGGCATGTCTAAACTCGTGTAGAAATACATCTGGCGATTAGAGCACCATTTCGCATGTGCACCTTTCAGAAGACAAACGTAACCCCCCCCCCTCTCCCACTGCTCCTGGACTGTTCGGTGTTCAACTATAAATAGTTTCAAAGGAGATCCAACCTCTGACAAGATGTAAGACCCCTCGCTTTGACGAAAGGCAAGACCCAAGACTAAAAATCAGTTCTATTAAAGCCATCTCTCAAACACATACCTGCCTGCAGACTCAACCTGTTATGTATTCGGGTTTCCGCAACTCTGTCCTCCCTACAGACAGGATTTCTTAATCCTAACCCTACAGACAGGATTTCTTACCAGCTTATCACCCCTAACTTCTACAATCTTGACAAAATTTTCTTCCTACCTAGTAAGTAACTAATATATCTATAGCCTTGCTGACTGTTTTCCTCCCACCTATAGTCTTGGTTTTTTCAAGACTACGGCCAATAGGAATCTCCTGTCTTTGCGATAATCATCTTTCGTTCTTGTTAGATCCTTACATCAGGTGGCTTCATGCCTTGTCTGGAGCGATTTCCATGAATAATAATAATAATCATAATAATAATAATAATAATAGCACATGTATATAAGGAGGAGTAGGAGTAGGAGTAGGAGGAGGAGGGAATTGATGAAAATTACATTCGATTTTTCTTTACTTTGGCCAGATTGTGGAAATGGTAAGAAAAATTAACATTTTTCGATATAAAACTTGTGTGAAAACAAGATATAAAGAACTTGAAGCATAAAAACTTTTACCAGAACGACCAGATTCGGCATTAAATAACCCGAAAAGGGTTGATATGCCATAAAACAAAACAACCAAAGCAAATCCTAGTAAGTAACTAATACCCCTTGCTGATTGTTTTCCTCCTACCTATAGTCTTAGTCTTTTCAAGACTACGGCCAATAGGCATCCCCTGTCTTTGCGATAATCATCTTTTGTTCTTGTTAGATCCTTACATCAAGTGGCTTCACGCCTTGTCTGGAGCGATTTCTATTAAAAACAAAAAAATAAATGGATTTTTCTGTTTATCTTGACTGAAAGAAACAGAAAAGCAACTGCTCACCTTCTCTTATTTCATATTGCTTGAGGCGCCCTCACCGGGGAATGCCGACGGGGCCGCCCAGGCTATTTTTGCTAGGCCAGAGTGCTCCTCCTTTAGAGGCGCTGGCTTGATACTTCCGCCACTTTCCGGCCTTGTGTCACATATTGCTGCGGTGGGAAGCAATTAAATATCTGCTTAGGGCTTTTGCAGGACTTTATCCGACTCTGGATATAGCCATAATAATACTTAGGTTATTTATCTACTTCCCACAGCGTTAAGATGTGACACAAGGTCGGGAAAGTGGGATTTGAAAAGCCAGCGCTCGAGAAGGTGAGCACTCTGGCCTACAAAAATTGCCTGGGCAGCCTCGTCGGCATTCCCCGGTAGGGGCGCCTCAGGCAGTAAGCAATAAACTTACTCCTCCCCAAAGAGGGGAGGCAAAACCTGGGAGGGTGCACCTCCTAGAACTGCACAGGACAGACCCATAAACCGGCGTAAATCAAGCCCCGAAGGCCAAGACAATACCAGTCTATGGGGTGCAGTATCCATCGGAACAGATACTACACTTTGATCTTCAGTTTAGTAAAGCTATATGGATAATGTAAGGGATGTAATGTTATTGCTATAATAATAACCTTTTTTAAAAGTACATTCTTAACAAATGAGGGATTATGAAATAGGTATAAAAAATATGACTTTTTATCAATAATCTTATTTGATGAATTAATAATGAGCAATTCTTACCCCTTTGTCAGAAACATCGCTCAAGGAATGTGAGGACTAAAGGACAAAATAAGGAAAGCGAGAGTTACAAAGCTGCCGGAAATAAAACCCAAAGTTCACTTTTTACTCTCCTGTATTATTTTAAGCTGAAAAAAAAAAATGCAGTTGGCCGTGTTTTTATAAAGGGAGATAATTCCATATTGATTAATCCTCACCTTACTATCCATATCTCACAAATTTATTTCATGATTCTAGTCCAGACAGTTTTTGTAATGAAATAATAACGATGGTTATGAACGTCGATAAGTCAAATGTCCAGGATGGGCGTAGGCTTAATTATTATTTGTTTGTTATGCCTCCTTGGGCATCTCCCTTTAACTATCTTCTCAATTCAACTGTTAAAAAATAAAAAATAAAAATAAAAAACTCTTAGTATAGTATCGATATCCAGATCAAATTCTGTTAAATATTTCATTTGATAACTCCCAAAAGTGCCTCCTCAATTTCCTCCTCCTACCACTTTCTCTGAATTCATCCAACCTCATCTTAAACTGATCCACGTTATTGTTGTTCTTAATCCGATCTGGGAACTTATTCCAAAAAAATACTACTCTGTGAGCAAAAAAACTTAACTGGTTAACAGATCTAGTTTTTGAAAACTGCCTTGAAAATAACCTTCCAGGTCTAGAAGAAATACTAAAAAAAAAAAATGCCCACCATATTTAGAAATGCCATTAATTATCTTGAAAGTCTCAATTATATGAACTCTCATTCTTCTCTCCAGCAAAGTAGTCAATCCCAATTTGTCCAATCTCTCCCTGCAACTGCACTCCTTTACTTTACTTATTAGTTTTGTCACCCGTCTTTGTACGCCTTCCAGTTTCAATTTAATAGTTGATAGTGGGCCTCAGATCAGTCATGTACATGCATTACTGCAGAAATAGATTCAATCATAACTTGGAGCCTCATAGTTATGGCCCTGAGCCAAACTTCTGAGTTTTATAAATATCTCGAGTTTCTCTGGTGACTAAATAGATCTATTTTTCCCCACTGATATGATTGCTGATTTTCTCTAACATTCTCCATTTAGGTAACTAGATCTTTCTTCTACCCAATGTTCTACTAAGCTCAGCTTAGTGTGTGGCTAATTATATAATCAAGGGAGGCGCGAGAGCGCTCTATCCCTTAATAGACTTCAAAAACGGCCTATGCTAGAAATCTCATTTCTTTGATCAATCATAACTCAAAAACCAATAAACCAAATTAGTTAAAACTTTGCACACAATTTTTTTTTTGATAGGTTCTATAAGTGTGTAGAATTTTAGCATCATCAGTCAAGGCAACCCAGAGATCCAGAAAGGTCAGGCATGATTTTGTGTTATCCGTGTGTACGTACATACGTACGTACGTATGTATGTGCCACCCTGTATATCATCAACTATTTGATCGATTCAGCTTGATTTTTGGCAGAGATAGAGGTTCTAGGGTCTAGTTGATGGCATTTTAATTTCAGTTTACCATATACCTTAGTTTTCCATAAAATTCAAAAAAACCTTAAAAATGACCATTGTATTGAGGCATAGCCTTTACAAAAGTAGTGACATTCCATGAAAAATGCCAGTATACTGAAATCATATGCCCTTAATAGGGTTAAGATGAAAATTCATATACACTAAATGTACTTTTGTACAAGGAAATTCTCAATTTTTTACACTTTTATTGTCATTAAGGGTATGTGAGCACAACAGGGCTATGTATTTTACTGGTAGGAATTTTTCTTCAGCACACCTCATGCATAGAGATTTATACTGTAGTGATGTGATAATGAAATGGTTTGGTTGATATGTAGTCATACCCTTAATTAATGACAATAAAAGTGTAAAAATTTGGGAATTTCCTTGCTTTTGTACATTTAGTGTATATGAATTTTCATCTTAACCCTATTGAGGGCATATGATTTCAGTATACTGGCATTTATCATGGAATATATATAAGTTCACTCAACTGCAAAAGTGAAGGCACCCATGGATACAAAATGACTCTTTTAAAACATCTCATTTATCGCGCCAAATGT
>OY744555.1:9564669-9568591 GCA_963556195.1 Sepiola atlantica
TAAAACTATGAATAACCAAGTAAGTAGTTTAATGGATCCGTCCGAACACTATAAAATACAGGAAATTTTTTTCAAATAACGAATACATTTTCTTAGACATAGACGAACAACACAGGTAAGGGAGGACATTTTTTTTAATAACAAAATAAGTTAGCAAAACATTAATCTGGAACAAAACTTGGATCTAATATACGGAACGTTTTTGTTGTTATTTTTTTTAATGGAAAGTGGTGTCTGATCAACTCTGCTGGGAAGCCATGAGATAAAATACTGTTTTGTTTTTAAATTCTCGAAACAGTTTTTCATGGTAAACAACTGATGATCCCTTAAATAATGTTAAGACTAGCGTAAATTCTTGGAAGCAAACTAATATAGTGACTGTAAAAAGTAAATTGACTTACATAAAAGTGATTTTTCACCGAACGACTTGGGACTAAAATGTGTTTTTTATAGTTTTAATGGTTGAGAAACTTCCAAGACTAATATATATATATATATATATATATATATAACCTGAATTAAGTCAGACTCGTTAAATGTATTCTGAATAAATCGAGACCCAAACTTCTTGAATCAAACTGACACAAACAATCGCTTCTACAGGTTATTCCCTTTAATCAGCAAAATAATACGAAATGAGCAAAACTTAAATTTAGATACAGGCTAGCTATTTTTTTTACACCCAAATTTCGACAATCAGCAAAATCCCATCCATTCATCGTGGAGGTCCCCAGATGTTGGAGAGCCTTCTACTCCAATAGCTTCTTTCCCTGTGCTGCCGGCCTCTGGAACTCCCTCCCTGCTCTCTGTTTCCCCCGACTGTACCGACATGCAGAGGTTTAAATCTAATGTAAACAGACATCTCGTTACACAGCTCCCAACTTAGGATGACACCCAAAACCTACACCTTAATTGTTAGGAACCCCTTATGTCTACAGTGGAGGTCTGCCTTGTTTGGAGTGAAATATGTTAAAAAAAAAAAAAATAAATAAATAAAAAAAAAAAAAAAAAAAAATTAATTCCAACGATTATATGAAAAAAATTTAACGTTTAAAATTATTATTTTGAAATTCGAATAACTTCCGGTCATGCTTAAACGCATGCGTATGTTTACACGAACAAACAACTTAGATTCCCCGGAATAATTTTTTTTTTTTTAAATTACACTCCACATTGAATGCAATAAGTGTAGAAATAATTACAACAACGACGACGACGACGACGACGATTCTTCATTACTACGAACAAGAATAGCCACTTAATTGATGAGTACACTTAAAAGTTTAGAAATAGATCGGAAAATAGAAAACAAAATCTTTACCAATTTTCTTGAAGAATTTGCTTCCATCTACTTACATCTCCCCGCCGCCATTATGCACTGTAGCAAATTGATCAACGTTAGTGGAACCATCGTTTCTTTAATTTCCATTATTAACACTTGCATTCCATTAGTAATCATTGCTTTAACCCGAGACTTTTTTTTATTTGGTGTTTTCTTAGACTTCCTAATTTGCAAAGTACTTGTACTTTCTTCTGATGTTTTTTTTGTTTTAAGGTGCGTACGAGATAATCCTTAGTGGATTAAAGGCACTTAAGTGGATCATAATTGGTGCCTAGTCTGAAAAGGGAGTGCGGATGGTTTTTCTGTATGTGGTCTTATATTTTCATCTCTGCTTTCACCTTTCTATTTCCATTAGTTTTGATTATAGAACTCGACATAAGTTTGTTTTTTCCTTAAGTAAACCCTAATGAACAAAGGGACACAACTCAGTTTGATATAAGGGTTGTATTGTGCCCCTTGCTATTCCAAACTCTCTGGCATGGATGGACAAAAAATTGCTTTAGATAAATTGTCCAAGATGAACACACGGTTATTTACACATGTTATCTCATCTCCCAATGTTACAAATGTGTGTGTGTGTGTGTGTATATATATATATATATATATATATATATATATATAAACAAACTAAGTCAAAGTCATCAATCCCATTCATGTTCGCGTCCTTTGAATGAGACAGACTACTGTCGATAACGCCATAACAAAAATCATGATTTTCATTTTATGCTTGTTCGCATCAATAGCCATGCCGAAGTCTGGACACTTTCTAACAAATCAAAATTAATATTATGTATGATTTTTCTACATTGTTTTCTATGTCCTGAGGAAGTCTTTTAATAAAGACGAAACGTTGATGAATACATAAACAGATTTTGGCTTTTCGTCTTTCATTATATATACATATCTTCCTAATGTATAAATAGACATAAACTAATAAGTCAAAGCCATCAATCCCATTCATGTTCGCGTCCTTTGAAATAGACTGCTGCTGATAACGCCATAACCAAAATCATGATTTTCATTATCTGCTTATTCACGTCAACAACCATGCCCAAGTCTGGACACTTTCTGACAAATCAAAATTAATATTCTGTATGATTTTTCTACATTGTTTTCTATGTCCTGAGGAAGTCTTTTAATAAAGACGAAACGTTGATGAATACATAAAGAACAGATTTTGGCTTTCCTCTTTCATTTTACACATATATATATATATATATATATATATATATATATATATATATATATATATATATATGTATGTGTGTGTGTGTAGGCTTACCAAAGCATTCCGTTCAGGAGCCCACTCAACACCACAAGATTTTTTTTATTCAAAAATCATTTATTTAACATTTTTTTTTTTTTCAAATTAAAGAGTTTTTTTTAACCTACACGTGTTTCACTACTAAGCGGGTCTTCGCTTGGCAGATCATCAGGGAAATTGAGTACCTTGAATAAGAAATTACAACAACCGGCAATACACAATGTGGTGTTGCTTTAATTGATGTCACTTAAGGGAAGAAAAAAATATGAAATAAATTAAAAATATGAAATAAATTAAAAATATGAAATAAATTAAAAATATAATAAAAAGTAAAAAATAAAAAGATAAAAAATAAAAAGATAAAAAATAAAAAGATAAAAAATAAAAAGATAAAAAATAAAAAGATAAAAAATAAAAAGATAAAAAATAAAAAGATAAAAAATAAAAAGATAAAAAATAAAAAGATAAAAAATAAAAAGATAAAAAATAAAAAGATAAAAAATAAAAAGATAAAAAATAAAAAATAAAAAAGATAAAAAATAAGATAAAAAATAAAAAGATAAAAAATAAAAAGATAAAAAATAAAAAGATAAAAAGGAAAAAATAAAAAGGAAAAAATAAAAAGATAAGTAAAAAGATAAAAAAATAAGTAAAAAGATAAAAAGGAAAAAATAAAAAAGAAAAAGGAAAAAATAGAGAATATTTTAGAAGAATATCTCGCAAGATTTCCACAACATTATTCATCTTGGCCTTTGGCTAGGATCAAAGTGTAGTATCTGTTCCGATGGATACTGCACCCCATAGACTGGTATTGTCTTGGCCTTTGGGCCTTGATTTACGCCGGTATATAGGTCTGTCCTGTGCAGTTCTAGGAGGTCCACCCTCCCAGGCTTCGCCTCCCCTCTTTGGGGAGGAGTAAGTTTATTGCTTACTGCCTGAGGCGCCCCTACCGGGGAATGCCGACGGGGCTGCCCAGGCAATTTTTAAACCCCACTTTCCCGACCCGACCTTGGGTCACATCTTACTTGTGGGAGTAAGATAAAAACTGGCCTTGTGCCTAACTCCTGGAGAAGAGTAAATCAATACTAGGCGAATTTGGTGGGGGGGGGTACTTTTCATAGTTGTGCCGCCCGTCAAGAAGGTGTATTATTACTGTTTTCATTTGAATGCATTTGGGACTAATTTTTTTGGGCTGTTTTTGGAACTACAAAAATAAAAAAAATTTTTTTGCTTTTTCGCCTAGTAGCAACAATGTTGTGGAAATCTTGCGAGATATTCTTCTAAGATATCCTCTATTTTTTCCAACGATTACAGAT
>OY744555.1:9576291-9618791 GCA_963556195.1 Sepiola atlantica
TCCTTCTTTTACAGACCAATGAAAATGCAATCCAAAACTTCCTTCTTTTACAGACCAATGAAAATGCAATCCAAAACTTCCTTCTTTTACAGACCAATGAAAATGCAATTCCAAACTTCCTTCTTTTACAGACCAATGAAAATGCAATCCCAAACTTCCTTCTTTTACAGACCAATGAAAATGCAATCCAAAACTTCCTTCTTTTACAAACCAATGAAAATGCAATCCCAAACTTCCTTCTTTACAGACTAATGAAAATGTAATCCCAAACTTCCTTCTTTACAGACCAATGAAAATGCAATCCCAAACTTTTCTTTACAGACCAATGAAAATGCAATCCCAAACTTCCTTCTTTTACAGACCAATGAAAATGCAATCCCAAACTTCCTTCTTTAGAGACCAATGAAAATGCAATCATAAACTTCCTTCTTTTACAAACCAATGAAAATGCAATCCCAAACTTCCTTCTTTACAGACCAATGAAAATGCAATCCCAAACTTCTTTCTTTACAGACCAATGAAAATGCAATCCCAAACTTCCTTCTTTTACAGAAAATGCAATCCAAAACTTCCTTCTTTTACAGACCAATGAAAATGCAATTTCAAACAAATATGACAAGCAGGCAGAGTATCTCAAAGATGTATGTACACATCCCAAATTACTATTTTAACGTAACGCCTGATCAAGTGATGAAGATGCTATTTCAAACTTAATGAAGATGACAGATTGACCGACATCCCAAACATCTTATAAAGATGCTTGGCCGTATCCAAAATGATATCTATCCAACCAATCTGATCGTTTAGAAATGAAAATGCTATTTCAAACTGAAGAAGCGCGATAGATCGACAGATGGACAAAACCTCCCAGAAATCCTACAGAAAAAAAATAAGAAAATAGATGCAAATATTCCAGGGGGGGGGGGGGGGTCGTTATTATTAATTGCATAGCAACAGATTTGTAAAAAAAAAAAAAAAAAAAAAAAAAAAAAAAATGGTGTAGCCGAGGTTATCAAGTCCTTTTTACTTTTTAACAAACCTCACTATGCATTTAAAAGAATGTAAAAAATAATTAGAATACACAAATGGGGGGAAAAAAAAAAATGAAGAAAAAAAAAACGTAAATTCTTTTGTCGCTGAAAATGAAATGCAATCTGTTTTTGCAAGAAATTGTTCATTTTAAAGAACATTGTGATTGCCTGGAAACATTTTAATTTACAGACAAAGTAAAAAAAAAAAAATATATATATATAGAAGAAAGAAGTCAGCATCAGTATTAACGAATATACATCTTTTTTTTTTATCTATATCTTGATATACCTATTTTTGATTGAGAAAGTATGGATGGAGAAAATATGTAACAAAAAAGAAAAAAAAAACATTTTTTTTCGGCGGAGAATGAATAACGATTAAGTACTCTTGAAGTGGGGAAAGTCTTGTGAATCGAAAAGTGCAGGTGTAGTTGCAGATTGGAATATGCAAACACACAAAAAAAAAATGAAACCAAAAAGATGAAACCAAAATGTTTCAGGAAAAGAACAAAAAAGAACAAAAGAATTCTCCTGCATCTGTTTTTTTATTGCTCTTCAAGACGAGGCTTTTTTAATTCTTTCTTTCTTTATTTATTTTCCAATTGATTTTAGATGAAGATTTTTTTTTCATCCACAGCCAAATTCTGGCCATACTTATGGTATGCATTGGACGGCTTTTAGAAATTGACCTAACTTATCTCTGACCACGTCTTTATTTATTCCTCTTTCTCTCAAGTTGATCCTTATCACTTCCTCCCATGTTTTCCTTGGCCTACCTCAGCCAACTGACCCTGCTACTTCAACTGTTCTACATCAACTAACCCAAGAACCAATCCATTCTGTCACCATCATATTCGGTTTAACGCCCATTTTACATGCTGGCAGGTATTGGACGTCTTTACAAAATTGACTTCCAAACTAACCTATCTCTGGCCAGGTCTTTATTTATCCCTTTTTCTCTCAATTTCATCCTTATCACTCCCTTATGTTTTCCTTGGCCTCCCCATGCCAACTGACCATGCTACTTCAACTGTTCTACATCTACTAACCCAAGAACTCTCATCCATTCTTTCAACGTGGCCATACCATCGAAGTCTTTTCTTTTAGAACACATCTCTATACTGTCCAGATTAATCTTCCTCCGAGGTCATCAGATCTAAGCTTGTCTTGAAGACTTATATTACACATACATTGTATAATTATCATATAATTTCTGTTCATGCAACACATGCCTTCAACCCACACTTGCCAGGTTTCACTTCCATACATCACCGCACTGCATACAAATGCCTGATTGACTCTTTCCTTGGTAGACAGTGGTAACGCTTTGCTAGTTAGTAATGATAGAAGTCCCCTGAACTTACCCCCCATCCACTCCTTATTCTTGCTATCACACTAGAACCTGCTCTTCCCTCTTCTCAAATAGTATCTATAATTTTAATTATAGTTTTATAATAATTTGCTTCAATCAATAATTTAACAATAGTAAGTGAAATTAAGTGTCAAAATCCTATTTAAAAACAAAACAAAATTGGTAAAAAAAATTTTTTTTTAAGTAAAAAGATTCCCGGGCAATGCCGGGTAGGGAGAGCTAGTTTAAAACAATTTGATCTGTATATTAATAATTAATTAATATAGTACGTAATTATTAGTGTTAATTTTTTGTGCAATCACTTTTTCTAAGGGCCGAGTTAAGTTGATGGTTAAAAAAAGGAGATGTCCAAATAGGCATATAGACGGGTCAACATACTGATTGACCTAAAATAATTGCAACATTTTGTTTTTTGGTGGTTTTGTGCTAGGTTGGGTCTAGTCTACAACATACTAAAAGTTGGACAAAATCCGAGTATGGGAAAGTTTCAAATTTCGAATATGACTTTTTTGGGTTTACAAGTCATTTTCCATTTACATGTGAAACACCAACTCGGTCAGTTTTCATGAAAAAGCATTACATCTTGGATTTTTACCCAAGTGTTCACATGAAAGGGTTACCAGTGATGCCAAATAAACCCTTATACAATATCAAGGGGTACCCCTACACCCATTACCCATGTTGCATACACCTTGATTCACTTACGACACAGTACTTTTTCAAAACCTTCCACTCATCATCATCATCATCATCTTCTACTCGATCATTTTTCATATTGTAACAAAGAAATAATTTTTCCGGCAAGTATTGATTTACTCCTCTCCAGGAGTTTGGCACAAGGCCAGTTTTTATCTTACTCCCACAAGTAAGATGTGACCCAAGGTCGGGTCGGGAAAGTGGGGTTTAAAAATTGCCTGGGCAGCCCTGTCGGCATTCCCCGGTAGAAGCGCCTCAGGCAGTAAGCAATAAACTTACTCCTCCCCAAAGAGGGGAGGCGAAGCCTGGGAGGGTGGACCTCCTAGAACTGCACAGGACAGGCCCATACACCGGTGTAAATCAAGCCCCGAAGGCCAAGACAATACCAGTCTATGGGGTGCAATATCCATCGGAACAGATACTACACTTTGATTTCCAGCAAGTAGACAAAAAAAAACCCAACAATTAAGGAAGCCTCCAGAGGGTTGATGAAACATCTATTTCTGGGTTACCTTTTGTTAATCTGATCCGTAATCACAGACGTAGATACACTAAAGTTTTCAACATGGTAATAAAATCAGTGACTCTCCAGAGAAATGCCTGTTAATAGAATACGTTTTCAAAATTTATCAAATGATTTGACCATAAGCTTTGATCTTCTGACACCCCATAATAACCTCTTAACGAGGGGGGAGGCGTTAGTCAACAGCCTAAAGTGAAAATAAACCTGTTTCCCCTCTCTCCTTATCACATACCTATGTGTATGTATAGGTACGCCATTTGCGTTTGCAGAAAACGTTCAATCGGAAAACAGAAAAGATCTCAGCCTGGATATTAACCAATTGAATGGGCAGCCATGTTGGAACGGCTTATAACCTTTTCTTCCGATTCTTTATAAGGTTAAAAATAGCGCTGAAAGCATGAGATTATACGGAAAATGGCCAGTATTTGAGAATCCTTATTGCAGGAAGATTATAGACTTTAGATTTGAGGATCTTTGAAGAGGCAAAGGATTTCCTGCATTCTATGTCCATAAAAAAGACAATTCAAAACAAAACAATCTTTACAAAAAAAACAAAAATGGATAAAGAAATAAGACGTTCCCACTTTAAACCAACTTTTTTATTTATTTAAAATCCAAAATCAATTTCTTTTTTTTATCAATGTGTAAAAAACTCGAAAGTTCTTACGAAATACTGCAACATTTGTGTGCAAAATAGATTCAAATATTTTTAGGGAGCCTATTATTTTATATTCTTCAGACAATTTTATTCCTTTTTCTAAGAAATTTTGTATTTAATAAAATTCTAGTTTTACCTCCAAATATTCTAGCCTCCAATATTTTAATAAAATACACAGAATATATTTTGGGAAATGAAAAAGGAAAAAACAACAACAGATAGTTGTTTATATATTCATCAACGCTTCGTCTTTATTGTAAGACTTCCTCAGGATGATAATTTGAAGAAAAATGTCATGCAAGTACGTCGAAGTTTGGGGTTGACATGGTGGAGAGATGAAGGAATATAGTAGCCATGGCTACTATCAACGCCAGAGAGTCCAGGCTGTGAGAAGTCGATGGTCGTGAAAGAATCAAATTAATATGGAAAGCTTTGAGTAGATAAGATTGAGGCAGCTATGAAATGGGGAGGCGTGAGAATATAATTGAAATGACCTTAGGGTGGGGAGGTGAAAGGGGGCTGAGATTTTTGTTGTGGTGAGGTGTGGCACGGATTTTTAGAGGCTGAAGGAAAGAGGAAATCTTGCTTAAGTGACTTCTCGGCCGCATCGATCCGACAGGTCGCGGAAGCGTCCGAGACCTGCCGAGTCGAAAACAACGCTGTATAAACAAAACCGAAAAATCGTGCAAAAAAAAAATGGAAGGTTGGCAGACGACAATATAAGACGATGAATATACCGAAAAGAAAAGAAATGCATATATTTTTATAAAAAAAAAAAAATGAAAGAAATGAACCAACCCATAACTGAAGAACTATAAATAAACTTCCGTGAGCTGTCGGATCGCTGCTGCAGAGCAGTCACGGAAATTAGGCGCAAACCCTGGAGTAGTACCTAATATTTATAAGATGGACATAAAAATGGTGCAAAACTGTTCTGTTTGGAGAGGGGGGGGGGAATTAATTGTACCCATCCTGGGACGGGTATTTTTATAGTTGGCTATACATGGAGAACGAATATTAGCTTATTTAATAGCAAAAAAACCCCAAAAAAAACAAACAAAAAAAAACAAAAAAAACAAAAAAAAACAACCCCCCCCAAAAAAAACAAAAACAAAAAAAACGTATGTAACATAAATATTAAAAAACTTCCTGCTAGCTCTTCACCACCGGGATATATTGGGTATATGCTATCCAAGATAACACGTCGGCATTCATTACCAACTAAATCAGTAGTGCCTATCAAAAAATGGTTTGGTTTGGTAGTCTTGTTTTATGGCCTATCAACCCTTTTCGGGTGATCTAATGGTGAATCTGGTCCTTTTGGTGAAGGTTTTTATGCCTCAAGTTCTTTATATGTTTAAGTATTTATTCATGGTGTTTGGTTTGAGTGAAAGGGGGAGAAGAGAAAGAGAAAGAGAGAGGGGGAGGGGAGAAGGGGAAAAAAGGGGAGGGAAATTGTTTTTTGTTTTGGATTTTGCAGAACATGATTGAGTTTTGCAAAGAAAAAAAAACAATAAAACATCAATGTTTGGTGCATTTCGAGTCAGGAAGTCAATAACTTCAGACAGCCTGATTTTGGTAGCGCCAATAGGTTCTATTTGACTCATAGATGGGGCCCTTACAGGTACTGCCACTTTGGGCCAGAGTGGACCTGGGAGCAATGGCAACTAAGGGGCAACTCCACATTCCCTACAGCTCCCAAATGGAGGCCTCACCACTGGATGTCTTTTAAGGTCATACCCAGAACCCTATCAAAAATGGAACTACTTGAAGTTTACTTTTAGTGATTAAAGAATTTGCCTGAAACACCCGAATTAATTACTTACAAGAATCAGATTCTTATACTCAGTTTATGCTTGCAATTGAGTTTTGAAGAAAAAAAAAACAAAAACAAAAAAAAGACGAGGAAAGTCGGGTGTTTGGAATGTTTGTTTTTTTGTGATGGATGGTGAAAAATGGATTTCAATATAAAAACTCTCCCGCAAACAAAGATTACAATCCTGATATGGAAACTAATTGGGGATATTTATTTACTCCTCGCGGAGTTAGGCACAAGGCCAGTTTTATCTTACTCCCACAAGTAAGATGTGACCCAAGATCGGGTCGAGCAAGTGGGGTTAAAAGCCAGCGCTCGAGAGGTGAGCACTCTGGCCATTTAAAAATTGCCTGGGCAGCCCCGTCGGCATTCCCCGGTAGGGGCGCCTCAGACAGTAAGCAATAAACTTACTCCTCCCCAAAGAGGGGAGGCGAAGCCTGGGAGGGTGGACCTCCTAGAACTGCACAGGACAGGCGTGCAGTATCCATTGGAAAAGATACTACACTTTGATCTTAGCCAAAAGGCCGAGGATAGTAATTGGGGATAACAAATACAGCAACTTGTATATATAGTAAAGATAAAAGATAAAGAGAGAACCCTTTGACTGCCTAATAAGCATAACTATTTTTTAAACCGTTCATAATTAATTAATGTTTAGTATTATTAATTTGGAATTACATTGGCTTATGTTTGCTATCTATATGCAATAGTTTCATCTATATTAACAATAATTAATTAAAGTTATTTAATAAATAAATAGGAAACATTACTAAACACCTTAAGTTTTAACTCCATGCACTCACTGACGACCTTACCGGTGAGGCAGAAACGAGAAGAGAAAGGGGGAGTGGGAGGGAGAGTGTGGTTGTCTCACTCGATCCTCTGCTACCCCCCCCCCAAAAAAAAAGAAATTGCTCTACCCTTTTTAACTTGATAGAAAGAAAAGAAAAAGACAAAATTATTTTATCATTAAAAAGAGTTTGATTCAATTTTTGCTCTTTTTTTTCTATGCATGCACCCGAATGTGATCACTTTACCTTTTAAACCTTTGTTACTTGTGTACTATGTGACCTGTGTGTTCATATCCTGTGGTAAATTTTAATCTCATTGTTTGATTTTTGTTTTCTAACTACACCAGACCAACACAATGCTGTCGGCTTGAAGCACTCTTCTCAGTACACAGATTGCATAATATTTGGAGAAAATTAGACTGAGTTTAATTGAATAAACAGAAGAAAACGATGGTTCAAAGTCGTTTTCTAATCGAATGAGGATATTTCTAAGATGTTTAAACACGAACTCGACAAAGTTTGGTTGTTGACATCTGATAAAATGGATTAAACGTCATCTTATCGATTATCGATTCAGACATTCAAGACTTAATCTATCTTAATTAAATATTCTTAATGGCCCAGAATAAACGTTCATTTAAAAAGAGATACGAATGTTGGTCCATTAATACAATAGCGGAATAGTAAAAGAAATAAATACTATCTTTATTTAGCATAGCAGCACAAATGAACCTGCATACCTGACTTTTGACTATACACTTTAATCCTAGCTAGAAATTACTGTACATCCGTCAATGTAAAGGTTTCTGTTGTGACCCTGTTAGGGGCCGAAATAAAGACACGGGGTTAAAGGAACAAAGATATATTATTGAAGATAAAGAATATATATATATATATATATATACAAGAAGTCGTATTCTGGACTGCCAGTATAGAACTGGGTTGGAAGAAGAGATTTATCTACCTTCCACAAGTAAGATGTGACCCAAGGTCGGGTCGGGAAAGTGGGATTAGAAAAGCCAGCGCCCGAGAGGTGAGCACTCTGGCCATTTAAAAAATTGCCTGAGCAGCCCTGTCGGCATTCCCCGGTAGAGGCGCCTCAGACAGTAAGCAATAAACTTACTCGTCCCCAAAGAGGGGACGCAAAGTCTGGGAAGGTGCACCTCCTAGAACTGCACAGGACAGACCCATAGACCGGCGTAAATCAAGACCCAAAGGCCAAGACAATACCAGTCTATGGGGTGCAGTATCCATCGGAACAGATACTACACTTTGATCTTGGCCAAAAGGCCAAGTCAGTGAGGTTATTTATCTACCTCCCACAAGGTAAGATGTGATACAAGGTCGAGAAAGTGGGATTAGATAAGCCATAGTTCGAGAGGTGAGCACTCTGGCCATTTAAAAATTGCCTGGGCAGCCCCGTCGGCATTCCCCAGTAGGGGCGCCTCAGACAGTAAGCAATAAACTTACTCCTCCCCAAAGAAGGGAGGCGAAACTTGGGAGGGTGGATCTCCTAGAACTGTACAGGACAGACCCATAGACCGGCGTGAATCAAGACCCAAAGGCCAAGACAATACCAGTCTATGGGGTGCAGTATCCATCGGAACAGATATTACACTTTGATCTTGGCCAAAAGGCCAAGTCAGTGAGTTGGAATATTATTTACTCCTTCCCAGGAGTTAGGCACAAGGCCAGTTTTATCTTACTCCCACAAGTAAGATGTGACCCAAGATCGGGTCGGGAAAGTTGGACTTGAAAAGCCAGCGCCCGAGAAGTGAGTTGGAATGCTTCTCACATTTTATTATGGTGGTTGTTTTGTTTTACGGCATATCAACCCTTTTCGGGTTATTAAATGCCGAATGCAGTCATTTTGGTGAAAGTTTTTATGCTTCAAGTTGTTTATATCTTCAAATATTTATTCATGGTGTTTAGTTTGGT
The DNA here is from genome assembly GCA_963556195.1 of Sepiola atlantica. NCBI lineage: Eukaryota > Metazoa > Mollusca > Cephalopoda > Sepiida > Sepiolidae > Sepiola > Sepiola atlantica. The sequence continues at coordinate 9,585,117 of OY744555.1, forward strand.
TGTTTTGTTTTACGGCATATCAACCCTTTTCAGGCTATTCAATGCCGAATGCAGTCATTTTGGTGAAAGTTTTTATGCTTCAAGTTCTTTATATGTTCAAATATTTATTGATGGTGTTTGGTTTGGTTTATCTGTTTCTATTTAACCCATAGTTGGGACCCTAACAGGTACTACCACTCCGGGTCAGGGTGGACCTGGGAGCAATGGTAATTAAGAGGAGGCTCCACATTCCCCAAAGTCCGTAAGCCGGATCTCACCATCGGATGTAGTTTAAGGTCATATCCAGGACCGGGAGTAGGGTAGGAAAAATAAAATAAAAAAGGGGAGGGAGAAAGGGAGAGGGGCTGTTGTTTTTGTTTTTGGTTTTGTAGAACATAATTAAGTTTTACAAAAAAAAAAAAAAAAAAAAAAAAAAAAAAAACGTCAATGCAGGTGAATTTCGTCTCAGGGAGCTACAGGGCAGCCTGATCTGGTATCACCAGATTTTATTATGGATAGACGAGTCCATTTGTACTTCGTACAGGTACGGCACCATAACAGTTTCAAAATAACCAAGCTTAACAGATTGAGGAAAATGCTATTTCGAAATTAAGCCTGACCAACCGAGTGACAGAACGGTTAAACATATACAAAAAAAAAAAATATGCTATTTTAAACTTGTGTGGACAGAGACTCACGTTGAGATGCTTGTATGTATTGAATATTTTAAACTCCTTTTTATTTTACTGCAGTTTAACTTAACTGAAATATGAAACTGAAAGATGGTCTCCGAGCCAACAGTCCATCTTGGCAACCATTGTACAATCTCCACTTCTGAATGTCACATGAATTGGTACAATTATTAGTCTAAGGAAATCTCTGAAAAAAAGAAAGCTAAAATATGGCAGGATTTTAATATACAACACTAACCCTACCATTTAACCCTAGCTGGAGGGAAGACAGATGGATCCATGTGGTTTTACAAAAAAAAAAAAAAAAAAAAAAAAAAAAAAAAATGAAAATATAAAAAAAAAAAAAAAAATTATTTTTGTTTCCATTTTTTTATATTTCATTTTTTCCCTCTAATAATTGCCTCATTCCTACTAATAAATATTTAACATCTGTCCGAATAATCAGCTGGCCATATTAAAAATTATTATAACCATTTTAACATCTTACTTTTTGCAAATGTCTGAAGATTATCCACATTTTCAAAAATTTTTTTTTTTGATAATCACTCACTAATTCTCACAAGTCATTACTAAGAATCCCAAAATTGCCTTTTTCTTCCGTAAAAATAATTGTCATTGCCAGCGAAATATTCATTAAATAAACAAAACGAATATCGCTTTTTAAATTTATTTAAAATTGTAACAATTCGATATGTATTAAAATTTAAATTAAAATCTATATAATACTAAAAGTCTATTGTTCTTGTATGTTTGCAATCAGCTTTCAGCTTTCAGGTTTTCAACATCCGGTTGCGCATGCGTAAATAGCATCGTCTTCAATCTGTTATTCCAATTCCGTTATTCTCTATTATGATTAACGAACGCATGAAATTTTTCATTCTGGAAATTTTTAAACAATTTCATTTAATTTCATCAAATAGTTTATTTGTTTTCTTCACGGCTAAAAACATTCAACGGGAGGACCTCGTAAAGTCTGTCGCAGTTTCAAAAAAACTCCTCCCTTTTAAAAAACAAAAACAAACAAACAAAAAAACAACACTCATTATTAATATCAGCCATACTAGCGGTCGGTGAACGAAACCACCTCCCACTTTCCCTCTCATAGATTTCACCACTCCTACTCCCTCTGTTTTCGTTACGTACGCGAGAACGCCTGCTGTACCCCCTTCCTTTCTCAAATCGCCCTAACCAACCACTTATAATTCAGTAACTGTAATTTAAAAAAAAACAAACAATTATAATAAACAGAACGACTCATAGAAATCTATCTATATTCTTTTTTCATTTTAATATACTTTCATAGAAATGCTTCTGTTATGTAAAAAAAACCTATTTTCTTTATGCCACAAGTGTCACGCTCATACATGAATTCCATAGCTAATATAACAAACTGACCCAACGGGTCACGGGTGGTCTAGTTTAAATTAAAATCCATGAGCAAACAGCAAGTATGAAAAAGATCTTAGATTTTCAAATGGAAAAGAATTTGCTTAAAAAGCAAATGTGCAAGTGAAACGTGATTAAGTCCGAGACACGTTACACATCATTACGAGCATTTAATGTGAAGAACATATCTCGGGTCGAAGGATTATTCCATAAAAACCTCATCAATGACATCATCTTCGTGGTAAGCAGAGACAGGAACTGTCTTCAATCTCCTCCACCTCCTCCTCTGAGAGGCAATTACAATTTCAGTTTATTTACAAGCCAGATTACACTTTATAACTACCTCAAAAAAATATAGTAAGTATTTGAATAAGAGAGTGATTCAGAAAAGAAAAAAACAACAACTATTTACTATTTTTAAGATAAAATTAATGACTGAACGAATGCAAACTACACATTACATTCTTCCTAGTCATCTGTGGAAAAAGCTTAGAAAAACAAATACTGGCAATTTTACACTCGTACACGTTTTTTTATAAAAACGACTAGCAATTTTTCAGTGAGGGAACTTGTACATGTTGCTTATAAAAAAGACTGGAAATTTTTCAATGAGGAAAACTTGTACACATTGCTTATAAAAAAGACTGGCAATTTGCTTATAAAAAAGACTAGCAATTTTTCAGTGAGGGAACTTGTACATGTTGCTTATAAAAAAGACTGGCAATTTTTCAATGAAGGAACTTGTACATGTTGCTTATAAACAAGACTAGCAATTTTTCAATGAAAAAAACTTGTATACATGTTCCTTATAAAAAAGACTGGCAATTTTTCAGTGAGAAAAACTTGTACACGTTCCTTATAAAAAAGACTGGCAATTTTTCAATGATGGAACTTGTACATGTTGCTTATAAAAAAGACTAGCAATTTTTCAGTGATGGAACTTGTACATGTTCCTTATAAAAAAGACTGGCAATTTTTCAATGATGGAACTTGTACATGTTCCTTATAAAAAAGACTGGCAATTTTTCAGTGATGGAACTTGTACATGTTCCTTATAAAAAAGACTGGCAATTTTTCAATGATGGAACTTGTACATGTTGCTTATAAAAAAGACTAGCAATTTTTCAGTGATGGAACTTGTACATGTTGCTTATAAAAAAGACTGGCAATTTTTCAATGATGGAACTTGTACATGTTCCTTATAAAAAAGACTAGCAATTTTTCAGTGATGGAACTTGTACATGTTCCTTATAAAAAAGACTGGCAATTTTTCAATGATGGAACTTGTACATGTTGCTTATAAAAAAGACTAGCAATTTTTCAGTGATGGAACTTGTACATGTTGCTTATAAAAAAGACTGGCAATTTTTCAATGATGGAACTTGTACATGTTCCTTATAAAAAAGACTGGCAATTTTTCAGTGATGGAACTTGTACATGTTCCTTATAAAAAAGACTGGCAATTTTTCAATGATGGAACTTGTACATGTTCCTTATAAAAAAGACTGGCAATTTTTCAGTGATGGAACTTGTACATGTTCCTTATAAAAAAGACTGGCAATTTTTCAATGATGGAACTTGTACATGTTGCTTATAAAAAAGACTAGCAATTTTTCAGTGATGGAACTTGTACATGTTGCTTATAAAAAAGACTGGCAATTTTTAAATGAAGGAACTTGTACACGTTCCTTATAAAAAAGACTAGCAATTTTTCAGTGATGGAACTTGTACATGTTCCTTATAAAAAAGACTGGCAATTTTTCAATGATGGAACTTGTACATGTTGCTTATAAAAAAGACTAGCAATTTTTCAGTGATGGAACTTGTACATGTTGCTTATAAAAAAGACTGGCAATTTTTCAATGATGGAACTTGTACATGTTCCTTATAAAAATGACTGCCAATTTTTCAGTGAGAAAAACTTGTACACGTTCCTTATAAAAAAGACTGGCAATTTTTCAATGATGGAACTTGTACATGTTGCTTATAAAAAAGACTAGCAATTTTTCAGTGATGGAACTTGTACATGTTCCTTATAAAAAAGACTGGCAATTTTTCAATGATGGAACTTGTACATGTTCCTTATAAAAAAGACTGGCAATTTTTCAGTGATGGAACTTGTACATGTTCCTTATAAAAAAGACTGGCAATTTTTCAATGATGGAACTTGTACATGTTGCTTATAAAAAAGACTAGCAATTTTTCAGTGATGGAACTTGTACATGTTCCTTATAAAAAAGACTGGCAATTTTTCAATGATGGAACTTGTACATGTTGCTTATAAAAAAGACTAGCAATTTTTCAGTGATGGAACTTGTACATGTTCCTTATAAAAAAGACTGGCAATTTTTCAATGATGGAACTTGTACATGTTGCTTATAAAAAAGACTAGCAATTTTTCAGTGATGGAACTTGTACATGTTGCTTATAAAAAAGACTGGCAATTTTTCAATGATGGAACTTGTACATGTTCCTTATAAAAATGACTGCCAATTTTTCAGTGAGAAAAACTTGTACACGTTCCTTATAAAAAAGACTGGCAATTTTTCAGTGAGAAAAACTTGTACATGTTGCTTATAAAAAAGACTGGCCATTTTTCAATGAAGGAACTTGTACATGTTCCTTATGAAAAAGACTAGCCATTTTTCAATGAAGGAACTTGTACATGTTCCTTATGAAAAAGACTAGCAATTTTTCAATGAAGGAACTTGTACATGTTGCTTATAAAAAAGACTGGCAATTTTTCAGTGAGGGAACTTGTACATGTTGCTTATAAAAAAGACTGGCAATTTTTCAATGAGGGAACTTGTACATGTTGCTTATAAAAAAGACTAGCCATTTTTCAATGAAGGAACTTGTACATGTTCCTTATGAAAAAGACTACCCATTTTTCAATGAAGGAACTTGTACATGTTGCTTATAAAAAAGACTGGCAATTTTTCAGTGAGGAACTTGTACATGTTGCTTATAAAAAGGACTAGCAATTTTTCAATGAAGGAACTTGTACATGTTCCTTATAAAAAAGACTGGCAATTTTTCAGTGAGAAAAACTTGTACATGTTGCTTATAAAAAAGACTGGCCATTTTTCAATGAAGGAACTTGTACATGTTCCTTATGAAAAAGACTGGCAATTTTTCAGTGAGGGAACTTGTACACGTTCCTTATAAAAAAGACTGGCAATTTTTCAGTGAGAAAAACTTGTACATGTTCCTTATGAAAAAGACTAGCCATTTTTCAATGAAGGAACTTGTACATGTTCCTTATGAAAAAGACTAGCCATTTTTCAATGAAGGAACTTGTACATGTTCCTTATGAAAAAGACTAGCAATTTTTCAGTGAGGGAACTTGTACATGTTCCTTATAAAAAAGACTGGCAATTTTTCAATGAAGGAACTTGTACATGTTGCTTATGAAAAAGACTAGCAATTTTTCAATGAAGGAACTTGTACATGTTGCTTATAAAAATGACAGCCAATTTTTCAATGAAGGAACTTGTACATGTTCCTTATAAAAAAGACTGGCAATTTTTCAGTGAGAAAAACTTGTACACGTTCCTTATAAAAAAGACTGGCAATTTTTCAGTGAGAAAAACTTGTACATGTTCCTTATAAAAAAGACTGGCAATTTTTCAATGAAGGAACTTGTACATGTTGCTTATAAAAAAGACTGGCAATTTTTCAGTGAGGAACTTGTACATGTTCCTTATGAAAAAGACTAGCAATTTTTCAGTGAGGGAACTTGTACACGTTCCTTATAAAAAAGACTGGCAATTTTTCAGTGAGGGAACTTGTACATGTTCCTTATAAAAAAGACTGGCAATTCTTCAATGAAGGAACTTGTACATGTTCCTTATAAAAAAGACTGGCAATTTTTCAGTGAGGGAACTTGTACATGTTCCTTATAAAAAAGACTGGCAATTTTTCAATGAAGGAACCTGTACATGTTGCTTATAAAAAAGACTAGCCATTTTTCAATGAAGGAACTTGTACATGTTGCTTATAAAAAAGACTGGCAATTTTTCAATGAAGGAACTTGTACATGTTGCTTATAAAAAAGACTAGCCATTTTTCAATGAAGGAACTTGTACATGTTCCTTATAAAAAAGACTAGCAATTTTTCAGTGAGGGAACTTGTACACGTTCCTTATAAAAAAGACTAGCAATTTTTCAGTGAAGGAACTTGTACATGTTCCTTATAAAAAAGACTGGCAATTTTTCAGTGAGGGAACTTGTACATGTTCCTTATAAAAATGACTGCCAATTTTTCAGTGAGGGAACTTGTACACGTTCCTTATAAAAAAGACTGGCAATTTTTCAGTGAAGGAACTTGTACATGTTCCTTATAAAAAAGACTGGCAATTTTTCAGTGAGGGAACTTGTACACGTTCCTTATAAAAAAGACTGGCAATTTTTCAGTGAAGGAACTTGTACATGTTCCTTATGAAAAAGACTGGCAATTTTTCAGTGAGGGAACTTGTACACGTTCCTTATAAAAAAGACTGGCAATTTTTCAGTGAAGGAACTTGTACATGTTCCTTATAAAAAAGACTGGCAATTTTTCAGTGAGGGAACTTGTACACGTTCCTTATAAAAAAGACTGGCAATTTTTCAGTGAAGGAACTTGTACATGTTCCTTATGAAAAAGACTGGCAATTTTTCAGTGAGGGAACTTGTACACGTTCCTTATAAAAAAGACTGGCAATTTTTCAGTGAGAAAAACTTGTACATGTTGCTTATAAAAAAGACTGGCCATTTTTCAATGAAGGAACTTGTACATGTTCCTTATGAAAAAGACTAGCCATTTTTCAATGAAGGAACTTGTACATGTTCCTTATGAAAAAGACTAGCAATTTTTCAATGAAGGAACTTGTACATGTTGCTTATAAAAAAGACTGGCAATTTTTCAGTGAGGGAACTTGTACATGTTGCTTATAAAAAAGACTGGCAATTTTTCAATGAGGGAACTTGTACATGTTGCTTATAAAAAAGACTAGCCATTTTTCAATGAAGGAACTTGTACATGTTCCTTATGAAAAAGACTACCCATTTTTCAATGAAGGAACTTGTACATGTTGCTTATAAAAAAGACTGGCAATTTTTCAGTGAGGAACTTGTACATGTTGCTTATAAAAAGGACTAGCAATTTTTCAATGAAGGAACTTGTACATGTTCCTTATAAAAAAGACTGGCAATTTTTCAGTGAGAAAAACTTGTACATGTTGCTTATAAAAAAGACTGGCCATTTTTCAGTGAAGGAACTTGTACATGTTCCTTATGAAAAAGACTGGCAATTTTTCAGTGAGGGAACTTGTACACGTTCCTTATAAAAAAGACTGGCAATTTTTCAGTGAGAAAAACTTGTACATGTTCCTTATGAAAAAGACTAGCCATTTTTCAATGAAGGAACTTGTACATGTTCCTTATGAAAAAGACTAGCAATTTTTCAGTGAGGGAACTTGTACATGTTCCTTATAAAAAAGACTGGCAATTTTTCAATGAAGGAACTTGTACATGTTGCTTATAAAAAAGACTAGCAATTTTTCAATGAAGGAACTTTTAAAATAAATGGAAATTGTACCTGTTACTGATAGAACAGACTGGTAATTTTTCAGTGAAGGAAATTTGTACAGTTGCTTATAAAAAAGACTGGCGATTTTTAAATGAGGGAACTTGTACACATTGCTTATAAAAAAGACTGGCAATTTTAAAATAATGGAAATTGTACCCGTTACTGATAAAAAAGATAACCCGACATGAGAATACTTCATCCTACAATTAAATCCTGATCAAATATTCAAAATAACATAGTATTCAAGGCCCAAATAAGATTCCGCTCGACACGACTATACACTGGCTCATACGAGGAATGGTTCAATTTTTTCTAAGTAATGTTACCTCAAGTAGCATCACTTAGCTGGATACTCCACCAGACTAGATAAATTCTTGTCCTGGAATCTGGTAAGACCGAGAGACTACAAGAAAGATGTACTATATAACATAGTTCACAGGTCAATTGGGGGGAGGGTAATTCATATTCTTTACTAACTCAACGTTTGCGTTGTAAAGGAGAACCTTAATGGAATATTCGAATATCTATGTATCTCATATAGAGATCAAGTGTTAGCCCTAGGATTTTATTTGATTGGTTTAACGGCATGTCAACCCTTCTTAGGTCATTTTATGCCAATACAATTTTGTTTGAACAGTGGTTTTAAGATGCCTTCACTAAGTTTAGTTAGAGATTTTATTCAAAAGTTTTGTTTTTTTTCAACTATATTTTGGTGTATATCTTAATCTCCTTAAGAAATTTAATTATTTTATTTGGATCGATCTTGCTAAATAATTTGTTTACATTGTCTATTTGATAGTATTTTTTACGGATTAGGTCAAAATCCATACATTTCACTAGTATATGTTCTACTGTAATTCTTGTATCACATGCGCAGCACATAGGTGGGTCTTCCCCCTTCAATATGTATCCGTGTGTGATATGTGTGTGGCCAAGTCTAAGTTGGGCCAGAACCGATTCCTCTTTCCTCACTTTTCTGTACCCATTTTGCCATTCTTTGATGTCTGGCTGGATATTATGGAGTTTATTGTTTGTCTGCCTGCTCCATTCCTTTTGCCATTTGTCCATGATCAATTTTTTTATAGTTGGTCTGACATCGGTGTGTGGTATTTTTGTATTTGATGGATTCATCTCTAGTGCCCTCCTTGCTTCCCTGTCAGCGGCTTCATTACCACGGATGCCAATATGGCTAGCCCTAGGAAGGGGCTCCATTGATTTCTGAGAATTTCAACTGAAGAACATAACCGCCCTTTATGTAATAGATAGATATGCTAATTAGTCTTTGTCGGTGTCACTAGGTGGCTGTTACGTTGGGTATAAACGCAAGAAAAAACAATGGACACAAAACATTTTTTTTTCCCCCTGCTAATAATAACTAAGAGTGCATTCTCTAATTAAGATACCCCTGGGGTGGAGCCTAACCCTGGGGTGCAGCTTGTTAAGGATATGGTATAGGCTCAGCTGGAAAGCATCTGGGGAGAGAAGGATGAGCGGTGCGGGGACGGTGGGAACAGGAAGGCATGAACTCACAAGTGCAACAGGGTAAACTGCAATGATCTAGGTAAAAAAAAAAAAAAAGAAGAAAAAAAAAGCTAATTGCAGTTACATTCTGTTTAGGGAGGAAAGGTGAGCAGGCGCGAGGGGTTGGGTTGGGGGGGGGGGAGAGGACAAGTAGGGGTCGGCAGAATTGTATGGCAATAATAATCAGCACGACATCAAAACAAACGCTGCAAATATGTTGTAGAGCAAGGAATTCTGCGAGACTTGAAGCCATCCATATCTAATGTGTTTTTACGGCTGCATTTGGAAACGGCGTAATATGAACCGCTTACAGGCGCAATGTGGGGGGTGGGGGGGGGGTGCCGGTGGGTTAGTGGGACGGCGTAAACACTCGCAGACAAACACTGCCATAAATGGTAGCAGCATATTCCAGGATGAGAAACCAAAGTTTGGTGACAGGAATGCTAATCGGCGAACGTGCTCCTGGCAGCAGCCATATTGTTCTGAGAAAGCTGTCACATCTGGTCCTCTTTACTGTGTCACAGGTAGCAAGCTAAAAATGATGTTCGAGATCTTTTTTCGGTTGGTTTGGCTGTTCTGTTTTGTTTTATGGCATATCAACCCTTTTTTCGGGTTATCCAATGACGAATCAGGTCATTTTGGTAAAAGTTTTTATGCTTCAAGCTCTTTATGTCTTCAAATATTTGTTCATAGTGTTTTGTTCGGTTGTTTTGTTTTACGGCATATCAACCCTTTTCGCGTTATCCAATGCCGAATCTGATCATTTTGGTAAAAGTTTTTATGCTTCAAGTTCTTTATATCTTGTTTTCACACAAGTTATACATCGAAAAATGTTAATTTTTTTCCCGATTTCCACAATCTGGCCAAAGTAAAGAAAAAACGAATGTAATTTTCATCAATTCCCTCCTCCTCCTCCTCCCTCCCCCTCCTCCTCCTCATATACATGCGCCATTATATCTTCAAATATTTGGTTTGAAATTATTTTTTGTTTTCGATTTTGCAGAACATGATTGAGTTTTGAAAAAAAAAAAAACAAAAAAAAAAAAACATTAATGTTTGTTGCATTTTTAGTTAGAAAGTCAACTTCAGACAGCCTGATTTGGTAGCGCCAGTGTCTTTTTCGGTTTCTGTGATAAGAGCAGAACAAAAATACAAAAATGCTCATAATAGGAAATACCCAGTCGACCAGTTTGTGGTAAGGCAACTAACACACCTTGAAAAGTCAGACATTTTTTTTGAAAATTGCCTATTTTGCTGAACAAGAAGAACCGGCAGTTCAAGTGTATTAATTTGTAAATGAAGAAAGATTTTTCTCTTTTTGCTGATTTTGACTTTTATTCAACCACAAAAAATAAATTTGTTTTCTTGTTTTGTGAAGGTTTCTTATTACGTCTAAGATTATTTCAATTTGCTTTTGAACGAGACAATATGGCTCACTGCTGCCCATCTTCCTCAATCTTTTTGGGATTGAAGGTGGTTTATGTCGGGGAATCAATTTGAGGGGGGGGGGAATGCGAATCTAAACCTTTTTTCTAAACATTTTCATTGGCTAGTTTTTTTAATTTATTTAAGTGCTCTCTCTCTCTCTCTCTCTCTTTCTATTTATCTCTCTCTCTCTTTTTTACTCTCTTTTTTGAAATACAGCTTTCAGAGGGCGGTAACCAAATGTTGAAATGGCCGCCGGCTGTTCCATCATATTCCATTACAATCTAATTTAATTACGTAACTCAATGATATAGATTAAAAAATGTCTTTAATTAATTCTATTTATAATTTTCATTAAGATTATAATCGAGGAAAATATTTTAAATACATCTGGAAATCTGAAAAAAAAAAAAAAAAAAAAAAAAAAAAAAACGGAAACTAATCATGAGTGTATATTATGTCGGGGAATCAATTTGAGGGGAGAATGCGAATCTAAACCTTTTTTTCTAAACATCTCTATATTGATAAAAGTAGCAAACTTTACTAGTTTTTTTTATTATTTAAGTGCTCTCTCTTTTTCTTTCTTTCTCTCTCTCTCTTTTTCTCTCTCTCTCTCTTTCTTGAAATACAGCTTTCAGAGGGCGCTGAACCAAATGCTGAAATGGCCGCCGGCTGTTCCATCATATTCCATTACAATCTAATTTAATTACATAACTCAATTATAGAGATTTAAAAACAAAACAATGTCTTTAATTAATTCTATTTATAATTTTTATTAAGATTATTATCATCGAGGAAAGTATTTTAAATACATCTGGAAATCTGAAAAAAAAAAAAAAAAACCCCAAACCAAACGTGAGTGTATATTTGCAAATATTAATTTATTAGAAGCTTTAAAACAAATTAATTGTGTAAATTTGAAAGACATGTGATGTTTGGGAAAGTTTTGGAATGGGTATATATAGGAGCTGATAAGATATAAAAAGCGAGCGATCAAAACTAATATCATAGTTTCGGCTTCAGACAGACAGATATATAATCTCCATTACTAATAGATTATAAGACAACTTCATGCATGTGTGCCACTTAGATAATCGCACATTTAATTATTTCTTATTATTTACTACAAGCTGCACGTGCGTGGTCCCCCTCTGTATGTGACTCGATGTGGCGAGTGTAAAATGCAATAAATTTGGGCAATTTGGGGCATTTTTGACCCCCTTTGACCCCCTGGGGACGCGAACCAGATTTTTTCTGAGGTCAAGGATGCTCATTTTATATCCAGAACAATTGCCTCTACATTTTGGCCAAGTTTCAGAAAAATTCAATGGATGGATCAAACGTTATGGGAGAAAAGGGTCATTTTTTGCCATTTTCGGAGTTTTTGACCACCTGGGGGTGCAAACCAGATTTTTTCCAAGGTCAGCGATACTGATTTTCTATTAGGAACAATTGCCTCCACATTTTGGCCAAGTTTCAGAGAAATTGAATGGATGGATGAAAAGTTATGGGGCAAAAAATGTCATTTTTTTTTGCCATTTTTGGGGCTTTTGACCCCTCTGGGGGCGCGAAACAGATTTTTTCCAAGGTCAGCGATACTTATTTTCTATTAGGAACAATTGCCTCCACATTTTGGCCAAGTTTCAGAGAAATTGAATGGATGGATGAAAAGTAATGGGGCAAAAAATGTCATTTTTTGCCATTTCGGGACCATTTGACCCCCTGGGGGACTAACCAGATTTTTTTTCAAAAATCGGAGAATGTCACTTTCTAACCTGACCAAAGTTACAACTTCATGCAAAATTTCAGAGAAATTCAATGGATGGTTGCGGAGAAAAATCCGGACGGACGGACATGCTTCAAAACATAAGTCCCCCGATTTTATAAATCGGGAGACCAAAAAATCCTAATTAAAAAATATTTTATTAGGATTATTCCATCGGCCGAAACGTGAGAATAACACTCAAGATGAGAACAGTAGTCCGAACAATCCAAATAACACATCAATCCTCATCTAAAAAAATTCAGAAACAAAAAATATCAAACCGGTACGGACCCGAATTACTATGAAAATGGAAAACGACTCAAAGCTCTTTTCGTTTCATAATGTGTGATACATTTTGAATTCTAACGACTATGGTTTGTTGGAAAGAAAGGACAAAAACATTCCTGCCACCATTCACCAATAAGAGCCATTGTCAAGATAAACCTGAAGAAGGTCAAAGGTTACATCGGCCGAAACGTTGTGAGAATAACAGCCAAGATGAGAACAGTAGTCCGGGACAATCAAAATATTACATATTATCAATCCTTATCTAAAAAATTCAGAAGATTTTTTTTTTTTATTACGAAATTAAATTTACCAGAATGTACTTTGGTTTCTCCATAAACAAGTCAGTTATTTTAATCTTTTGTTTATGTGTAAAAAAAAAAAATTAGTTTGTGACCCTTCAATTATATAGGTTTGGTTTGGTAGTTTTGTTTTACGGCATATCAACCCTTTTTGGGTTATTTAATGCCGAATCTGGTCATTATAGTAAAAGTTTTTATGCTTCAAGTTCTTTATATCTTCAAATGTTTAATCATCGTTTTTGGTTTGGTAGTTTTGTTTTACGGCATATCAACCCTTTTTGGGTTATTTAATGCCGAATCTGGTCATTATAGTAAAAGATTTATGCTTCAAGTTCTAAAAATAAAATAAAAAAGGGGAGGGAGAAAGGGAGAGGGGCTGTTGTTTTTGTTTTTGGTTTTGTAGAACATAATTAAGTTTTACAAAAAAAAAAAAAGAAAAAAGAAAAAAAACGTCAATGTAGGTGAATTTCGTCTCAGGGAGCCACAGGGCAGCCTGATCTGGTATCACCAGCAATTATATAGATTGCCACCGTTGGTCTCTTGTAATTAAACTAGGCTAGTGGTCCGGAGAGCTGGAGAAAGTAACAAGATTAATTTATTAAAGCCTTGGCATCATCACCATCATATTCGGTTTAACATCCGTTTTAGCAACCGACATACCTTCCATAACTAAGTAGCGTCTGATTTCCATAAAAATATGCACGAGTTCTATTTAATAGTAATATTGCCAGCATTTAATCCAACACAGAATTTGTATTTATTTATTTTTTTATTCCCATATGTAACATTTTCTGTTGCGAATCGCTAAGCGAACCGTGACATCTTGTCTAAAGAGGATGTTGAAAGAGTCAAATAAGGGGGAGATAACTCTAGTTAGAGCTGGATTTTCTCCACATTAAAAAAACCGACCTTGTGTCTAACTCTGCCCTTGTGGGGAGGCAAGTAAATTAGTGACAGACTATTTGGTGCTTATGTAAGGCCGAAAAATAATATTTATCTTTTATTCTGAAGAGTGAAATAATGGGGAGATAACTCAACGTTTTCAACCACGGTTTTATCTTAAAATCGATTTTAACACTCTGAACTTGGGCTTCTTGGCCTTTTGGCTAAGATCAAAGTGTAGTATCTGTTCCGATGGATACTGCACCCCATAGACTGGTATTGTCTTGTCCTTCGGGGCTTGATTTACGTCGGTCTATGGGATTGCCCTGTGCAGTTCTAGGAGGTCCACCCTCCCAGGCTTTGCCTCCCCTCTTTGGGGAGGAGTAAGTTAATTGCTTACTGCTTGAGGCGCCCCTACCGGGGAATGCCGACGGGGCTGCCCAGGCAATTTTTGATGGTCAGAGTGCTCACCTCTCGGGCGCTGGCTTTTCAACCCCCACTTTCCGACCCGACCTTGGGTCACATCTTACTTGTGGGAGTAGGATAAAACTGGCCTTGTGCCTAACTCCTGGAGAGGAGTAAATAATACTCTGAACTTGCAAGATATTTAGGTGCTTGTATAATAAAAAGCCGAAAAAAAATTTTGTCTTTTAGTGTTGGAGAGGTAAATAAGGGGCAGGTAACTCTTACAACGAATTTTAAGCAAGATTTTCCAGTAATCAAAACTGATGGCTTTAATTGGCGTTGCACATGTGTCTACTGTGCAAGGAGAACGTCGAATAGACATAAAAGGGTTAGGGTTAGAAAAATATTGTTCGAAAGCTAGAGCTGTTGTGAAGAGTTACCTGCCCCTTATTTACCTCTCCAACACTAAAAGACAAAAAAAAACATTTTTCGGCTTTTTATTATACAAGCACCGATATTTAATATTTAACCAGAGATAATACGAAACTAATAGATTTCTTGCAATCGAACAGATTAATTGGGAATCTTTCACGAGACTCAGCAGAGTAAAAACGCAAAAAAAACAAATTACAACAAATAAAAGTAACTGTAAAAGTTAGTTTCAAACTTGCATGTGATATTTGTTTGTATTTTAAACCCGTTTGAAGTGCTATTTATTAGAAATCAATAGTTTTGACACCGTAATTTCGAAAAACAACATGGCCGATTACTAACGAAATCACTAGGAGCGACCATATTGTTTTTGTGAAAACGTTGGAAAAAAAAAACCAAGACATTTTTTTTTTTTACATCTAATGAAAACCCATTTATAATACGTAAAAATAAAAACAAATTACATAGGTAAGTAGAAAAATATCTATTCTCGTCGTAGGTCAACTTCACTTGTTGCAAATTTATGTTTTTAAACCCTTTCTCGTTCTTTTTTTGGACCCCGTTCGCGCCTCTGCTGAGTCTCGTAACATATACCCGTTTCATGTTTTTTTTTCTTTTCCATTTACGTATTTTTCTATGTTTTTCTTTGATAATTTATTTGAATAAATCATTTTATTTTTCATTGGTGCCGAATGCGTTGTGATTGTTTTATTTCTAAACTATCCTTTCACGTATACATTGTTTTAACTTTATTTTAAATTAATTGGTAAATTTATAGAAGTGCACCTTTCGTATTTCGACCCCTAAAAAAAAAAGTTTCTACTTTTTGGGGCAAATTACATGTAAACAGCCTCAACAAATATCCGCTATGAAAAAAAATTATGAAAATTTTTATTATTTTAGATTTTAGGAGGGGGGGTCACTTTCCTATAATAAGTTATACGTAAAGTGAGCACCCATTTCTTGGCCACCGAATCTCACCTTTCGTATTTCGACCCCTAAAAAAAAAGTTTCTACTTTTTGGGGCAAATTACATGTAAACAGCCTCAACAAATATCCGCTATGAAAAAAAATTATGAAATTTTTTATTATTTTAAATTTTAGGAGGGGGGGTCACTTTCCTATAATAAGTTATACGTAAAGTGAGCACCCATTTCTTGGCCACCGAATCTCACCTCTCGTGTTTTGACCCCCTAAAAAAAAAAGTTTCTACTTTTTTGGGGCAAATTACATGTAAACAGCCTCAACAAATATCCGCTATGAAAAAAAATTATGAAAATTTTTATTATTTTAGATTTTAGGAGGGGGGGTCACTTTCCTATAATAAGTTATACGTAAAGTGAGCACGCATTTGTTGGCCACCGAATCTAACCTCTCGTGTTTCGACCCCTAAAAAAAAAAGTAGGATACTTTTTTTTTTAGGGGTCGAAATACGAAAGGTGCACTTCTATAAATTTACCAATTAATTACAATAGTAAAATACATTTAAATATAAACCGTGGTTTAAAACTAGAGTTATCTCCTCCTTTATTTGACTTTTCAAAATCAAAGATAATTGTTTTTTTCGGCATATAAGCACCGGATTCTTATATCAATCAGGCTGAATGGACAGTTATTTAGAGTCAAGAGCAAAATGATGCAATCACGTATCACTGATTACACAGTAACGATCCTAGCGTTGAGAGAAGGAAAAAAAAGACATAATATTAAGGGGAATCTTGAGAGACATCAATAATTAATGACATTCTCCAACAAAATGGCATCTCTTGAAAGTCAAGTCTTGTTGCACTTGCATTTTTTTTTGTGTGCAACATTTTTTTTTGCATGCAACATTTTTTTTTTTTGTGCAACATTTTTTTTTTATTAATTTTTTTTTTTGCATGCAACATTTAAAAAAAATTTTTTTTTGGTGCTTATGCAGATGAGCGGCCACAATAAAAAAATATTTAAATAAAAAAAAATATATATATACTTATTAAGCATTATAATCTTACTCACTGTACAAAAAAGTAGAAAAAAATTATCCACTAGAACTTTAATTAAAAGTATTTTTCCATTCTGCGTATCGTAACAGCGATTCGTTCACAGAGACTTCAGTTTGTTTCTAAAGAAAGAAGATTTCGCAGGGGAGCTAATCAACTTGCGAAATCATAATAAAAAACAACATGGCGTCTCTGTGAACGAATCGCTGTTACGAACACAGAATGGAAAAATACTTGTAATTAAAGTTCTAGTGGATAATTTTTTCTACTTTTTTGCACAGTGAGTAAGAAGATAACACTGAATAAGTATATAATATTGTTTTTATAAAAAAATAATTAAAAAATTTTGTTTTAATGGTCCGCTAATCAGCATAAGCACCTTTTTTGTGTGCAACATTTTTTTTTTGCATACAACATTTTTTTTTGTGCAACATTTTAAAAAAAAAATTTTTTTTTTTGCAACATTTTTTTTTTTTTTTTTGCATGCAACATTTTTTTTTTTTTTTTTGGAATTAGACGAGAAAAATAAAAGAGGCGAAGAGGCGATCCTGAAAGAGGTGGAGACGTGATGCAGACACCACCTATAAATAAACTAGTGAAAATAAAAGTGGCCAAAATGAAAGGTTACTTTTATTTCCACTACAATTTATTCAATTAAAAATCACTAGTAGTATAAAAATCGGTACCATTAGGGTTTCCCAAAGAAGAACACTTATTTCGGTGCTTATGTTGTTCAGCGGCCGTATCAAAAAGTTATTTTTTTATAAAAACAATATTATATACTTATTCAGTGTTATATTCTTACTCACTGTACAAAAAAGTAGAAAAAATTATCCACTAGAACTTTAATTAAAAGTATTTTTCCATTCTGCGTATCATAACAGCGATTCGTTCACTAAGCCTCCATCTTGTTTTTTTAAGATTTCGAATTATCTGCCCTTGAAATCTTCTTAAAAAACAAGATGGAGGCTTAGTGAACGAATCGCTGTTATGATACGCATAATGGAAAAATACTTGTAATTAAAGTTCTAGTCGATAATTTTTTCTACTTTTTTTGTACAGTGAGTAAGAATATAACGCTGAATAAGTATATAATATTGTTTTTATAAAAAAATAATTTTTTAATACGGCCGCTGAACAGCATAAGCACTCTTATTTCTTCAGATATCTTTATTCAATCTGCGTATTTAGTTATGAAAATGCCATTTCAAACTATAATGGTAAGCCTCGTATTAAGCGCGACAGATGGACGAAATGTAAACTCAACGTTAAGCATGACGGACATGCGGTACTTGTAATGAATAGGTATCCAAAAGATTTCAGTACTTTGATAGAAGAATTCAGAGTCTGAGCTGGAAATGTCCGAAACAGTTTATGATTTGAATGAACCCCCCCACTTTTTTTTCTTTTTTTTTTTTTTTAATTAATTTTTTTTTATTTTTAAAATTTTTTATTTTAAAGAAAATTTGGTGCTTGTGCATGTTAGATCGTTCTTTAAAATAAAATAGCTAAAAAAAATGTATAAACTTTGTTATGTACTTACGTGGTAGATGAAAAAAAGACTGTACACCAAAAATTATGCAAATTCATCCAGTATTTATTTAATTATAAATAAAAAACGATTTTATCACTCGGTAGATATTTCCACCATTTTTCAGTGGTCAAGGACGATAACTCATATTTTCACGATTTCGGGGTTTTGGGGTCTCCATTGTTTACAAAAATGTTAAAATGTACGTAAAATCATTTTTTTTCTTTTTCTTATAATTTAATAACTACTGGATGAATTTGCGTAATTTTTTCTGCACAATCTTATTTTCAGCTAACACGTAAGTACATAATAAAGTTCATACATTCTTTAACTATTTCGATGTCAGGGTTGATATGCACAAGCACCGAAAATTTTTTCAATTTTGTTTCTTTGAGAGGCAACATTTTTTTTAACACTAACCTAACTCTTCCCAGGTTTAATGTCGTCTGCTTTTTCACATTTTTTTCATCGGTTTCAAATCGTAAACTGTTTTGGTTATTTTTATGATAATTCAAACCTTAAGCGTGACAGACGAAAGAAAATGATAATTCAAACCTTAAGCGTGACAGACGAAAGAAAATGATAATTCAAACCTTAAGCGTGACAGACGAAAGAAAATGATAATTCAAACCTTAAGCGTGACAGACGAAAGAAAATGATAATTCAAACCTTAAGCGTGACAGACGAAAGAAAATGATAATTCAAACCGTAAGCATGACAGACGAAAGAAAATGATAATTCAAACCTTAAGCGTGACAGACGAAAGAAAATGATAATTCAAACTTCAGCATGATAGAGTAAAGAGAATGTTATTTTAAATTCACGCATGACAAACAGAGCCTCGCATAAAGACGCTTGGACTTCTCTAAACAAAGACAATGAAGAAAGACGTGCAAAAATTTAACACCAAGTCAAGACAGAAATATGCAATGATCGAAACCATCTGATTCGATTTGCTATCATCAAGGTTTAATGTTTGAAAGAAACAAAGGAAACATTCAGAACCGAAAAAAAGACGAAACGTTTGCAATGTTCGTCCATTCACAAGAGAATGGCGTGCAGAAAGGAAGAACGCAAGAGGAATGGAATCAGAGAAAGCAGAAAAAATTCGGAGAATACAAAAAAATTAACATTTAAAAAAATAAATAAAAATCGGAAAACTATTTGACGTAATGACTTGCACAAAACGGCCGAGATTATTTCGTACATTTGAAATTGATTTTGTAACGTTGAGAACACAAACTGACAGGTGCTTTCCAAACAATTGCCTTCCAGAAGGAATGCATATTAATTATAACAATACCGACCATACACATATATATATAGACAAGTATAAGTAGAAGGTAATATTATTCACTCAGAGTTTAAAGAACACTTCTCTCTTCATATATCTCATGAAGTCGACGAAATTGTAGGCTTATATCCATATGATAAGATGTATTTAATATAGAAACATCCGGACTAATTGTAGTTATTATTATTAATTTTAAAATAAATATTAAAACCCTACTTGTACAACAGTGGCAACCCATGTATAGAAGAAAATTTGCCAATACAAATTAGAAATGTATATTAGAAAATATTAATTCATTAAAAACTTAAAAATAAATAAATATGCAAATGAGCAAAATCGAGATTTGTTTGAGAGATATTTATTTACTCCTTCGCTAGGAGTTAGGCACAAGGCCAGTTTTATCTTACTCCCACAAGTAAGATGTGACCCAAGCTCGGGTCGAGCAAGTGGGGTTAAAAGCCAGCGCTCGAGAGGTGAGCACTCTGGCCATTTAAAAATTGCCTGGGCAGCCCCGTCGGCATTCCCCAGTAGGGGCGCCTCAGACAGTAAGCAATAAACTTACTCCTCCCCAAAGAGGGGAGGCGAAGCCTGGGCGGGTGGACCTCCTAGAACTGCACAGGACAGGCGTGCAGTATCCATCGGAACAGATACTACACTTTGATCTTAGCCAAAAGGCCGAGATATATTTATTTACTCCTCGCGGAGTTAGGCACAAGGCCAGTTTTATCTTACTCCCACAAGTAAGATGTGACCCAAGATCGGGTCGAGCAAGTGGGGTTAAAAGCCAGCGCTCGAGAGGTGAGCACTCTGGCTATTTAAAAATTGCCTGGGTAGCCCCGTCGGCATTCCCCGGTAGGGGCGCCTCAGACAGTAAGCAATAAACTTACTCCTCCCCCAAAGAGGGGAGGCGAAGCCTAGGAGGGTGGACCTCCTAGAACTGCACAGGACAGGCGTGCAGTATCCATCGGAACAGATACTACACTTTGATCTTAGCCAAAAGGCCGAGATATTTTATTTATCTACCTCCCACAAGGTAAGATGTGACACAAGGTCGGGAAAGTGGGATTAGAAAAACCAGCACTCGAGAAGTTGAGCATTCTGGTCATTAAAAATTGCCTGGGCAGCCCCGTCGGCATTCCCCGGTAGGAGCGCCTCAGGCAGTAAGCAATAAACTTACTCCTCCCCAAATAGGGGAGGCGAAGCCTGGGAAGGTGCACCTCCTAGAACTGCACAGGACAAACCCATAGACCGGCCTAAATCAAGCCGCGAAGGCCAAGACAATACCGGTCTATGGGGTGCAGTATCCATCGGAACAGATACTACACTTTTATCTTAGCCAAAAGGCCGAGATATTTGTAGATTTCTATATATATGATATTTGAAAATAAACCCAGCCTGTTCAGTCTTTCAGTAACTTCGGGTGATTGAGGGGTTAATACCAGTCGAGGATTTGTTCTTGATAATCAGTCCAACAGAAACTGTGCCATTTCAGTGGCCTTTTATCTGTCGGGCTAAGGTATTGGTCCTGGGTTGTCCAAGGAGGTACACCCTCCCAGGCCTTGCCTCCCCTCTTTGGGGTGGAGTAAGTTTATTGCCTACTGCCTGAGCCGCCCTGACCGGGGAATGCCGACGGGGCTGCCCAGGCAATTTTTTATAGGCCGGAGTGCTCCTCCTTTAGGGGCGCTGGCTTTACCATCCCCCACCTTCCGACCTTTTGTCACATATTGCTGCGGTGGGAAGGAGTTAGATACCGTTGTACAACAGTTATTTCTGCTCAGTCTTTCGCTAGGTATGTTTATATATTTGTATGCACAGGATTCACGCCTAAACTAATCAACCGATGATTTTGAAGGTTAGAACACAGCTGCTAAGCATAAGGGGTCGGAATGTGGGCTATATTTAGTTTAATTTGATTTAGTTTTATTCAAAGGGGTAAAAGAAAGGTGGGAGCCCTTCGTGAAAATCCAGACACTTCTGATTTTTGTAAAATTTTTACAATACGTATTAGACATCAATATTTCTCAAATTTAAATTCCTTTGTGGTATTTTAAAGAGTTTTTAGGAAGCATAATGTGTACCAAACGTCTTATTTGAAAAATTTAAATATATCAGAGTTGAACATTTAATAAGCAAGATTTCACACACTCATACATGGCACAAGGCTGAATAGGTGTGTTCTTACCAGTCGGGGATACGTCCTCGACATCACTCCGACAGTGACTTTGTTGCTGTCGGGTTGAGGTATCGTTCTTTCCAGTTTGAAAAGGGGTTAGTTTATTGCTAATCGCCTGAGGCGCCCCTACCGACAAATGCCGACGGGGCTGCTCAGGCATTTTTTGTGGTTCTTTTCAGTCTCAGAAGGTCCACCCTCCCATGCTATACCTTCTCTTTGAAAAGGGGTTAGTTTATTACTAATCGCCTGAGGCACCTCTACCGAGAAATGGCGACGGGGCTGCTCAGGCATTTTTTTTGTAGGCCAGAGCACGCTAATCCTGGTTTTCTACACCTGACCTTGTAAATAAAAAATACATTGACCTTGTGCCTAACCTCCTGCATATGTGTCCACACACAAAAATGCACGTGTCCACACAAATGTGTGCACCTGTACACACACACACACAGTTAAATAAAAAAGAATTTCAAAAGCTATCTGGCAAGTATACCCGGTGAACCGAGTGCAAGAGAAATACAAACAATTGCACTTAAAGGGACGGTTAGAATCTTGAAAAGATCTTTAGGCTGGAGTGTCTGAAATAGCCGGTGAATATCTGGCATCCAGTAGGATGCCCCATCCCCAGCAAAAATGTAAAGAAAAAAAAAAAAAAAAGAAAGTGAGACACACATAAATATACTCGCCCACACACAATATAAAATGTGGCTTGATGAAAAAAATAAATAAATAAACATGTGTGGATGATGTCATAAATGTTGCATCTAAAAAAGGCAAATATTTATTTTTCTGTTTATTTAGTTAAAGTGAATCTGATAAGTGACCAGCTTCAGAGTTTAGATATTTGGTTGTACATGATTCACTCGATCATTATAAACGTTGGAACACCATTGCTAGGCATAGGGGTGGGTAATGTGGATTACATTTACTTAAATTATGTTGTATATATATAGTCTCGGAAGTTTCTCAACCATTAAAACTATATTAAAAAAAAAAAAAAATATATATATATATATATAAAAAAAATATATATAAAAAAAACAACTTATAGTCTCAAGTCTTCCAGTGGAAAATCACTCATGTAAGTCAATTTATTTTTTACAGTTATTATATTAGTTAGTTTCTAACACTATTTTAAGGGATCATCAGTTGTTTACCATGAAAAACTGTTTCGGGAATTTAAAAACAAATTAAAATTAACTTCGTTTCAATTATCCTATTATATATACATACACACACACACCCACACATATATATATATATATATATATATATTGTTGGTGATTTTATTATTCCATTAATTGCTGCAATATATATGTTGTTTCATTAGCATTCATAATGAAAGCCAACTCTTCAATCGTTAAACAGAATCACTGCCTAAAATCTTAAATTCAACCTCAACCGGAAATTGAAGATGCATAAAAGGGAGGGGGACAAAGGTGGGGCTCAGCCTATAGCGAGGACAGGAAAGGGGGAGGGGGGAGACCCCAACAGGTGATATTTTAGAAAGTTGAGTGGGGTGATATCTAGTGTCTGGGCCATCGTGACCTCAATTTCAACCGGGGCAGAGGGCCGGGTGGGTTTAATTTAATAATGAGAATAAAATTATAAATTTATAACTGTCATTTCTGTTGTAATAGGTGATTATCGTGTAGATAAAAATGTTTGATAATTTTAATTTAGGGTATTAATTGCTACTTTTGCATTCTATTTCAATGTAATTATTTATGGATTTTACAATGAGCTCAGTACCGGTAGTGAATTTTGTTGTGATAATATTTGTTAATTGTAATTATATTATACTAAAATTAATACTAGTGGAATTACTATATAAAAGAAGTTTGGTGTTACTATCTTTAGTATTAATAAAAACAATTATAATAATAATAATAATAAAGCCAATAGTACCTACGATAGTCGCAGTGACAATAGTATCAATAATAATAATAATAATAATAGTAGTAATAATAATGGTAATTATTATAATCTTGTTATTTGTGAAGTCATTAGGCGAAATAAGTCTGCATATATATATATATATATATATATATAAGTGTAAATTAGTCGTCCAAGGCTATAGCATTGGTTGCCGTGAGATGGAAAAGTGAAAATAAAATAAACGCAGGGAGAGAGTGAAACTCAAAACGATTTATTAATAATTTCACGAAAACTGATTAAATACCAAATAGTATTTTTTTTTTTTTTGGTAAGTAACAGATCGGCAAAGGGTAATCTTAAATTTTCGAAAGAACAACTTTCAGTATCAGAAGACAACAATAGAAGACCGAGAGGGTCGGAAAAACGGGAAAAAACCGGTGTCAGATCATCGTAATATAATATATATGTATATGCATATGTATATGTGTGTATGTGTATACTTAGGCAGCAAGTCATTATCCAAGCAAGCGTTGTTGAATGTCACGGAACTTTCTCGTTTGTAAATCTTCTTCACTCAAATCCGATAATTTTGATTTTGGTGATTAAATAATTTAACATATCGAGTTGTTTTCAAAAGAGCAGTCATCTTCTTGTTGAAGTTCCCCTTATCATAGATTGGGGGTGGGTCTTAAAAAAAAAAACAGAGAATCATGCTGACCCTCAGAAAGTAATGTTCTTAGATTGTCGCCATGATAAGCCACCTTGTCGGTTGGTCGACCATGCAGAAAACATTTTCTTTTCTTTCTATGAACGCATTTATCTTTTGAGATTCTCCAATTGAAACTACTCTTGGTAAATCAGAGAATTTAATGTTTAAAAAAAAAAAAAAATAAAAATAAATAGAAAAAAAAAAAAAAAAAAAAAAAAAAAAAGTAAATTTGAAAATAAACAACGCAAAAGCTTTCCTATTCGATTACGCAGACAGAAAAGCTGTTCGAACTTGCTGATTCGTTCAGCTAATTAGTTTGCATAATTACTCCAAATTGGAGAAGATCCAAACTTGTTTCCAAGTTATTCATGTTTATTTTAAATATTGATTCTGTTTCAGCTGTCAGAATGTCGAGCTGGCATTTTGCGTTTGAAATACAGCAGTCTGGATGTTTACAATCAATCATCCTATTAATTTTAATGAAAAAGCGGGGAGAAAAATCCTTAAAAACAATAATAACACGTCGCGCGTGTGTGGTCCCCCTCTGTATGTGACTCGATGTGGCGAGTCTAAAATGCAATAAATTTGGGCAATTTGGGGCATTTTTGACCCCCCTTTGACCCCCTGGAGGCGCGAACCAGAATTTTTCTGAGGTCAAGGATGCTCATTTTATATCCAGAACAATTACCTCTACATTTTGGCCAAGTTTCAGAGAAATTAAATGGATGGATGAAAAGTTATGGGGCAAAAAATGTCATTTTTTTGCCATTTCGGGGCCTTTTGACCCCCTGGGGGGCTAACCAGATATTGTGTAAAAAATCGGAGAATGTCACTTTCTAACCTGACCAAAGTTACAACTTCATGCAAAATTTCAGAGAAATTCAATGGATGGTTGCGGAGAAAAATCCGGACGGACGGACATGCCTCAAAACATAAGTCCCTCGATTTTATAAATCGGGGGACCAAAAACTGATTTTCAAGAAAGAATTTTTAAGGAGGGGGCGGAGTAGTTAAGCAAAGGAATCAACCAGTTTCTTAACATTTACATAAAAAAATATGGTACGCACCATATTTCAGTGACTCCGCGTCGTCAACGTTCGGGCAGGTTACGGAAGCGCCCGATCGCTGACGAGGCGAAAACTGCCAAACGCTTAATTGAAGACTGGCAGACGATAAATTCAGACGAAGAAAACCAAACTAAAATACATATATAAAAATAAAGAACGAACAAACCATAGTTAAACAACTGTTAGTAATTAGATGTTTATTTTTTGTTAGTTTATTTTGATTTTAAACTAGCAGGGGTACCCGACGTTGCCCGGGGCTCTCCCTCCTCTCCGCAAGCAAAATAGGATATTGAGCACTTTTCTCCTGGACCACGCCGAGTATTTAGAAAATCAAGATGGCCTCCAGAGCACTACTAAAATCACTCTTACCGACCCCCCCCCCTCCTTTTCATCTGCACAATAGTCCAAAGAGAAACACTACAGTAGCTCTATCTAGGACATTTAGCACTTTTCTCCCGGACAACGCCGAAGCCTCTAGGCCCTATATTGAAGAAGGGCCCCCCCCCGGTGCTGGGTCCTATTTTGTAATCAAGGGATTATGGGGGATGTTCGGTGAGTCGGCATTTTTATCAAGTTGTTACATGAATACATTGGCTGATTTCCAAATTACTAGTAAACAACATTGAAACAGTTTGAAAAAACCAGACCCGCCGCCGAAAACTGGCCCCGTTGACCCCCAGCAACATTTTTTTTTTGTTGTAATTTTGAGATATTATGCTCCCAGGTGTTGTCCGGTCCTAAAGATATAAAGTTGTCGACAGTTTGCCGAGTAGTTTTTGAGGAGTAGCTGGACATACAAACAGACAGACAGACAACTGCCCTTTATATAAGAGAATAAACCGTTGTTAATCAAATGTTTTTTTTGAATAAAATGTTTTTTTTGTTTGTGCATCGGAAAGTTTCAAAAGATAATTTTGTTTGATTTGTCAAGCAAATGTTTTTACTTTTTTTTTAATGTTTTTACTTTTTTTTTAATGTTTTTTTTTTTTTTTACAAAAAAAAAAAAAAAAACTCAATTAGTCCTTCAGGTAATTCAACGAGCTTACATATTATAGAAATTCATTTTTTTTTTTTTATTGAATGCGATTAATTTCTTCCAAAAGTTATCGGCTGCTTAGTTAAGTTTCGTCGACTCTCAGGCGATTCCGAGACTTGCCCGAACATTGACGACGCAAAGTCACGGAAAACATGATACATCAGCTAAAAGAGTACCAAAAATATTGTAAATAGAACTCAGACGGGGGAACGACCGAGACTCAAATTGCGTTGTTGCTTGTTGTGTTTTACGGCATGTCTGTCACCATCGGACTATTTTATGCATCCGAAACCTTACATCTTTTTTGTATGCAATTGGGTTACAGGTTAATTTGTTTTGTAGGCACATATTATAGTTCCTATTTAACCCATGGCTCTGAAAGGTACTACCACCCTGGATCAGAGTGGACCTGAGAGTAGTAGTAATTATGAGGTTGCTCCACACTCCCCGAATTGGATGCAATTTGGTGCCAATCAACTGTAACCACTCCGTAATGTAAAAATGCAGTAGACTACATTGTTTTTATTAGTGCAGACAGTACAGATGATAGATCCCCGGCCAAGGAAAAAAAAAAAAGGGGACACAGAGGAATTTGAAATGAAATAAGTGGCTCTTAAAAACATGCTGATCCAAGAAAGTAATGTTCTTAGATTGTCTCCATGATAAGCCCCCTTGAGTAGAACATGCTGATCCAAGAAAGTAATGTTCTTAGATTGTCTCCATGATAAGCCCCCTTGAGTAGAACATGCTGATCCAAGAAAGTAATGTTCTTAGATTGTCTCCATGATAAGCCCCCTTGAGTAGAACATGCTGATCCAAGAAAGTAATGTTCTTAGATTGTCTCCATGATAAGCCCCCTTGAGTAGAACATGCTGATCCAAGAAAGTAATGTTCTTAGATTGTCTCCATGATAAGCCCCCTTGAGTAGAACATGCTGATCCAAGAAAGTAATGTTCTTAGATTGTCTCCATAAGCCCCCTTGAGTAGAACATGCTGATCCAAGAAAGTAATGTTCTTAGATTGTCTCCATGATAAGCCCCCTTGAGTAGAACGAATAGACTGTTGGGTAATTATCTCTAATGAATATCTCCAGCAGTCAGCCTTTGGGTGGTCGAATGGTGGCCAGTGAGAAAGACTGGAATCCAAGATTTCTAATCAGGAGAAAAGAACCCCAGGAGATGGGAGAGGGGACCCTGGTCCTCTGGATATGGCAGGAAGTTGGATTCTCTGAGAGAGCTGACAATCGGTTGAAGCTGGGTGTCTCTCCAGGCAAGGTGTGCACATTTGGAGCTCTTAACTAAAAGGTCTGTGTTGATCGGACTTATACTTTATTTTGCAAGTCTGCCATTCAACCTAATAACAAAAGGGGGCACAGAGGAATTTGAAAACGATTTTATATCGGGCCACCCAGAATCTTATTTCTTTTCGAAATGTAATAAGTGGCTCTTAAAAACATGCTGATCCCAGAAAGTAATGTTCTTAGATTGTCTCCATGATAAGCCCCCTTGAGTAGACCGTCAGGTAGTTATCTCTAATTAATATCTCCAGCAGTCAGCCTTTGGGTGGTCGAATGGTGGCCAGTGAGAAAGACTGGAATCCAAGATTTCTGATCAGGAGAAAAGAACCCCATGGCAGGAAGTTGGATTCTCCGAGAGAGCTGACAATCGGTGTGCACATTTGGAGCTCTTAACTAAAAGGTCTGTGTTGATCGGACTTATACTTTATTTTGCAAGTCTGCCATTCAACCTAAGAACACGAGTATCTTTTATAACCTATAACAAATAAACATCTGTTAATTGTTTATAAACTGGACTCATGGTTTTACTTGGGATGAGAATTCTTTGTCGCAGCGCTGACTAGATCGAACACCAACGTGAAACGATCGAGGCCAGTGCACTGAACACATGCATACAGGTTCACAGTAACAAAAAACCCTAACCCTTCTCACCCTTTGAGAAGGGGTTAATTTATTGCTAATCACCCGAGGCGCCCTACCGGGGAATGCTGACGGGGTTGCTCAGGCATTTTTTGTAGGCCAGAGCGCTCTTCGTGTAGGGCGTTGGCTTTTCAATCCCACTTTCTGACCTTGTGTAACATCTTACCCCTGTGGGAGGGAGATTAAAAAAAAAAAAATAGTGCAACCTTGTATTGTATGCAACAAACAGAAAAATATGTCACAGATTGTAAGCTTTAGGGGAGAACATTTGTTAACGATTTTTGTTGTATATTCATTTCTGAATAATACGCTAATAAAACTTTTAATTAAGGAAAATCTATTTAATAACTGTTGCATTAAACAAGTACTGAACTTCAAACCAGTAATTTAATGAATAATATTATCAGTACAACATTAGTATTAATACAACATTAATGCCAGTACAGATATCAGTACAATATTAGTATCCGTACAAATATCAGTACAATATCAGTATCCGTACAAATATCAGTACAACTAACATTAATGTTAGTACAACTAACATTAATGTCAGTACAAATATCAGTATCCGTACAAATATCAGTACAACTAACATTAATGTCAGTACAGATATCAGTACAATATTAGTATCCGTACAAATATTAGTACAACTAACATTAATGTCAGTACAGATATCAGTACAATATTAGTATCCGTACAAATATCAGTACAACTAACATTAATGTTAGTACAACTAACATTAATGTCAGTACAAATATCAGTATCCGTACAAATATCAGTACAACTAACATTAATGTCAGTACAGATATCAGTACAATATTAGTATCCGTACAAATATTAGTACAACTAACATTAATGTCAGTACAGATATCAGTACAATATTAGTATCCGTACAAATATCAGTACAACTAACATTAATGTTAGTACAACTAACATTAATGTCAGTACAAATATCAGTATCCGTACAAATATCAGTACAACTAACATTAATGTCAGTACAGATATCAGTACAATATTAGTATCCGTACAAATATCAGTACAACTAACATTAATGTCAGTACAGACATCAGTACAATATTAGTATCCGTACAAATATCAGTACAACTAACATTAATATCAGTACAATATTAGTATCCGTACAAATATCAGTACAACTAACATTAATGTCAGTACAGATATCAGTACAATATTAGTATCTGTAAAAATATCAGTACAACTAACATTAATGTCAGTACAGATATCAGTACAATATTAGTATCTGTAAAAATATCAGTACAACTAACATTAATGTCAGTATAGATATCAGTACAATATTAGTATCCGTACAAATATCAGTACAACTAACATTAATGTCAGTACAATATTAGTATCCGTACAAATATCAGTACAACTAACATTAATGTCAGTACAACTAACATTAATGTCAGTACAGATATCAGTACAATATTAGTATCCGTACAAATATCAGTACAATATTAGTATCCGTACAAATATCAGTACAACTAACATTAATGTCAGTACAGATATCAGTACAATATTAGTATCTGTACAAATATCAGTACAACTAACATTAATGTCAGTACAGATATCAGTACAATATTAGTATCCGTACAAATATCAGTACAATATTAGTATCCGTACAAATATCAGTACAACTAACATTAATGTCAGTACAACTAACATTAATGTCAGTACAACTAACATTAATGTCAGTACAAATATCAGTACAATATTAGTATCCGTACAAATATCAGTACAACTAACATTAATGTCAGTACAAATATCAGTACAATATTAGTATCCGTACAAATATCAGTACAACTAACATTAATGTCAGTACAGATATCAGTACAACTAACATTAAATCATTTTTGTACAAGTCTTTTATCATAATAATCGATTTAATGTGTATTTTACATGCTGGCATGTGCTGGACAGCTTTTAGCAATTGACTTCAAAATTAACCCATCTCCACCCAGGTCTTTCTTTATCCCTCTTTCTCTTAAATCCATCCTTATCACTTCCTCCCATATTTTTCTTGGCCTTCCCCTACCAACCGACCCTGCTACCTCAACTGTTCTACATCTACTAACTAAGCACTCTTACCCATTCTTTCATCATCCTATTCGGTTTAACATCTGTTTGACATGCTGGCATGTGTTGGACGGCTTTTTAGAAATTGACTTCCAAACTAACCTATCTCTGACCAGGTCTTTATATATCCCTCTTTTTATCAAGTACATTTTTATCACTTCCTCCCATGTTTTCCTTGTCCTTTCCTTGCCAACTGACCTTGTTACATCAACTGTTCTACATCCAACTCGAAAACTTTCATCCATTCTTTCAATGTGGTCATACTAAAGAAGTTTCCTGTTCTGCACATATCTCCCTATACGGTCCAGATTTAATATTCCTCTGAGGTCATCAGATCTAAGCCTGTCTTTAACACTCATGTTGGTGCTGTTCGAAGCACTCTTTCTTGCCTTGACAAAGTAAAAATCGATTCAACAATTCAAGTCGATGATCATCTTTTCTCTTTCCTACATCCGCTTTCTCACGTAAAAGACGTTGAGAGTCTCTCAATTATTGTCATGTTCATAGTAAACTCCAACATTCACAGCAAGAACTCGTTTAGCTACAACCATAGCAAAGAATTTTCATTTTTCAACATCATATACAGAAGTCTCTTGAGAAAAAAATATCAGATTTGTAGAGTGTTCAATGCAATTTTTGTACAATTTATTCATGTAAACAAAATATAGTAATTCTGAGATTTTGTTTTTCACTCCGGCCTTCAAAAAGTCTCGTCTGACCCTCACTCTGAAAGAGTTGCCCGCCCCCTGCTCTAGAAGTATTACTTCTTTACTGGTTGAGGACAGAAAGATGAAATGCAGCGCCAGAACAGATGCCACACTTTGATCCTAGCCCCCCCCCCCCTCAAAAAAAGTGTCTGGTTATTTATATTGCGTTTCTGAACAACGTAGATGTCTTTCTTCAGATACGATCTCCTTCCAAAAGTCTCATCTGGCACTCACTCTGAAAAGGTTGCCCGCCCCTGACCTAAAGATGTTATTTTGTCTGTGGAAATTTCCCGACTTTGGACAGAGTAGAAATAAGTACAGAAACTACCTCACTCCTAACGCAATCATCTCCCCCGTATAAGCGCCAGATACGCCCCAAGAGGGGGAGGTGCTGCTCAGAGTACTCTTTCCTGTCTTCACAGAGTACAAAATCGACTTCGCAATGAAGAGGGGGGGGGGTGATCTCTTCTCGTCCCTTAAGTTTCTTTCGCACAGAAGAGATGTTGTTAGTCTCTCTCTACTCGTTATGTTCATGGTAGGTTCTTGACTGAACTCCAATCCCTCGTCCCCTCCCCCTGTAAAAGATTCACAGCAAGAACTCGTCTAGCTACAACCATAGCAAAGAACTTTCATTTTTCTCTCTGTGTACCTAAAACTAAATGGAACTTCCATGAACAAAGTTTCTTTCCAAGAACATCTCATCTGTTGGAGAAAATATCACAGGGGCTGCTTCCCAACTGACTACAACGTGGTTGCCTTCAAATTCAATGTTAACACATACTTGTTGAGTCGTATTCTTCGATAATCAAATTCTGCCTATTCCATCCATCGTTTCCAATCCCCTCGAGTTTCCCCCGGGCCTTGATAAGCGGTGACCCATTAGTAAAAAAAAAAAAAAAAAAAAAAATTATTCTCATATCATTTCTCTCCATGCAACGCATATCCTCAACCCATAATATGGAACATTATCATAACTTACTATTTTGCTATCTAATATATGTATGCTTTTATTTTAGTAGCTGTACAGTGATAAAAAAAATAATGGCGTCAAAAAAATGCGTGACGACAAACAAGAGAGTCTCAGAGTTTTAGAATCACATAAAAGAGGGTTTCTGAACCAAAACGGAATTATTGGATTTTCAAGAATTCTTCATTAAATAAAATTCTTGCTTTGTTCCAAATCAACAATAGAAACGGAACAATTCAAATGAACAGAAAAAAGGTTTTCGTAAATCTTTCAAGAAATTATGTTAACATCTAAATATGCAAAGCAGAATTTTGCATTCATTACAAAAAAAAATAATAAATAAAGTAAAGTAAGTCTTTGTTTCTGAATGAATAAATAAGAGAAATAGGGAAAGGAAATTTTATTTTCGTTTATGCAGCATTCCCCCCACCCCACCTCTCTTCGCCGCAGATTTACTTTGAAGACAATAGAAATTCTGTAATTTGTTTTTCTCAAATTGAAATTACAACCGTCTTAATATTCCCACTCCCTTCGAATGCGATCCAGTTTAGTGGGTATAAATATTGATTTTTTCTTTTCCTGTTGGCTAGAGACTGACAAAGAAACGAAGACACGGAAAATAGAGATGGATCTATTAAAACGCTTAAGACATTATAAAAATAGAAAGATCTGAGGATATGGAAGAGAAAATAAATCGAATGGATTTCAATTGTTGAACAAAAAAAAAAGAAAAAAAAAAGGGTTTCTTTTTTGTTGAACAAAAAAAACAAAAAAAAAAAAAAGGTTTCATTTTTGTTGAACAAAAAAAAAAGGGTTAATTAAAAAGGAAGGTAGAAAGGGTGGGAGGTAGAGGGAAAGAAGAAGGAAAGGGGTGTAGTGGGAGTGAATTTCTTCTCGGCACTCCCTTCCTCTGATGTCATTTCCTGTTAAACTATTACTTGCATTTTTTCTCAAATTAGAAAATGGAGAAAAAAAGCTACCCCCAGTGGAGAAAAGTGCTCCGTTGACCCCGAAAGGGTCAATTTTTTTTTTAAATTCTGAGGCAAAACACATCTGGAGGCTGGATGCTTCGAATGATGTCAACTGTGTGAGTGTTTGTTGGGTACTCTCGGAGGAGATACATTACATACATACATACATACAGACAGACAACTGAGATTTCCAATGATAACAAACCTTCTGAACAGTCTCAATAACCTCGCCATCCAGATACACTTTCTCCACATCTGAGTTCTCATCCCTCTCCATTGTCTTACACCTCTTGCACACAAACTGGCTATCATCTACTGCACTTTTTTGTGACCAAGAAATACGTTTCTTTATTCTTGTTTTTTGATAAAAAAAAAAAAAATATGACTCAATACTGGTCACCCCTGAAGAAGGAATTTTATTCCGTAATCGATAGGATTAATGTAAGAAGAAAAAAAAAAAAAAAAAAAAAAATTAATCTTGTATTGCTTATTTGGCTTTTATTTCAATTTTATTAACTTTCCATGCAATACTTTAAAACTTGAACGATAAACACACACACATATATATATATATATATATATATATCTCGCAAGGTTTCCGATGAGATCATACCTTGCAATAAGTGGGTATTTCTACGGATGGTGGGAAGAGTCACTATGCAAGTTGTCATGCCAACTTGCCTTCTCTAT
>OY744555.1:9623791-9637760 GCA_963556195.1 Sepiola atlantica
TTTCAACTTTTTTTTATATGTTTAGGTATTTATTTATGGTGTTTGAGTGAAAGGGGAGAGGGGAAAGAGGGGGAAGGGAGAGAGAGGAGAGAAGAGGGGAGGGAAATTGTTTTTTGCTTTGGATTTTGCAGAACATGATTGAGTTTTGCAAAGAAAAAAAAAGCAATAAAACATCAATGTTTGGTGCATTTTCAGTCAGGAAGTCAATAGCTTCAGACAGCCTGATCTGGTAGCGCCAATAGGTTCTATTTGACTCATAGATGAGGCCCTTACAGGTACTACCACTCCGGGCCAGAGTGGACCTGGGAGCAATGGCAACTAAGGGGCAACTCCACATTCCCCACAGCTCCCAAATGGAGACCTCACCACTGGATGACTTTTAAGGTCATACTCAGGACCCAAACTTTAAAAACTACCTGACAAATATACTCAATGAATCAAGTGCAAGAGATTGAAACAATTGCACTTAAATAGACGGTTAGAATCTTAAAAAAGATCTCTCGGTTGGAGTCTCTGAAATAGCGGGTGAATGTTTGACATCCAGTAGGATGCCCTATCCCTAGCAAAAACAAAGAGAAAAAAAAAGATAAGAACCCCAATTTCTTCTTAAGACCCCTTAAGTCTTAAATTTCAGACATTTTCTAGAATCAAAATCATGTAATGGATTTTTAACAAAATTGGAATAAGGATTCTAGACATACAGTTTAGTATGATTATTTCTGTTTTTTTTAATCTTTGTATAGGGGACATAAAAGTGGTGCAAAACTGTTCTGGGAATTCATTTTACCTGTCCTGGGACAGGTATTCTTATAGTTATCAGAGAGAAAACGATCAATTGTGCAGCAGCACGAGGAGAAAGATTAATGAATATTCACATGTAATAAAACAAAAAAAAAAAACTGTAGGTGTGATGGTTATCTGTTTGAGGAAACGAGATTATTGACGAATAGAAATTGAGGTCATTTGTGTAAAAAGTAAAAAATAAAAATCAATTTAGAGTTAAAGAAAAAACAATACAACCTTCACAACTTTAAGACAACTCCAATCTTAGCCACAATGGACATAAAACACAACCACCACCATCACCACAAATAAACACGTGTAGGGTTGTATTTTTTAATATTTTTTAAAACTTTATACCGAGTGTAATTTAAATATAATCCGATAAGGATAGAAACAATATGCACGACTTTTATATTAAAAAAGAAATCTTTGCTTCCCCCCCCCCCAATATTGTAGCTCCCTTGAAGTCTGATGATGATAGAACAATTTTGAAACGCCTTATAAACCAACAGATGGGAGGTGACGGTGGTTAAGTGGATAACGACACGGACTGAAGACCTGGGTGTTTCAAGTTCGAATCCAGTCGGTTCCACAGTACCACTTTCACTTAGGGATGTTGGCAACCTTCGTGGTCCTTACCGTGAACACCCGATGTCTTTCCAGAAATATTTCTAACAAGAAAAACATCGGGGAAAATAATGCCAACACCAGAATCATCTGATTCACACGAAAGAAGAAGATCCTTCCTTCTCGGATGAAATATTTATCTGTCCCATCATTCAATGACTTGAGAGAAAGAGAGAGAGAAAGGGAGAGAGAGAGAGAAAGGGAGAGAAAGAGAAAGAGAGAGAGAGAGAGTGAGAGAGAGAGAGAGAAAGTGAGAGAGAGAGAAAGTGAGAGAGAGAGAAAGTGAGAGAGAGAGAGAAAGAAAGTGAGAGAGAAAGAAAGTGAGAGAGAAAGTGAGAGAGAGAGAGAGAGAAAGTGAGAGAGAGAGAGAGAGAGTGAGAGAAAGAAAGAAAGAGAAACAGAAATAAAATCCAGTAAAATCGTGACAAAAAAATAAGGAGGTAAAGCCCTAGCGCTTCGGCAGATATCAGCTTTTTCTTATACAAAAAAGTGGATTTCCACCATACAGTTCTTAAATGCTGTACAAGTTGATTGCACACACACACACAAAAAACCGAAAGCGATAAAAACGTTGGCGACTTGCCTCGTCCATTTAATGAGCACAAGATCTCAGTTTATATCGATCAATTCAAAGTAAATAAATCCACCCACAACGAAGGAGGGGAAAACTGTAAAAGATTTAATTCACTATAAAATTGCCATCGAAGCGTGTGGAAAAAATCGAAGCAACCATTTCTCAAGTTTATTTGTTCTCATTTGAACAAAAACTGAAGGTTTGTTTGCAAGCGAATGAAAATATCCGAACGAAGTGATTCCATTCTGAATTCAGATTTGTCTTACAAAACTGAAATTGACCGACTATTGATACGTTTTATAACCAAGGTAAAAACTGAAATTGACCGACTATTGATACATTTTATAACCAGGGTAAAAACTGAAATTGACCGACTATTGATACATTTTATAACCAGGGTACAAACTGAAATTGACCGACTATTGATACATTTTATAACCAAGGTAAAAACTGAAATTGACCGACTATTGATACATTTTATAACCAGGGTACAAACTGAAATTGACCGACTATTGATACATTTTATAACCAGGGTAAAAACTGAAATTGACCGAATATTGATACATTTTATAAGCAGGGTAAAAACTGAAATTGACCGACTATTGATACATTTTATGACCAGGGTAAAAACTGAAATTGACCGACTATTGATACATTTTATGACCAGGGTAAAAACTGAAATTGACCGACTATTGATACATTTTATAACCAAGGTAAAAACTGAAATTGACCGACTATTGATACATTTTATAACCAGGGTAAACACTGAAATTGACCGACTATTGATACATTTTATAACCAAGGTAAAAACTGAAATTGACCGAATATTGATACATTTTATAACCAGGGTACAAACTGAAATTGACCGACTATTGATACATTTTATAACCAGGATAAAAACTGAAATTGACCGACTATTGATACATTTTATAACCAGGGTAAAAACTGAAATTGACCGAATATTGATACATTTTATAACCAGGGTACAAACTGAAATTGACCGACTATTGATACATTTTATAACCAGGGTAAAAACTGAAATTGACCGACTATTAATACATTTTATAACCAGGGTAAAAACTGAAATTGACCGACTATTGATACATTTTATAACCAGGGTAAAAACTGAAATTGACCGACTATTGATACATTTTATAACCAAGGTAAAAACTGAAATTGACCGACTATTGATACATTTTATAACCAGGGTAAAAAGTGAAATTGACCGACTATTGATACAGTTTATAACCAGGGTAAAAACTGAAATTGATCGACTATTGATACATTTTATAACCAGGGTAAAAACTGAAATTGACCGACTATTGATACATTTTATAACCAAGGTAAAAACTGAAATTGATCGACTATTGATACATTTTATAACCAAGGTAAAAACTGAAATTGACCGACTATTGATACATTTTATAACCAAGGTAAAAACTGAAATTGATCGACTATTGTTACATTTTATAACCAGGGTAAAAACTGAAATTGACCGACTATTGAGGGGGTGGAGGAGAAAGGTGAGGGTGAGGGGGGTGGAGGAGAAAGATGAGTGTGAGGGGGTGGAGGAGAAAGGTGAGGGTGAGGGGGTGGAGTAGAAATGTGAGGGTGAGTGGGTGGAGTAGAAATGTGAGGGTGTGTTGGGAGGGGGAGAGAAAGATGAGGGGTGGGTGGGGTTAAGATGAGGGTGGGGGTGGAGGAGAAAGATGAGGGAAGATGAGGGTGGGGGTGGAGGAGAGGGAGTGTAGAAAAGAGAATAAAAAAACAGAATATTTGATACAGATAATATAAAGTGTTTTATTATTCAGGCGGAATTCCGAAGATTAGTGGTCCGAGGAAATAAGCTATTAGTGTGGAAAGTTTTCCGGCACCGTCGGGTTCTCTACAGTGAAGGAATGCGTTTTGCTGATATTTATGTTGATGGGGTACAAGTGCAATAAGTTGGTCGGAACACATTCTGTGGAAGTACTTGTAAAACAAGCACAGGGATGCAAAACTGCAGTGATGTGACTGGGGCTGGAGCTTGGTAGACAGTGCGGAACCTATTAGGTTAGAGACTCTTTTTGGCACCGTCCAAGAGAGGGAGAGGCTAGTGGTTGGTGTACCAACCTAAAAATTGAACAAGTGTTTAAAAAAAAAACTAAAAAAAAACTTGAATAGGTGTCCATCGATTTCCAGGAAAACACCGAGTGTGCCTCGATGAGGTTAAAAACTGTAAATTTACTGAAAATTACTTCAATAAATGTCACTTGACTCATACCTTCTCTCACCAAATCAATGCTGAATATGTTCTTGGAGGAAACCACAAGAGTTGAATATTATAAAATGTTTAAAATAAGAATAAAAAAATAATGTTATGGGCTGGGAGCTGAAGGACATGAGTACCTCATAAAATACCGGGCTCTTTCTGCTAATATATTTCATCATCATCTGTTCCGTAGTCTGGATAATCAGGCAACTAACCATCCCGATTTTCTGCCTTCCTGAGGGCGTGACTCAGCGCCAGCCCTGTCCACTCTCGAATATTGTCCTACCTTTTTTGTTGGCTGCCCCTCCTTCTTTATCGATGTACAGTTCCTCGCAGGATTGTCCTTGCGAGACCTGATGATCATGTGACATGGCCATACCACTTCGTTTTCCTCTTCTTCCCAATGGTCAGTAGATCTTCATATGGCCCGACTGCTTATCTGAGTCTGTTCTTCACTTGACCATGTGTAATGTGGTCTCTGTAAGAGACGACGAGGATATTTCGGAAGCATCGCATCTCTGTCGTCTGTCGCCTTCTCTCTAGGTCCACAGTTAGGATCTACGACTCACACGCATACAGAAATATTGAGATGACCAAACTATTGTAATACTGATATCAAATGCCTTACAGAGGTCTGACACATGAGTTTTGTTTAATAATTTTCTTCAAGGTTTGCATTGTCATCATATTTGGTTCAACATCCATATTACATGCTGGCATGTGTTGGACGGCTTTAAGAAATTGACTTCCAAAGTAACCTATCTCTGGCCAGGTTTTATTTATCCCTCTTTCCCTCAAATCCATCCTTATCACATCCTCCTGTGTTTTCCTTGACCGTTCCCTGTGAACTGGACCTGCTACCTTAACTGTTCTACATCTACTGACCCAAGAACTTTCAGCCATTCTGTGACCACACCATCGAAGTCTCCTGTTCTGTACACATCTCCCTATACTGTCTAGATTTTATCTTCCTCTGAGGTCATCAGATCTAAGCCTGTCTTTAAGACTCACATCACACATCCATCGCAACATTCTCATATTTCTCTCCATGCAACGCGTGTCCTCAACCCTCACTGACCAGGTTTCACTTCCATACATCTACTGACCCAAGAACTTTTCTCCATGTCTGCAGTTAGGGTCCACGGCTCTCACGCATACAGAACTATGAAGATGACAAGGGAGCTAGTATATTTAAAACAAAACAAAAGTTAGAAGAGAAAGAAATTTCCGAGAGCGAAGAACCCGAAATCCGATCCATCAACGAGAAAAAAAAAAAAAAAAAAAAAAAAAAAAAAAAAACAAGTGAGAGAGTAATTGAAGGAAAAAGAAAAGTGAACTTCTACAGGGTCAGGAAAATAATGTAAAATTAAGGGGTTTGCTTGACCCTAATTGCATCACATGGGTCGGTTGAAAACATGCCCAGTGACAAGATAGATGTTTGGTTTAGAAGAGCATGAACAAAAAGAACAAATCTCTTGGAGAGAACGTGCGGCCGACATCTGTTCAACTTCCAAGGGGACAGTTCGATCAATAGCGGATGGGATGTGAAGGGGAGGGGGGAGTAGGAGAACTAATTGTGCGATTTATGGGCTTTGCATACCTGCTGCTCAAGGGCTGCAATTACCAATTGGCAGGCGTGCCACCCATCACGAAACGTTGAAACAAAACATCAGCACGCCTTCATGTACAGGTTTGCATATAAATTATTAATGATTAATATATATATTTTGTTTTATTTAAAAAATTTTTTAACATAGTTCACACCAAAACAAGGCAGGCCCCCACTGTAGACGTAAGGGGCTACTGAGAAAAAGGGTGAGAGTTTGAGGGGGGGGGGGGGTTAAACCTAAATTGAGAGCTACGCAACGAGATGTCTGTTTACATTAGTTTGAAATTTCTACATGTCAGTACCGTCAGGTAAACAGGGAGCAGTGAGGGAGTTCCAGAGTCCAGCAGCACGAGGAAAGAAGCTATTTTAAAAAATTTTAACAGTTCACCCCAAATCAGGCAGGCCACCACTGTAGACGTAAGGGGCTACTGAGAATTAGGCTGAAAGTTTAGGGGGTCATCCTAAGTTGGGAGCTGTGTAGCAGAATGCTTGTTCACATTAGATTTAAATTTCTACATGTCGGTACACTAAGGGGAGCAGGGAGGGAGTTCCAGAGGCCGGCAGCACGAGGAATGAAGCTATTGGAGTAGAAGGCTCCCCGGCATCTGGGGACCTCCACAGTGAATGGATGGGACTTAGCTGATTGTCGGGTTGGTCTAGTGTATTTTCGTCGAGGGGGTACCAGAGTAGCAAGTTCATCAGAGCACAATCCATTGAAGTATTTGTAAAACAAGCACAAGGAAGCAACATTGCGGTGATGGGACAGGGGCTGGAGCTTGGTGGATAGTGAGGGAGCTATTAAGTTGGCGACTCTTTTTTGGACCTTGTCTAAGCGGGAGAGACTAGTGGATGATGCACCAGCCCAGATGTGACAACAATACTCCATGCATGGGCGGATGGTGGCTTTGTAGAGATATAGGATACTGTCAGGTGTGAGAAGTTTTCTAGCACGGTAGAGGGAGCCTACTTTCTTTGCAGCAGCCCTGGCAATGTCTTCTATGTATTTATTAGATTTATAATAATTATAATTTATAATTAATTATTAATAAAGTTATGTGACAACTTCTCAAAAACTAACCAACGATAAGTGTTAGGTGGATAGATTCTGACAAAAAAAACCCAGCAATTCTTTCCCCTTTGTCAGAAACATTGCTCATGGAATGTGAGGACTGAAGGACAAAATAAGGGAAGCGAGAGTTACGGGCTGACGAAGGTAAACCCAAGTTAGTCACTTTCTCCTACTTTCTGAGAGGAGTCGTTTAGTATATGTTCAATGGATATGTGACAACTTCGTGCGTATTTCTCGCCACTATGTGACTTGCACTTAATTTTATTTTTTAAATTTTATTATTCTATATTAATCGATTATTTATAGAAATCAAAAATGCAAAAGTGTGAATTTTTTTTTTTAATGGAAATCGCTCCAGACAAAGCATGAAGCCACTTGATGTAAGGAGCTAAAAAAAAAAAAAATATTACTTCAAGGTTAAAAATTAGCCAACGATAAGTGTTAGATGAATAGAATTCGACCCAAAAAACAGCAATTCTTCCCCCTTTGTCAGAAACATCGCTCATGGAATGTGAGGACTAAAGGACAAAATAAGGGAAGCGAGAGCTAAAAGGCTGCCGAAAGTAAACCTAAGTTAGTCACTTTCTACTCTTTATTATTATTATGTCATTATCTTTTAATATGCCGAAACCGAGTTAATCAACGTTTGTGTCCTTAAGGCTTCTTTCCTATATATTTTAATCACCGTCTGTCACACTTTCTCTCCCTCTCCCTCTCCATCACTTTCTCTCCCTCTCCCTCTCCATCACTTTCTCTCCCTCTCCCTCTCCATCACTTTCTCTCCCTCTCCCTCTCCATCACTTTCTCTCCCTCTCCCTCTCCATCACTTTCTCTCCCTCTATCTCTCCATCACTTTCTCTCCCTCTATCTCTCCATCACTTTCTCTCCCTCTATCTCTCCATCACTTTCTCTCCCTCTATCTCTCCATCACTTTCTCTCCCTCTATCTCTCCATCACTTTCTCTCCCTCTATCTCTCCATCACTTTCTCTCCCTCTATCTCTCCATCACTTTCTCTCCCTCTATCTCTCCATCACTTTCTCTCCCTCTATCTCTCCATCACTTTCTCTCCCTCTATCTCTCCATCACTTTCTCTCCCTCTATCTCTCCATCACTTTCTCTCCCTCTATCTCTCCATCACTTTCTCTCCCTCTATCTCTCCATCACTTTCTCTCCCTCTATCTCTCCATCACTTTCTCTCCCTCTATCTCTCCATCACTTTCTCTCCCTCTATCTCTCCATCACTTTCTCTCCCTCTATCTCTCCATCACTTTCTCTCCCTCTATCTCTCCATCACTTTCTCTCCCTCTCCCTCTCACTGTCTTCTTTCTACTCTTCTAATTACGAAAACTAAAAAAAAAAAAACATTTAAAAATTAATTACGAAATTAAATCCACCAGAATGCATTTTTTCTTTAACAAGCCAGCCTTTATAATTTTTTCTTAATAATAATAAAAAAGTAATTATTTAGTGACTTTCGAAATTTGAAAGGAATTTGGAAACCTTTAAACCGTCGAATAAAAAATCGTAACGTATTGAAAGATTTTGCCTCCAATAATTTTAAAGATAAAAACATTACCTTAATAAAAATGAGTTTTATAACAATTTGGTTCCAGTAATAATTAGATAATTAAACGATACCATGATAATTTAATTTAAATCTCAAAATCCTATTTATATAAAAAATAAAATTTGATACCCCCCCCCCCCAAAAAAAAACCCTGGCATAAATAAAAGTGAAACAAAAATAAAAGTAAAGACTCCCAGACGACACCAGGTAAGTACAGCTAATCTAATATATAACATTAAGTCAGTCGGATTATAGAAGTTTAACCTTATAGCAATGCATCAGTCAAATAGATATTTTATTCTGAGAAGCCAATTTTTATTTATTATTGTTGCATCAGATTCTTTGCAATAAAAAAGTATATTTCGATCTGGTTTCTTTAAAAAAATACTAATTCCAACTCAGAATGTTGGTAAAATAGAGACACTTTTCAATAATACTTTAAAAAGATAAATCATTAATAAAAATAAATTTCATCATTGCTCTATTGCAGCTATCAGATAAACAATTATATTTATTTAAAATAAATATTAGCCTATTCATTTCTTTAAATTATTTGCATATCTTAATAAGAGGTAAAAAAAATTCATTTCGATTTAAACTCTGGATTAACTGGAATGATTGCATGGAGTAAGCATTTTTTTCAGTTCTCTTTAAAACAATCTATCTAACACATGACGTTGCTTAGGTGGACATAAAATCAATTATATATTTTTATTTAACGCCTACGAAACTTCTGTTTCTATCTATAACTAACGGCTGCCTCCAATTTTTAAATATGATCAACGTGATCAACGGTAAACAAACAGCTTTCAGTGAAAACCAGACGACATTTCCGGCCTTAAAAATAATGACCATGTATACATAACTTATCACCGGACTTGAACAGTACAATTTGTTTATATTTCATTGTGTTTGTCTTCCTTACACTTATTATAACGTCTGACGTTGCCTGGGTGGAGATCAAATCAATTATATATTTTTTTAAAAATTTAACTTACTATTTCTTTTGTTTAATTTTTTTTATTTGATCTGTTTGGTTTGGTTGTTTTATTTTACGGCATATCAACCCTTTTCAGGTCATTTAATGCTGAATCCGGTCATTTTGGTGAAGGTTTTTATGCTTCAAGTTCTTTATATCTTCAAATGTTTAATCATGGTTTTTGGTTTGGTTGTTTTACGGCATATCAACCCTTTTCGGGTTATTTGATGCCGAATCTGGTCATTTTGGTGAAGATTTTTATGCTTCAAGTTCTTTATATGTTCAAATGTTTAATCATGGTTTTTGGCTGGGTTGTTTTTGTTTTACGGCATATCAACCCTTTTCGGGTTATTTAATGCCGAATCTGGTCATTTTGGTGAAGGTTTTTATGCTTGAAGTTCTTTATATGTTCAAATGTTTAACCATGGTATTTGGTTTGGTTGTTTTGTTTTACGGCATATCGACCCTTTTCAGGTTATTTAATGCCGAATCTGGTCATTTTGGTGAAGGTTTTATGCTTCAAGTTCTTTATATGTTCAAATGTTTAATCATGGTTTTTGGCTGGGTTGTTTTTGTTTTACGGCATATCAACCCTTTTCAGGTCATTTAATGCTGAATCCGGTCATTTTGGTGAAGGTTTTTATGCTTCAAATTCTATATATCTTTAAATATTTATTCATGTTGTTTGTGTTGAGCAAAAGAGTGGAGGGGAAAGAGGGGGAAGAAAGAGAGAGGGGAGAAGAGGGGAGGGAAATTGTTGATTTGAGTTTTGGATTTTGCAGAACATGATTGAGTTTTGTAAAGAAAAAAAACAATAAAAAAATCAATGTTTGATGCATTTTGAGTGAGGAAGTCAATAACTTCAGACAGCCTGAT
Organism: Sepiola atlantica; assembly: GCA_963556195.1. Lineage (NCBI taxonomy): Eukaryota > Metazoa > Mollusca > Cephalopoda > Sepiida > Sepiolidae > Sepiola > Sepiola atlantica. Next base: position 9,634,128 of record OY744555.1, read on the forward strand.
TTAGTAGCGCCAGTAGGTTCTATTTGACCCATAGATGAGGCCCTTACAGGTACTACCACTACCACTTATATACGGTACAATCACGTTGACACACCAGTTCCCGTTAGATCACCGAAGTTAAGCGACGTCGAGCCTGGCCAGTATTAAATGGGTGACCATTTGGGACTACCAGGTGCTGTATGTGCTCTCTGTTTATCTCGGCATTGTTTCCAGTCGTCTTGAACTGCTTGCCATTGGAATCAAGCAGTGCCGACTCAGGAGAGGTGTTGCTAGGGATTGCGCAACCCTTGCTTCATAATTACACGCGCAGCCAGCCCCTTATAAGGGTATCCATAGTCTCTCTAGACTGAACGGAGGGCTTAAAAAAAAAAAACTCCGGGCCAGAGTGGACCTGGGAGCAATGGCAACTAAGGGGCAACTCCACATTCCCCACAGCTCCCAAATAGAGGCCTCACCACTGGATGTCTTTTAAGGTTATACTCAGGACCCAAACTTTAAAAACTACCTGACAAATATACACAATGAATAAAGTGCAACAGAGATACAAACAATTGCACTTAAAGAGACGGTCAGAATCTTAAAAAGATCTCTCGGTTGGAGTCTCTGAAATAGCAGATGAATGTTTGACATCTAGTACGATGCCCCATCCCTGGCAAAAACAGAGAGAAAAAAAAACAAAGGGGTAGGGTTAGGGACTATATGAAATCTAAAATAGACAAAATCCATGAAAAGAGCAAATGTAGACTCTGTGGACAAGGAGACAAAACGGTGAACCATATAATAGGGACCTTATTTGATCGGCGCTCGATCAAGGTTTATATAAAAGGGCGAATGGCTACACTTTAAGTTTATTATTTGTTTGTCATGCCCTCTTTCAGGATCCCCCATTTTATATATCTTCTAAACTCAACCCGTAACCTCTTTCTGACTCTTTTTGCAATTATGTGCAAAAAAAAACAAAAACTGCTGCTTATGCATATGTTCTACATTAGTTAATTAAAAATATATATAGTATTTTTGACTTTATTACTCACTATTTACTTCTCTCTCCACGGGGACTAAGTTAGACACAAGGTCGGTTTATAATGTGAGGTATATGCAGCTCCCTAAAAGAGATCACTCCGGACGAGGCAAAAATATATAAAAATTAACTTAAAAGAAAGAGGGATAAATAAAAACCTGGACAGAGATAGGTTTGTTTGGAAGTCAATTTCTAAAAGCTGTCCAACACATGCCAGCATGTAAAACAGATATTAAACCGATGGTGATGATCTTAGTCGCAAAGGATTTTTTTCCTTTTTCGATTGATGAGAGAACAGATACTACACTTTGATCCCAGCTCAAAGGCGGTAACATCTATTATACTTTATTACATTCCCCCCCCCCCCGAGTCAACTCGAGGAAATTAGGGAAAAGGAAGTAAAAGGGAGTGCAGCGTTAATTTTAGGGTTAGTTGTTAGGGTTAGGGTCAGGGTTATGTGTTAGGGTTGATTTAGGGTTAGGGTTAATTTAGGGTTATGTGTTAGGGTTAGGGTTAATTTAGGGTTAATTTAGGGTTATGTGTTAGGGTTGATTTAGGGTTAGGGTTAATTTAGGGTTATGTGTTAGGGTTAGGGTTAATTTAGGGTTAGGGTTAGGGTTAATTTAGGGTTATGTGTTCACCCGCATTGCTACTATTCCAATCTGTTCCGTAAACCCATTTAAAAGATCCTGTTTTTTATATGCATGATAGTGAAAGAAAAAATATGACAAAAATAAGTTGGTATCATTTTTCATTTTTTTTTTTTTTGTAAGTAATACTTCATATATAGAATAAATAAAATTGGTTTAAAAAAATAAGTTAGACAATATATAGCGATTATATCAGCTTTGTGAGTGATTGTGTCTTGTGTAGTTTTTGACTTTTAGCTGGTTTAAAAAATAAGTTAGACAATATATAGCGATTATATCAGCTTTGTGAGTGATTGTGTCTTGTGTAGTTTTTTACTTTTAGCTGGTTTAAAAAATAAGTTAGACAATATATAGCGATTATATCAGCTTTGTGAGTGATTGTGTCTTGTGTAGTTTTTTACTTTTAGCTGGTTTAAAAAATAAGTTAGACAATATATAGCGATTATATCAGCTTTGTGAGTGATTGTGTCTTGTGTAGTTTTTTACTTTTAGCTGGTTTAAAAAATAAGTTAGACAATATATAGCGATTATATCAGCTTTGTGAGTGATTGTGTCTTGTGTAGTTTTTGACTTTTAGCTGGTTTAAAAAATAAGTTAGACAATATATAGCGATTATATCAGCTTTGTGAGTGATTGTGTCTTGTGTAGTTTGTGTAGTTTTTGACTTTTAGCTGGTTTAAAAAATAAGTTAGACAATATATAGCGACTGTAACAGCAAGCAAAACTGGAGCAAAAAATCTCGGACACGAATTACACTGATGAATATGTATTTATTTGCGCTGAACTATAACATCTTTTCACCGTAAAACTGGAAATACATGAAAATAAACAAGTCTTACAAAACATGTTCTAAGACAAAAACAAAGCAAATTATAAAAGAGTAAAAATTCAAATAGGTTTAGAGAACTATGTGTTGCTTACCTCTATTTTTGCCAAGCTACTTGCCCCAGAGCCAACGTCCATCACAAGTGAAACAAACGTCCCGACTGCCATGTTGACTGATTCGAAAAGACCGCCTCTCGGCAAGCAGGTGGTGTAGAGGCATGACAGTTACCTCGTGCGCATGTCTTCCGGAAGAGGACTGTGCTGAATACAAAATGCCCCCCTTCCTGAATTATGACCGGCCAACATTGTGAAAACTCCTACGTTTACAGCGACTTTCGATCCTGAGATCATTTGTTGACATTTACAAAGACGACACGGACTGTCTATAGCTCCACTTCGAAGCTCACTGACGTTTTCAAGTATAATATTAACAACTTGTCTAAAACTGTAATTAATAATCCACTCATACCATTGAACAATGTTAGTGCTCTCATAGTTTTTATTTTCTTCTTTTAGCTGACAATCATTTTCAGTCTCATTAACCCTTATCCTCGAGTGGCTCTTAGCCTTGATATGTGTTTGACTCAATAGTAAATTCAAATAAATGAGTATCCAACGTAGAGTAATAAATTAGGTGAAGGAATAAAGATAATCATCTCCAATTTGTTGTACCAGTATTAGTAATAAAGAAATTGCTCTGCTGAGCTGGCCCCTGTTCTCTCCAAACTATATTATCATATTCTCATACCCCTCCCCCTTTCCGCTTTCTCTGGCAACTGGGAAAAAAAATCGTTGACGATTTTTACTACGCAACATTAAAAATAAATTACGTCGATTCCCCCCCCCCTCCCGTTTGACTAATTCTGTTCCCGAAGACTCCGAAAGAATAAATAAAAATAATGTGCCTATATCTTGTTAGAGGCAATGTTTAAAGAGATTATATTAGCTTTGTGAGTGATTGTGTCTTCTGTAGTTTTTGACTTTTAGCTGGACACACAGACAACTTTTCTTTTTTTTTTATAAAAGATTACTTAAATACATTACCATAAGAAATATTTGATACTCGTAATGAATGAGTATTCACATGATTTTACTGGGAATTGAAGGTGAAAAGGAGGACTCTTGTGTTGTTATTGG
>OY744555.1:9637960-9664838 GCA_963556195.1 Sepiola atlantica
AGGAAAACAGTCAGCAGGAAGAGAGTTCCACAAGCCTGCAGTTCTTTGAAACAAGCTACTGGAATAGGAAGCTGTATTACAATTAGATATCAAAACAGAATTGATGAGGACCACTAGACCAACGAGTCAAACGAGCTGGAACAAAAGAAGCAGGAAATAGATCACGTAACTCTGAAGAACACATGTCATAATAGTATTGTATTACAATGAGGTATCAAAACAGCAAATTGTTGGAGACCACTAGACCAACGAATCAAACGAGCTGGAACAAAAAAAGCAGGGAATATATCACACAATTCTGAAGAACACCTGCTATAATAGTATTTATAGAAAAGACTGAGACTAGCAACATCACGTCTATGAGAGAGAGGGTGTAGAGAAGAAGAAAGGGTAGGGCTAATCAAATTACAAATACGTTTCTGCACCTTATCAAGAACCCGCAAATAGGACAGAGATTCACCAGTCCAAATATGACAACAGTACATGGTCTGATTGTGGATTTGTAGAGATAGAGAATAGCCTCAGGTATGAGAAAGTGTTTGGAGCGATAGAGAAAACCGACTTTACAAGAAGCAGAAAGAGCAATGGATCTAATGTATGAACTCCAAGAAAGATTTGATGAGAGAGAAAGACCAAGAAGTTTCAGAGTCGATTTCTCCTCAAGAGCAGAGCCATCCATGAGAATCTCGGGAAGAAAAGGGGCACGCCTACGATTGAAAGACATGAGCTGATTCTTAACAGGATTAAACGAAACAAACTAGTTCATACCCCAATCCACAACTGAACCCAGATTATCTTCTAGATCAGCTGCATATTTCGACTGATCCGAGGGAGATGGGCGAGAAGCAACACCAGAATAGAGTGGTTTTGTTTCAGCAGGGCATCTTGTATTAAGGAATAATGTCTACCATCAATAAATCTACGTTCATTGTTTCTGTGTTTCTCTTGGGGAATGAGGGGGGGGGAGAACAAAAGTAGACTTTTTCCCTTATGTTGTCTTTTAGTCATCACATTCTATAAGCAATGTTTATGACAAAGGGGGAGAATTGCTGTTTTCTTGATCAGAATCTATCTATTTAACACTTATCGTTGGCTAGTTTTTGACCTTGAAGTAGTAGGTTTTTTTGGGTTTTTTTTTGGTATTTTTTAGCTTCTTGCATCAAGTGGCTTCGTGTCTTGTCTGGAGCGAATTTCATAAACAAAAAAAGGGGGGTGGGTTAAGAAAGCGATAAATAAAAAGTGAGATCATCGTTTATTTGATCGGCAGAATTCATTTACCACTAAATAAATGTTTGCTGGAAAAGTAGATGCCCGCTCTTCGGCTTACGCTGGCCCCGTTACGTTTGCGGACTCGTCAGCATTTGTCGAAGAAACGAATATCATGAGAACAACTACAGCAACATTGATTCCCGCAATGTTGCCTCGGCCGAAACCTACAACGAAGAGAGCATTTTGGAAACCGAATAGATTGTCCGCTCTTCAAAGCCGCTTTACCGACTCCGCTGCGTCGTCGCACCGATCTCACCACCTCCTCACCGTCCTCCTGTTTGCCCTGCAGAGAAACGTACCGTCGATTAATGTGTCGGTAGTCCTGCTGCTTGCTATATCAACCCTCACTCTACTGGATGGCGAAATTGTCTTGCGTATTGATTACTGCCAAAACTTGGTGCTGCCTCTGCCACCTCCACTCGTGTCGATGCGATCGCTTGCGCAGCCGTTGCATTTTGGTTGGACAGAAAAACTACTGAGCAAGTGTTTTAGCGATTGATTCGAATGGTTCAGATGACCAACGAACAGACAACGCCGCTCAGCGATGCAAGTTGGGATGGTTTTTTTTTGGGGGGGGGGGTTACTATTGGGTCATCGCTTATCGTGGCCAAGAGCCACTCGAGGATAAGGGTTTAATAAGATGCAAATGATTGCCAGACGAAAGATGAGGAATACTATGGGAGTACAAACATTTATTAATGGTACAAATCGATTTTTACTTATGAGAAAATTAAGATTAGATTTGTAGCCCCTTACGAATCAGTGGCAATATGCCTTGTTTTTTTTTCTTTTTTTATATATATAGGTGTGCGTGTGTATGTATGTGGGTGTGCGTGTGTATGTATGTGGGTGTGCGTGTGTATGTGTGTGTGGGGGTATGTATGTGTGTTGGTGGGTGTGTATGTATGTGTGTGTGGGGGTATGTATGTGTGGGTGGGTGTGTATGTATGTGGGTGGGAGTGTGGGTATGTGTGTGGGTGGGTGTGTATGTATGTGTGTGTGGGGGTGTATGTATGTGTGTGTGGGGGTGTATGTATGTGTGTGTGTATATATATTATGTGTATGTATCAAGACCAAGAGTCGCTCAAGGATAAAGGTTTAATGAGATGGAAATAACGATAGAGTAGAGAGAGACTAGCAATGTATTTTCTGTAAGAAATGTTCTGTACTGAAGAAGAACCCATGGACACGTGTTTCTGGCTATCAGTCGTCATCAGCATGGCTAACCTGGGCAAGGATTGAACCTACGATATTACTGTTTGCAGTTTGGTGTTTTACCACAAGACCGCAAACACCTTGTTGAAATATGTACGATTTTTATTGCCATAATGTTACATAGTCTTTGTTGTTTTCTTAGCATTTTCCATTTCCTAAGTAGTAAAGAATATTACATTGTCGCCCTTTTTAATAGGACATGTCATTATTTTTTTATATATATATATATATGTATTAATTTTTATGTACATATAAAAAGAATCCATGGACATGTGTTTCTAGCTATCAGCCTTACTTAGTATAAATATATATATATATAATATTAACATCTGTTGGGATAGCTTTACCCCACCCCCCCGACATCGAAGTGTTGGAACGAGCTTCTGTTCCGAGCATCGAGTCTCGTATAAGGAAACGCACACTTTGTTGGGCTGGTCATCTTATTCGTCTTAATGATGACAGACTGCCCAAGCAGGTTATTTATGGGGAACTAATACTCGCCCACAGCATAAACCTTATAAGCGATTCAAAGATTGTCTCAAAGACGATTTGAAGTGCTTCAGAATTGATATTGGAGGATGGAAGGAAGTGGCTGTAGATAGGTCAAGGTGGAGAAAAGCGATTTTTGAAAGCGGCAAGTTTTTTGAAAAGAATAGGATGAAACCCCAGCAGCAGAAGAGAGCAGCGATGAAGAGACGGGACGTCCAACACATTGAGTAAACATAAGATGTTAAGCGTGCAACTTGGTAACTATGTCATGTAAAGATTTGTTGAATCACCAACGAGTGCATGTTTGGCAAAATCGAGCACAGACTTGAGGGGGCTTTATTAATGGCATCCCCTCAGATCACCACAACACCTGCCACCTCTGTAGTATGGTCTGTAAAAGTCTGGCAGGCCTGAATAGCCATATCCGCGCTTCTCACTGGGAACCTTTACACTGATATCACATCGATACGCTAAAAGTGGTCGTATCCGTAATCGAATAGACAGCCGCCATATATACATTTAGCATCCTTTTTAATTTTAAATGTACTTCCACGAGTAAAACTTGCCTCGCTTTCTTTTTAGTGTATAATTGTGATTATTGAGTTCGATTGTGTGAATTTCTTTGAAGTCTTGTCATTAACTCTGTTCTTACATATTCTCTTTACAATTGCAATTATCAAATTAGCACAAGCTGATGAGAAATAATATTTGATATAATTTAAAATCTTTCTTAGGGTTTTTTTTTCTCGCTTTTTTTGAATTACATTACTAATTTAATTTCTGTCTGTTAGAAAAATCAACCTAAACAGTGGTGCCATTGGGCTATTATATGAATGTAAAACACGACAAAAAATTAATAATTAATTTTCTGTCTTTCTTTATTTATTTTTTTTTTCTACGTAAAAAAAGTGTTTGAATCGATACGTGTTGATGATCTATTCATAAATATTGATTTTTTTTTTTTTTTTTTTTTTTTTTTTTAAATTTTCAAAATTTTTAATAGACTTTCTATTTTATTTGCTAATTTTATTCACTACTCAATTATTTTTGTTGTTAATCTCATTAATTTGGACTTCTTTGCATGAAATGATTAAGTTCTGGCTTCCACAAGTCCACAAATATGTTTGGCAATAATAAACAATAATTGTGACTTCGTAATGACTGAAAATTTGATTTTTTTTTTTTTTTATCCGTTAAAAAGGGAAATGTTTTGTGATATATACAAATTTCGTACTTTTTTTTTTGAAAGCAAGGAAACAAAAACGTAATTTCTTGGCAAATAATTGTTTTAGCGCCTCTCTATCGCCAGTATTCGTGGAAACGCCTTGAGTCAGCTCTCGGCCTGCTAAGCCAGCCGGACATTCGAAGAAAACTATTGACTGTGATACGATTAACATTGTCTAAAAACAAACCAAAGAATAATTCTGACATTAACTTTGTGATAATAAATTGCCTTTTTAATTCATATTTGGAACTAAAAATAAATCTTATCTGAATTTATAAACAAAAAATGAAACCTTATTCTCAAAATTCAAAAAGCATCTCTTAGATCAGGGGTTCGCGAATCCCCAGGGGTTCACAACAAGATTTCTAGGGGTACTTAGATGGCTGATGAAAGAGGTATTTTAAATAGTAATAGTTGCGGATTATGAAATTCAGTGCCTGTGCCTTCATAAAGTTGCTTTTATTATTGGTTTAGAAAAACAACATATATCAATATAGAAGTAATAATTCAAAAAGAAAGTACATATATTAATAATAAAAAATTAAATGACTAATCAAACGTTAGTGATTCGAACAAGCACTCAAACATATATGTAACGGAGCACTGAAATGTGTTTGAAGATATGATATATATATATATATATATCCTTTGCAGAATTATTGTAGTAAAATGAGTTAGTCAATAAATTGCTATTATGTCAGATTTAAGTAATAATTTTAAAAGAAAAAAAGTAAATATATTAATAATAAAAAATTAAATGGCTAATCAAACGTTAGTGATTCGAACAAGCACTCAAACATATATGTAATGGAGCACTGAAATGTTTGAAGATATGATATATATATATATATATATATATATATATATATATCATATCCTTTGCAGAATTATTGTAGTATAATGAGTTAGTCAATAAATTACCATTATGTTCATTGTCACCTTCTTCTTCGTCTTTTTCTTCTTTTTCTTTTTTTCTTTCTTTTTCTCTTTCTTCTTCTTCTTCTTTTTTTCTCTTTTTCTTTTTTTTCTCTTTTCTCTTCTCTACATTTTCTTTTTTCTCTTTTCTCTCTCTCCTTCTCTTTACTCTCTCTCTCTCCTTCTCTTTACTCTCTCTCTCTCCTTCTCTTTACTCTCTCCCTTCTCTTTACTCTCTCCCTTCTCTTTACTCTCTCCCTTCTCTTTACTCTCTCTCTCCTTCTCTTTTCTCTCTCTCTCCTCCTTTACTCTCTCTCTCTCCTCCTTTACTCTCTCTCCTTCTCTGTACTCTCTCTCCCTTCTCTTTTCTCTCTCCCTTCTCTTTTCTCTCTCTCCTTCTCTTTTCTCTCTCTCCTCCTTTACTCTCTCTCTCCCTTCTCTTTACTCTCTCTCTCCCTTCTCTGTACTCTCTCTCTCTCCTCTTTACTCTCTCTCTCTCCTTCTCTTTACTCTCTCTCTCCTTCTCTTTACTCTCTCTCTCTCCTTCTCTTTACTCTCTCTCTCTCTCCTTCTCTTTACTCTCTCTCTCTCCTTCTCTTTACTCTCTCTCTCTCCTTCTCTTTACTCTCTCTCTCTCCTTCTCTGTACTCTCTCTCTCTCCTTCTCTGTACTCTCTCTCTCTCTCCTTCTCTGTACTCTCTCTCTCTCTCCTTCTCTTTACTCTCTCTCTCCTTCTCTTTACTCTCTCTCTCTCCTTCTCTTTTCTCTCTCTCTCTCCTTCTCTTTACTCTCTCTCTCTCCTTCTCTTTACTCTCTCTCTCTCCTTCTCTTTACTCTCTCTCTCTCCTTCTCTTTACTCTCTCTCTCTCCTTCTCTTTACTCTCTCTCTCTCCTTCTCTGTACTCTCTCTCTCTCCTTCTCTGTACTCTCTCTCTCTCCTTCTCTGTACTCTCTCTCTCTCTCCTTCTCTGTACTCTCTCTCTCTCTCCTTCTCTTTACTCTCTCTCTCTCCTTCTCTTTACTCTCTCTCTCTCCTTCTCTTTACTCTCTCTCTCTCCTTCTCTGTACTCTCTCTCTCTCCTTCTCTTTTCTCTCTCTCTCTCCTTCTCTTTTCTCTCTCTCTCTCCTTCTCTTTTCTCTCTCTCTCTCCTTCTCTTTTCTCTCTCTCTCTCCTTCTCTTTTCTCTCTCTCTCTCCTTCTCTTTTCTCTCTCTCTCTCCTTCTCTTTTCTCTCTCTCTCTCCTTTCTCTTTTCTCTCTCTCTCTCTCCTTCTCTTTTCTCTCTCTCTCTCCTTCTCTTTTCTCTCTCTCTCTCCTTTTCTTTTCTCTCTCTCTCTCCTTCTCTGTACTCTCTCTCTCTCCTTCTCTGTACTCTCTCTCTCTCCTTCTCTGTACTCTCTCTCTCTCTCCTTCTCTGTACTCTCTCTCTCTTTCCTTCTCTTTACTCTCTCTCTCTCCTTCTCTGTACTCTCTCTCTCTCCTTCTCTGTACTCTCTCTCTCTCCTTCTCTGTACTCTCTCTCTCTCCTTCTCTGTACTCTCTCTCTCTCCTTCTCTGTACTCTCTCTCTCTCTCCTTCTCTGTACTCTCTCTCTCTCCTTCTCTTTACTCTCTCTCTCTCCTTCTCTTTACTCTCTCTCTCTCCTTCTCTTTACTCTCTCTCTCTCCTTCTCTTTACTCTCTCTCTCTCCTTCTCTGTACTCTCTCTCTCTCCTTCTCTGTACTCTCTCTCTCTCTCCTTCTCTGTACTCTCTCTCTCTCTCCTTCTCTGTACTCTCTCTCTCTCTCCTTCTCTGTACTCTCTCTCTCTCCTTCTCTTTTCTCTCTCTCTCTCCTTCTCTTTTCTCTCTCTCTCCTTCTCTTTTCTCTCTCTCTCTCCTTCTCTTTTCTCTCTCTCTCTCTCCTTTTCTTTTCTCTCTCTCTCTCTCCTTTTCTTTTCTCTCTCTCTCTCCTTTTCTTTTCTCTCTCTCTCCTTTTCTTTTCTCTCTCTCTCTCCTTTTCTTTTCTCTCTCTCTCTCCTTCTCTTTTCTCTCTCTCTCTCCTCTCTTTTCTCTCTCTCTCTCTCTCTTTTCTCTCTCTCTCTCTCTCCTTCTCTGTACTCTCTCTCTCTCCTTCTCTTTTCTCTCTCTCTCTCCTTCTCTTTTCTCTCTCTCTCCTTCTTTTTTCTCTCTCTCTCTCCTTCTTTTTTCTCTCTCTCTCTCCTTCTCTTTTCTCTCTCTCTCTCTCCTTCTCTTTTCTCTCTCTCTCTCTCTCCTTCTCTTTTCTCTCTCTCTCTCTCTCTCCTTCTCTTTTCTCTCTCTCTCTCTTCTTCTCTTTTCTCTCTCTCTCTCTTCTTCTCTTTTCTCTCTCTCTCTCTTCTTCTCTTTTCTCTCTCTCTCTTTTGTGTGAATCAGATTATTCTAGTGTTTGGCATTAGTTTCCCGCCCCCCCCCCCCTCAATGTTTTTCTAGTTAGAAATCTTTCTGTAAAGACATCGGGTACTTACGGGAAGGACCACGTGAAGGTGGCCAACATCCCTAAGTAAAAATGATACTGTGGAACCGATTGGATTCGAACTTGGAACACCCAGGTCTTCAATCCGTGTCGATATCCACTTAACCACGGTCCCCTCCCAATTTTAAGTTAACAAATGAACGCAGCTGCACCCTAACCTGTGCATCTTGTCGTTTGACTTGCATTCTTACAAACGGTTGCACCTGATGACTGTCAGCTTCTGTTCGAAAAAAAAAAAAAAATTTTTTTTATCAAGATGGAAGGGTTAGGGTTTAAGTGCAAACCCCCGAACCAAGTTGGAGTTTTTCCATAAGCTCCGATGCTAACCAAACCTATTAAACTGATCAGGCTTACTGATTCGCTGATCTTCTGACTCTGAACGTTTCATGGTCGAAAGAAGTGACATCCATAAATATCTTCTGAATTGATTTTTCTCTTCTGCCAATCAATTCGATTACTGCTATCCAAAGTTCGATGACATTAAACAGACCACGACAATCGCGGGGGGTGGGGGGGGGGAGGAAGATCTGCGAATAATGAACTACCAATAACAACACAAGAGTCATCCTTATAACCTTCATTCCCATCCCCACCACTTTTATCCTTTCTCACCGTTTGATTTCTGCTTTTTTGGTCCCCCCGATTTATAAAATCGGGGGACTTATGTTTTGAGGCATGTTCGTCCGTCCGTCCGGATTTTTCTCCGCAACCATCCATTGAATTTCTCTGAAATTTTGCATGAAGTTGTAACTTTGGTCAAGTTAGAAAGTGACATTCTCCGATTTTTGAAAAAAAATCTGGTTAAAAAGGGGTTTAAAAGGCCCCGAAATGGCAAAAAATGACATTTTTTACCCCATAACTTTTCATCCATCCATTCAATTTCTCTGAAACTTGGCCAAAATGTGGAGGCAATTGTTCCTAATAGAAAATAAGTATCGCTGACCTTGGAAAAAGCCCCCAAAATGGCAAAAAAAAATTACCCTTTTCTCCCATCCATTGAATTTTTCTGAAACTTGGCCAAAATGTAGAGGCAATTGTTCTGGATATAAAATGAGCATCCTTGACCTCAGAAAAATTCTGGTTCGTGCCTCCAGGGGGTCAAGGGGGGGTGTCAAAAATGCCCCAAATTGCCTAAATTTATTGTTGCATTTTACACTCGCCACATCGAGTCACATACAGAGGAGGACCACGCACGCGCGGCTTTTTTCTATTTCAACTTAGCGATTTCCCTTCTAAATAAAATTACAACTCAAGTTTAAAACGAGCAACAATGTTTTATTTTGAGGTTACAAAATGACTTCGCCATCAAATGACAGTTTTTTTTGTTGTTTTTTTTTATTTGCAAGAATATCTTCCAACCGAACACAAACAGTCCATCAGTTTAAGGCCCATCTGTCCCTGAGACCCATAGAAACCGAACTGACCACCTCTGCTGGAATATATATATATCGATACTGGTGTCGTTTAGTGTAGACCAGGGTCGGGCAACCTTTTCAGAGTGAGGGCCAGATGAGACTTTTGGAAGGAGATTGCGGGCCGGAGTGCAAAAACGAAATCTCAGAATTACTATATTTTATTTACATGAATAAATTGTACAAAAATTGCACTCTACAAATCTGATATTTTTTCTCAAGAGACTTCTGTATGTGATGTTATAAAAGTCCACACAGTCTACATTTGCTCTTTTCATGGATTTTGTCTATTTTAGATTTCATATAGTCCCTGACCCTACCCCTTTGTTTTTTTTCTCTGTTTTTGCCAGGGATGGGGCACCCTATAAGATGTCAAACATTCATCTGCTATTTCAGAGACTCCAACCGAGAGGTCTTTTTAAGATTCTGACCGTCTCTTTAAGTGCAATTGTTTGTATCTCTGTTGCACTTTATTCATTGTGTATATTTGTCAGGTAGTTTTTAAAGTTTGGGTCCTGAGTATGACCTTAAAAGACATCCAGTGGTGAGGCCTCTATTTGGGAGCTGTGGGGAATGTGGAGTTGCCCCTTAGTTGCCATTGCTCCCAGGTCCACTCTGGCCCGGAGTTTTTTTTTTTTTAAGCCCTCCGTTCAGTCTAGAGAGACTATGGATACCCCTATAAGGGGCTGGCTGCGCGTGTAATTATGAAGCAAGGGTTGCGCAATCTCTAACAACACCTCTCCTGAGTCGGCACTGCTTGATTCCAATGGCAAGCAGTTAAAGACGACTGGAAACAATGCCGAGATAAACAGAGAGCACATACAGCACCTGGTAGTCCCAAATGGTCACCCATTTAATACTGGCCAGGCTCGACGTCGCTTAACTTCGGTGATCTAACGGGAACCGGTGTGTCAACGTGATTGTACCGTATATAAGTGGTAGTAGTAGTACCTGTAAGGGCCTCATCTATGGGTCAAATAGAACCTACTGGCGCTACCAAATCAGGCTCTCTGAAGTTATTGACTTCCTCACTCAAAATGCATCAAACATTGATTTTTTTATTGTTTTTTTTCTTTGCAAAACTCAATCATGTTCTGCAAAATCCAAAACCCAAATCAACAATTTCCCTCCCCTCTTCTCCCCTCTCTTTCTTCCCCCCTCTTTCCCCTCCACTCTTTTGCTCAACACAAACAACATGAATAAATATTTAAAGATATAAAGAACTTGAAGCATAAAAACCTTAACCAAAATGACCAGATTCGGCATTAAATAACCCGAAAAGGGTTGATATGTCGTAAAACAACCAAACCAAAAACCATGATTAAACATTTGAACATATAAAGAACTTGAAGCATAAAAACCTTCACCAAAATGACCGGATTCAGCATTAAATGACCTGAAAAGGGTTGATATGCCGTAAAATAAAACAACCAAACCAAACAGATCAAATAAAAAAAATTAAACAGAAGAAATAGTAAGTTAAATTTTTTAAAAAATATATATAATTGATTTGATCTCCACCCATGCAACGTCAGACGTTATAATAAGTGTAAGGAAGACAAACACAATGAAATATAAACAAATTGTACTGTTCAAGTCCGGTGATAAGTTATGTATACATGGTCATTATTTTTAAGGCCGGAAATGTCGTCTGGTTTTCACTGAAAGCTGTTTGTTTACCGTTGATCATATTTAAAAATTGGAGGCAGCCGTTAGTTATAGATAGAAACAGAAGTTTCGTAGGCGTTAAATAAAAATATATAATTGATTTTATGTCCACCTAAGCAACGTCATGTGTTAGATTGTTTTAAAGAGAACTGAAAAAAATGCTTACTCCATGCAATCATTACAGTTAATCCAGAGTTTAAATCGAAATGAAATTTTTTTACCTCTTATTAAGATATGCAAATAATTTAAAGAAATGAATAGGCTAATATTTATTTAAAATAAATATAATTGTTTATCTGATAGCTGCAATAGAGCAGTGATGAAATTTATTTTTATTAATGATTTATCTTTTTAAAGTATTATTGAAAAATGTCTCTATTTTACCAACATTCTGAGTTAGAATTAGTATTTTTTTTAAAGAAACCAGATCGAAATATACTTTTTTATTGCAAAGAATCTGATGCAACAATAATAAATAAAAATTGGCTTCTCAGAATAAAATATCTATTTGACTGATGCATTGCTATACGGTTAAACTTCTATAATCCGACTGACTTAATGTTATATATTAGATTAGCTGTACTTACCTGGTGTCGTCTGGGAGTCTTTACTTTTATTTTTGTTTCACTTTTATTTATGCCAGGGTTTTTTCTTTTGGGGGAGGGGGTATCAAATTTTATTTTTTATAAATAGGATTTTGAGATTTAAATTAAATTATCATGGTATCGTTTACTTATCTAATTATTACTGGAACCAAATTGTTATAAAACTCATTTTTATTAAGGTAATGTTTTTATCTTTAAAATTATTGGAGGCAAAATCTTTCAATACGTTACGATTTTTTATTCGACGGTTTAAAGGTTTCCAAATTCCTTTCAAATTTCGAAGGTCACTAAATAATTACTTTTTTTTTATTAAGAAAAAATTATAAAGGCTGGCTTGTTAAAGAAAAAATGCATTCTGGTGGATTTAATTTCGTAATTAATTTTTAAATTTTTTTATTTTTTAGTTAGTTTTCGTAATTAGAAGCTGGTGATACCAGATCAGGCTGCCCTGTGGCTCCCTGAGACGAAATTCACCTACATTGACGTTTTTTTTTTTTTTTTTTTTTTTTGTAAAACTTAATTATGTTCTACAAAACCAAAAACAAAAACAACAGCCCCTCTCCCTTTCTCCCTCCCCTTTTTTATTTTATTTTTAGAACTTGAAGCATAAATCTTTTACTATAATGACCAGATTCGGCATTAAATAACCCAAAAAGGGTTGATATGCCGTAAAACAAAACTACCAAACCAAAAACGATGATTAAACATTTGAAGATATAAAGAACTTGAAGCATAAAAACTTTTACTATAATGACCAGATTCGGCATTAAATAACCCAAAAAGGGTTGATATGCCGTAAAACAAAACTACCAAACCAAAAACGATGATTAAACATTTGAAGATATAAAGAACTTGAAGCATAAAAACATTTACTATAATAACCGGATTCGGCATTAAATAACCCAAAAAGGGTTGATATGCCGTAAAACAAAACTACCAAACCAAAAACGATGATTAAACATTTGAAGATATAAAGAACTTGAAGCATAAAAACTTTTACTATAATGACCAGATTCGGCATTAAATAACCCAAAAAGGGTTGATATGCCGTAAAACAAAACTACCAAACCAAAAACGATGATTAAACATTTGAAGATATAAAGAACTTGAAGCATAAAAACTTTTACTATAATGACCAGATTCGGCATTAAATAACCCAAAAAGGGTTGATATGCCGTAAAACAAAACTACCAAACCAAAAACGATGATTAAACATTTGAAGATATAAAGAACTTGAAGCATAAAAACTTTTACTATAATAACCGGATTCGGCATTAAATAACCCAAAAAGGGTTGATATGCCGTAAAACAAAACTACCAAACCGTAATTAGAAGAGTAGAAAAAAGACAGTGAGAGGGAAAGGGAGAAAGTGATAGAGAGGGAGAGGGAGAGAAAGTGATAGAGAGATAGAGATAGAGGGAGAGAAAGTGTGACAGACGGTGATTAAAATATATAGGAAAAAAGCCTTAAGGAAACAAACGTTGATTAACTCGGTTTCGGCATATTAAAAGATAATGACATAATAATAATAAAGAGTAGAAAGTGGGTTTACTTTCGGCAGCCTTTTAACTCTCGCTTCCCTTATTTTGTCCTTTAGTCCTCACATTCCATGAGCGATGTTTCTGACAAAGGGGGAAGAATTGCTGTTTTCTGGGTCGGAATCTATCCGTCTAACACTTATCGTTGGCTTGTTTTTGACCTTGAAGTAATATTTTTTTTTTTTTTTAGCTCCTTACATCAAGTGGCTTCATGCTTTGTCTGGAGCGATTTCCATAAAAAAAAAAAAATTCACACTTTTGCATTTTTGATTTCTATAAATAATCGATTAATATAGAATAATAAAATTTAAAAAATAAAATTAAGTGCAAGTCACATAGTGGCGAGAAATACACACACATGCACACGAGAAGTTGTCACATATCCATTGAACATATACTAAACGACTCCTCTCAGAAAGTAGGAGAAAGTGACTAACTTGGGTTTACCTTCGTCAGCCCGTAACTCTCGCTTCCCTTATTTTGTCCTTCAGTCCTCACATTCCATGAGCGATGTTTCTGACAAAGGGGAAAGAATTGCTGTTTTTTTTGGTCAGAATCTATCCACCTAACACTTATCGTTGGTTAGTTTTTGAGAAGTTGTCACATAACTTTATTAATAATTAATTATAAATTATAATTATTATAAATCTAACAAATACATAGAAGACATTGCCAGGGCTGCTGCAAAGAAAGTAGGCTCCTTCTACCGTGCTAGTAAACTTCTCACACCTGACATTATCCTATATCTCTACAAAGCCACCATCCGCCCATGCATGGAGTATTGTTGTCACATCTGGGATGGAGCATCATCCACTAGTCTCTCCCGCTTAGACAAGGTCCAAAAAAGAGTAGGCAACTTAATAGCTCCTTCACTATCCACCAAGCTCCAGCCCCTGTCCCATCGCCGCAATATTGCTTCCTTGTGCTTGTTTTACAAGTACTTCAATGGATTGTGCTCTGATGAGCTCGCTACTCTGGTGCCCCCTCGACGAAAATATACTAGACCAACCCGACAATCAGCTAAGTCCCATCCATTCACTGTGGAGGTCCCCAGATGCCGGGGAGCCTTCTACTCCAATAGCTTCATTCCTCGTGCTGCCGGCCTCTGGAACTCCCTCCCTGCTCCCCTTAGTGTACTGACATGTAGAAATTTAAATCTAATGTGAACAAGCATTCTGCTACACAGCTCCCAACTTAGGATAACCCCCTAAACTTTCAGCCTAATTCTCAGTAGCCCCTTACGTCTACAGTGGTGGCCTGCCTGATTTGGGGTGAACTGTTAAAATTTTTTAAAATAGCTTCTTTCCTCGTGCTGCTGGACTCTGGAACTCCCTCACTGCTCCCTGTTTACCTGACGGTACTGACATGTAGAAATTTCAAACTAATGTAAAAAGACATCTCACTGCGCAGCTCTCAATTTAGGTTTACCACCCCCCCCCCCAAACTCTCACCCTTTTTCTCAGTAGCCCCTTACGTCTACAGTGGGGGCTTGCCTTGTTTTGGTGTGAACTATGTTAAAAAATTGTTTTAAATAAAACAAAATATATATATTAATCATTAATAATTTATATGCAAACCCGTACATGAAGGCGTGCTGATGTTTTTGTTTCAACGTTTCGTGATGGGTGGCACGCCTGCCAATTGGTAATTGCAGCCCTTGAGCAGCAGGTATGCAAAGCCCATAAATCGCACAATTAGTTCTCCTACTCCCCTTCACATCCCATCCGCTATTGATCGAACTGTCCCCTTGGAAGTTGAACAGATGTCGGCCGCATGTTCTCTCCAAGAGATTTGTTCTTTTTGTTCATGCTCTTCTAAACCAAACATCTATCTTGTCACTGGGCATGTTTTCAACCGACCCATGTGATGCAATTAGGGTCAAGCAAACCCCTTAATTTTACATTATTTTCCTGACCCTGTAGAAGTTCACTTTTCTTTTTCCTTCAATTACTCTCACTTGTTTTTTTTTTGTTTTTTTTTTTTGTTGATGGATCGGATTTCGGGTTCTTCGCTCTCGGAAATTTCTTTCTCTTCTAACTTTTGTTTTGTTTTAAATATACTAGCTCCCTTGTCATCTTCATAGTTCTGTATGCGTGAGAGCCGTGGACCCTAACTGCAGACATGGAGAAAAGTTCTTGGGTCAGTAGATGTATGGAAGTGAAACCTGGTCAGTGAGGGTTGAGGACACGCGTTGCATGGAGAGAAATATGAGAATGTTACGATGGATGTGTGATGTGAGTCTTAAAGATATACTTAGATCTGATGACCTCAGAGGAAGATAAAATCTAGACAGTATAGGGAGATGTGTACAGAACAGGAGACTTTGATGGTATGGTCACAGAATGGCTGAAAGTTCTTGGGTCAGTAGATGTAGAACAGTTAAGGTAGCAGGTCCAGTTCACAGGGAAAGGTCAAGGAAAACACGGGAGGATGTGATAAGGATGGATTTGAGGGAAAGAGGGATAAATAAAACCTGGCCAGAGATAGGTTACTTTGGAAGTCAATTTCTTAAAGCCGTCCAACACATGCCAGCATGTAATATGGATGTTGAACCTAATATGCTGATGATGCAAACATTGAAGAAAATTATTAAACAAAACTCATGTGTCAGAGCACTAAGGCATTTGATGTCAGTATTACAATAGTTTGGTCATCTCTATATTTCTATATGCGTGTGAGTCGTAGATCCTAACTGTGGACCTAGAGAGAAGGCGACAGGCCAGAGATGCGATGCTTTCGAAATATCCTTAACATCTTGTAAAGGGGCCACATTACGATTGAGGAAGTGAAGAATGGATGAGAGTTCTTGGGTTAGATGTAGAACAGTGGAAGTAGTAGGCTCAGTTCACAGGAGAAGGCCAAGGAAAACATGGGAGGAAATGATGAAAATGGACCTGAGGGATTGATGAAAACCTAGCAAAGATAGTCGTAGATCCTAACTGTGGACCTAGAGAGAAGGCCACAGAGATGCGATGCTTCCGAAATATCCTCGTCGTCTCTTACAGAGACCACATTACACATGGTCAAGTGAAGAACAGACTCGGATAAGCAGTCGGGCCATATGAAGATCTACTGACCATTGGGAAGAAGAGGAAAACGAAGAGGTATGGCCATGTCACATGATTATCAGGTCTCGCAAGGACAATCCTGCGAGGAACTGTACATCGATAAAGAAGGGGGGGGGGGGGCAGCCAACAAAAAAGGTAGGACAACATCCGAGAGTGGATAGGGCTGGCGCTGAGTCACGCCCTCAGGAAGGCAGAAAATCGGGAAGGTTAGTTGCCTGATTATCCAGACTACGGAACAGATGATGATGAAATATATTAGCAGAAAGAGCCCGGTATTTTATGAGGTACCCATGTCCTTCAGCTCCCAGCCCATAACATTATTTTTTTATTCTTATTTTAAACATTTTATAATATTTAACTCTTGTGGTTGCCTCCAAGAATATTCAGCATTGATTTGGTGAGAGAAGGTATGAGTCGAGTGACATTTATTGAAGTAATTTTCAGTAAATTTACAGTTTTTAACCTCATCGAGGCACACTCGGTGTTTTCCTGGAAATCGATGGACACCTATTCAAGTTTTTTTTTAGTTTGTTTTATTAAACACTTGTTCAATTTCTAGGTTGGTTCACCAACCACTAGCCTCTCCCTCTCTTGGACGGTGCCAAAAAGAGTCTCTAACCTAATAGGTTCCGCACTGTCTACCAAGCTCCAGCCCCAGTCACATCCCTGTGCTTGTTTTACAAGTACTTCCACAGAATGTGTTCCGACCAACTTATTGCACTTGTACCCCATCAACATAAATATCAGCAAAACGCATTCCTTCACTGTAGAGAACCTGACGGTGCCGGAAAACTTTCCACACTAATAGCTTATTTCCTCGGACCACTAATCTTCGGAATTCCGCCTGAATAATAAAACACTTTATATTATCTGTATCAAATATTCTGTTTTTTTATTCTCTTTTCTACACTCCCTCTCCTCCACCCCCACCCTCATCTTAACCCAAGCCACCCCTCATCTTTCTCCTCTGCCCGCCCCCCACAAACACACCCTCACATTTCTCCTCCACCCCCTCACCCTCACCTTTCTCCTCCACCCCCTCACCCTCACCTTTCTCCTCCACCCCCCTCACCCTCACATTTCTCCTCCACCCCCTCACCCTCACCTTTCTCCTCCACCCCCCTCACCCTCACCTTTCTCCTCCACCCCCCTCACCCTCACCTTTCTCCTCCACCCCCCTCACCCTCACCTTTCTCCTCCACCCCCCTCACCCTCACCTTTCTCCTCCACCCCCCTCACCCTCACCTTTCTCCTCCACCCCTCACCCTCACCTTTCTCCTCCACCCCTCACCCTCACCTTTCTCCTCCACCCCCAACCCTCACCTTTCTCCTCCACCCCCTACCCTCACCTTTCTCCTCCACCCCCCCCCCCCACCATACCTTTCTCCTCCACCCCCCACCCACCCTCACCTTTCTCCTCCGCCCCACACCCCTTGTCCCCTCTCTTCCGCCCCACACCCCTTGTCCCCTCTCTTCCGCCCCCCTCACCCTCACCTTTCTCCTCCACCCCCCTCACCCTCACCTTTCTCCTCCACCCCCCTCACCCTCACCTTTCTCCTCCACCCCCCTCACCCTCACCTTTCTCCTCCACCCCCCTCACCCTCACCTTTCTCCTCCACCCCCCTCACCCTCACCTTTCTCCTCCACCCCTCACCCTCACCTTTCTCCTCCACCCCTCACCCTCACCTTTCTCCTCCACCCCTCACCCTCACCTTTCTCCTCCACCCCTCACCCTCACCTTTCTCCTCCACCCCTCACCTTTCTCCTCTACCCCCCTCACCCTCACCTTTCTCCTCCACCCCCCTCACCCTCACCTTTCTCCTCCACCCCCCTCACCCTCACCTTTCTCCTCCACCCTCCTCACCCTCACCTTTCTCCTCCACCCCTCACCCTCACCTTTCTCCTCCACCCCCTACCCTCACCTTTCTCCTCCACCCCTCACCCTCACCTTTCTCCTCCACCCCTCACCCTCACCTTTCTCCTCCACCCCTCACCCTCACCTTTCTCCTCCACCCCTCACCCTCACCTTTCTCCTCCACCCCTCACCCTCACCTTTCTCCTCCACCCCTCACCCTCACCTTTCTCCTCCACCCCCTCACCCTCACCTTTCTCCTCCACCCCCTCACCTTTCTCCTCCACCCCCTCACCCTCACCTTTCTCCTCCACCCCCTCACCCTCACCTTTCTCCTCCACCCCCCTCACCCTCACCTTTCTCCTCCACCCCCCTCACCCTCACCTTTCTCCTCCACCCCCCTCACCCTCACCTTTCTCCTCCACCCCCCTCACCCTCACCTTTCTCCTCCACCCCCCTCACCCTCACCTTTCTCCTCCACCCCTCACCCTCACCTTTCTCCTCCACCCCTCACCCTCACCTTTCTCCTCCACCCCTCACCCTCACCTTTCTCCTCCACCCCTCACCCTCACCTTTCTCCTCCACCCCTCACCTTTCTCCTCTACCCCCCTCACCCTCACCTTTCTCCTCCACCCCCCTCACCCTCACCTTTCTCCTCCACCCCACACCCCTTGTCCCCTCTCTTCCGCCCTACACCCCTTGTCCCCTCTCTTCCGCCCACACCCCTTGTCCCTTCTCTCGCTTTTTGATTGGAAGGCAGAAGCTTAGTTATTAAAATCCCCTTTATAAATACTGACTAAACTTGAGTGAAGAAAAAAAACCCTTACGACCAGCAATGTTTCATAAAGAGTTTTTACCCTGGTTATAAAATGTATCAATAGTCGGTCAATTTCAGTTTTTACCCTGGTTATAAAATGTATCAATAGTCGGTCAATTTCAGTTTTTACCCTGGTTATAAAATGTATCAATAGTCGGTCAATTTCAGTTTTTACCCTGGTTATAAAATGTATCAATAGTCGGTCAATTTCAGTTTTTACCCTGGTTATAAAATGTATCAATAGTCGGTCAATTTCAGTTTTTACCCTGGTTATAAAATGTATCAATAGTCGGTCAATTTCAGTTTTTACCCTGGTTATAAAATGTATCAATAGTCGGTCAATTTCAGTTTCCTAAGACAAATCTGAATTCAGAATGGAATCACTTCGTTCGGATATTTTCATTCGCTTGCAAACAAACCTTCAGTTTTTGTTCAAATGAGAACAAATAAACTTGAGAAATTGTTGCTTCGATTTTTTCCACACGCTTCGATGGCAATTTTATAGTGAATTAAATCTTTTACAGTTTTTCCCTCCTTCGTTGTGGGTGGATTTATTTACTTTGAATTGATCGATATAAACTGAGATCTTGTGCTCATTAAATGGACGAGGCAAGTCGCCAACGTTTTTATCGCTTTCGTTTTTTTTTTGTGTGTGTGTGCGATCAACTTGTACAGCATTTAAGAACTGGATGGTGGAAATCCACTTTTATATAAGAAAAAGCTGATATCTGCCGAAGCGCTAGGGCTTTACCTACTTATTTTTTTGTCACGATTTTACTGGATTTTATTTCTATCTCTCTTTCTTTCTCTCTCTCTCACTTTCTCTCTCTCTCTCTCTCTCTCTCTCTCACTTTCTTTCTCTCTCTCTCTCTCTCTCTCTCACTTTCTCTCTCTCTCTCACTTTCTCTCTCTCTCTCACTTTCTCTCTCTCTCTCACTTTCTCTCTCTCTCTCACTTTCTCTCTCTCTCTCACTTTCTCTCTCTCTCTCACTTTCTTTCTTTCTCACTTTCTTTCTCTCTCACTTTCTTTCTCTCTCACTTTCTTTCTCTCTCACTTTCTTTCTCTCTCACTTTCTTTCTCTCTCACTTTCTTTCTCTCTCTCTCTCTCTCTCTTTCTCTCTTTCTCTCTCGTTTTCTCTCTCTCCCTCCCTCTCTCTCCCTTTCTCAAGTCATTGAATGATGGGACAGATAAATATTTCATCCGAGAAGGAAGGATCTTCTTCTTCTTCTTCTTCTTTCGTGTGAATCAGATGATTCTGGTGTTGGCATTAGTTTCCCCGATGTTTTTCTTGTTAGAAATATTTCTGGAAAGACATCGAGTATTCACGGTAAGGACCACGAGAAGGTTGCCAACATCCCTAAGTGAAAGTGGTACTGTGGAACCGACTGGATTCGAACTTGAAACACCCAGGTCTTCAGTCCGTGTCGTTATCCACTTAACCACCGTCACCTCCCATCTGTTGGTTTATAAGGCGTTTCAAAATTGTTCTATCATCATCAGTCCTCAAGGGAGCTACAATATTGGGGGGGGGGGGGAGCAAAGATTTCTTTTTTAATATAAAAGTCGTGCATATTGTTTCTATCCTTATCGGATTATATTTAAATTACACTCGGTATAAAGTTTTAAAAAAAAAATTAAAAAATACAACCCTACACGTGTTTATTTGTGGTGATGGTGGTGGTTGTGTTTTATGTCCATTGTGGGTAAGATTGGAATTGTCTTAAAGTTGTGAAGGTTGTATTGTTTTTTTCTTAAACTCTAAATTGATTTTTATTTTTTACTTTTTACACAAATGACCTCAATTTCTATTCGTCAATAATCTCGTTTCTTCAAACAGATAAACATCACACCTACAGTTTTTTTTTTGTTTTGTTTTATTACATGTGATATTCATTAATCTTTCTCCTCGTGCTGTTGCACAATTGATCGTTTTCTCTCTGATAACTATAAGAATACCTGTCCCAGGACAGGTAAAATGAATTCCCAGAACAGTTTTGCACCACTTTTATGTCCCCTATACAAAGATTAAAAAAACAGAAATAATCATACTAAACTGTATGTCTAGAATCCTTATTCCAATTTTGTTAAAAATCCATTACATGATTTTGATTCTAGAAAATGTCTGAGTTTAAGACTTAAGGGGTCTTAAGAAGAAATTGGGGTTCTTATCTTTTTTTTTCTCTTTGTTTTTGCTAGGGATAGGGCATCCTACTGGATGTCAAACATTCACCCGCTATTTCAGAGACTCCAACCGAGAGATCTTTTTAAGATTCTAACCGTCTATTTAAGTGCAATTGTTTCAATCTCTTGCACTTGATTCATTGAGTATATTTGTCAGGTAGTTTTTAAAGTTTGGGTCCTGCGTATGACCTTAAAAGGCATCCAGTGGTGAGGCCCTCCATTTGGAAGCTGTGGGGAATGTGGAGTTGCCCCTTAGTTGCCATTGCTCCAGGTCCACTTTGGCCCGGAGTGGTAGTACCTGTAAGGCCCCATCTATGGGTCAAATAGAACCTACTGGCGCTACCAGATCAGGCTGTCTGAAGTTATTGACTTTCTGACTGAAAATGCACCAAACATTGATGTTTTATTGCTTTTTTTTCTTTGCAAAACTCATCATGTTCTGCAAAATCCAAAACAAAAAACAATTTCCCTCCCCTCTTCTCTCCTCTCTCTCCTTCCCCCTCTTTCCCCTCTCCCCTTTCACTCAATCAAACACCATGAATAAATACCTAAACATATAAAAAAGTTGAAACATAAAAACCATCACCAAAATGACCGCATTCAGCATTAAATAACCTGAAAAAGGGTTGATATGCCAGAAAACAAAACAACTAATGTTACCAAAATAACCTGATTCGGCATTAATCAATCTGAAAAGGGTTGATATGCCGTAAAACAAAACAACCAAAACCCTTTAAAGTCTTGTTTTTTTTTCGTGAGCCCAGTGGCTCCTATGATCACTGGAATGCTTACAATCTGCCTAAGATTCCAGTTTCTTTTCATTTTTTAAATGAAGTAATTTACCTTAAATCCGAAGTTACTGTTTAAACTATATTTTAACTCTTAGTGAATATCAGACCCGCCTTTCGCTATCCAACAATTAGTCGAAACATGTCTGCACATATGTAGACAAAATGTGTTAGTTGTATTACACTAGGGTGGGACGTAATGGGTAAAAATTTCAGATTCATGCGAGTAGTATTTTTTTGTGTTCATTTATACATAAATAACACTAAACAATCAAACATTTGAAAATTTTGCAAAATTCAGAAGGGGTGGGACGTAATGGGTGAAAATTTCAGATTCATGCGAGTAGTATTTTTTTGTGTTCATTTATACATAAATAACACTAAACAATCAAACATTTTGAAAATTTTGCAAATTCAGAAGGTGCAGGCCAAAAATAGCCGTTAGGGCTCCACGGGACTCAAAATCCATCATTTTTCGGTGAAAAGTGGTTTCATGCGACATTGCAGGTCCGAAAACATTCTCAAAAGCTATGAATGGATATAGATGGTTTAATCTGATATAGTACTTTAATTTAGGACCATTTTTTAGGCTGTGAAAGGGTTTTCATGAATGTAAAATAGCCAAAAACTAGTGGCCTGCACCTTCTGAATTTTGCAAAATTTCAAAATGTTTGATTGTTTAGTGTTATTTATGTATAATCCCCCCCCCCCCACTTTTTGACTTGGCCCCCCACTTTACGGTCATCATAATGAAGTTATATATGCATGTGTTTAACCGGGCCCCTCAACTTTTTAGGAGAGCCCCCCCCCCCACACACACTTTATAACTGTCCCCACCGGTCCTGTCCCACCCCTACTAATTACATGGACCAGTGTTCTCATGTTTGATATTATTCTCAGAAGGTTTCAGCAGATGTAATCTCCGACGTATATTAGGTGCATATTGTCGAACTCGGGAGTAGGAATTTCGAAAAGAATTTTTAATTTAATCTACCAACATTTCTGTCAGCCATTGCCGGATAGAACTCTTCGGTATTTTTGAATTGTATTCTGTGTATACACTGATAGCTGAATATTAGCCTCCAGAATACCGACTCTTACAACTTATTATAATTAGCACTTTTATCCGTTGTGCAAACGGGCCCTTCAAGACGATTTTAGAAAGCTGAAACCTATTCTTGTTTAAGATGTGTTTCCTTAATATTCTTATTTTATTTTATCATTATAATTATTATTAACATTATCTATTATTATTACCATTATCTATTATTATTAATATTATCTATTATTATTAACATTATCTATTATTATTAACATTATCTATTATTATTATCATTATCTATTATTATTATCATTATCTATTATTATTAACATTATCTATTATTATTATCATTATCTATTATTATAACATTATCTATTATTATTATCATTATCTATTATTATTAACATTATCTATTATTATTAACATTATCATTATTAACTTATCTATTATTTAACATTATCTATTATTATTAACATTATCTATTATTGATTAACATTATCTATTATTATTAACATTATCTATTATTATTAACATTATCTATTATTATAACATTATCTATTATTATTAACATTATCTATATTATTAACATACTATTATTATTAACATTATCTATTATTATTAACATTATCTATTATTATTAACATTATCTATTATTATTAACATTATCTATTATTATTAACATATAATATTATTATTAACATTATATATTATTATTAACATTATCTATTATTATTAATATTATCTATTATTATTAAACATTATCTATTATTATTAACATTATCTATTATAATTAACATATCTATTATTAACATTATCTATTATTATTAACATTATCTATTATTATTAACATTATCTATTATTATTAACATTATCTATATTATTAACATTATCTATTATTATTAACATATCTATATTATTAACATTATCTATTATTATTAACATTATCATTATTATTAATAATATCTATTATTACATTATCTATTATTATTACATTATCTATATTATTAACATTAACTATATTATTAACATATCTATATTATTAACATATCTATTATAAAACATTATCTATTATTATTAACATTATCTATTATTATTAACATTATCTATTATTATTAACATTATCTATTATTATTAACATTATCTATTATTATTAACATTATCTATTATTATTAACATTATCTATTATTATTAACATTATCTATTATTATTAACATTATAATTATTATTAACATATAATTATTATTAACATTATCTATTATTATTAACATTATCTATTATTATTAACATTATCTATTATTATTAACATTATCTATTATTATTAATATTATCTATTATTATTAACATTATCTATTATTATTACATTATCTATTATTATTAAACATTATCTATTATTAACATTATCTATTATTATTAACATTATCTATTATTATTAACATTATCTATTATTAATAACATTATCTATTATTATTAACATTATCTATTATTATTAACATTATCTATTATTATTAACATTATCTATTATTATTAACATTATCTATATTATTAACATTATCTATTATTATTAACATTATCTATTATTAATATTATCTATTATTATTAACATTATCTATATTATTAACATATCTATTATATTAACATTATCTATTATTATTAACATTATCTATTATTAATATTATCTATATTATTAACATTATCTATTATTAACATTATCTATATTATTAACATTAACTATTATAACATTATCTATTATTATTAACATATCTATTATTATTAACATTATCTATTATTATTAATATTATCTATTATTATTAACATTATCTATTATTAATAACATTATCTATTATTATTAACATTATCTATATTATTAACATTATCTATTATTATTAACATTATCTATTATTATTAACATTATAATTATTATTAACCTTATAATTATTATTAACATTATAATTATTATTAACATTATCTATTATTATTAACATTATCTATTATTATTAATATTATCTATTATTATTAACATTATCTATTATTATTAACATTATCTATTATTATTAATATTATCTATTATTATTAACATTATCTATTATTATTAACATTATAATTATTATTAACATATAATTATTATTAACATTATAATTATTATTAACATTATCTATTATTATTAACAATATCTATTATTATTAACATTATCTATTATTATTAACATTATCTATTAATATTAACATTATCTATTATTATTAACATTATCTATTATTATTAACATTATCTATTATTATTAACATTATCTATTATTAACATTATCTATTATTATTAACATTATCTATTATTATTAACATTATCTATTATTATTAACATTATCTATTATTATAAACATTATCTATTATTATTAACATTATCTATTATTATTAACATTATCTATTATTATTAACATTATCTATTATTATTAACATTATCTATTATTATTAACATTATCTATTATTAATATTATCTATATTATTAACAGTATCTATTATTATTAACATTATCTATTATTATTAACATTATCTATTATTATTAACATTATCTATTATTATATTATCTATTATTATTAACATTATCTATTATTAACATTATCTATTATAATTAACATTATCTATTATTATTAACATTATCTATTATTATTAACATTATCTATTATTATTAACATTATCTATTATTAATATTAAATCTATATTAATAACAGTATCTATATTATTAACATTATCTATTATTATTAACATTATCTTATTATTATTAACATTATCTATTATTAATATTATCTATTATTATTAACATTATCTATTATTAACATTATCTATTATTATTAACATTATCTATTATTAACATTATCTATTATTATTAACATTATCTATTATTATTAACATTATCTATTATTATTAACATTATCTATTATTATTAACATTATCTATTATTATTAACATTATCTATTATTATTAACATTATCTATTATTATTAACATATCTATTATTATTAACATTATCTATTATTATTAACATTATAATTATTATTAACATTATAATTATTATTAACATTATCAATTATTATTAACATTATCTATTATTATTAACCATTATCTATTATTATTAATATTATCTATTATTATTAACATTATCTATTATTATTAACATTATCTAATTATTATTAACATTATCTATTATTATTAACATTATCTATTAATTATTAACATTATAATTATTATTAACATTATAATTATTATTAACATTATAATTATTATTAACATTATCTATTATTATTAACATTATCTATTATTATTAACATTATCAATTATATTAACATTATCTATTAATATTAACATTATCTATTATTATTAACATTATCTATTATTATTAACATTATCTATTATTATTAACATTATCTATTATTATTAACATTATCTAATTATTATTAACATTATCTATTATTATTAACATTATCTATTATTATTAACATTATCTATTAATATTAACATTAATCTATTATTATTAACATTATCTATTATTATTAACATTATCTATTATTATTAACATTATCTATTATTATTAACATTATCTTATTATTAACATTATCTATTATTATTAACATTATCTATTATTATTAACATTATCTATTATATTAACATTATCTATTATTATTAACATTATCTATTATTATTAACATTATCTATATTATTAACATTATTATTATTATTAACATTATCTATTATTATTAACATTATCTATTATTATAACATTATCTATTATTATTAACATATCTTATTATTAACATTATCTATTATTATTAACATTATCTATTATTATTAACATTATCTATTATTATTAACTTTATCTATTATTATTAACATTATCTATTATTATTAACATTATCTATTATTACTTTTTTATTATTAACATTATCTATTATTATTAAACATTATCTATTATTATTAACATTATCTATTATTATTAACATTACTATTATTATTAACATTATCTATTATTATTAACATTATCTATTATTAACATTAACTATTATTATTAACATTATAATTATTATTAACATATCAATTATTATTAACATTATTAATTATTATTAACATTATCTATTATTATTAACATTATCTATTATTATTAACATTATTCTAATATTATTAACATTATCTATTATATTAACATTATCTAATTAATTATTAACATTATCTATTAT
Source organism: Sepiola atlantica (assembly GCA_963556195.1). NCBI lineage: Eukaryota > Metazoa > Mollusca > Cephalopoda > Sepiida > Sepiolidae > Sepiola > Sepiola atlantica. The sequence continues at coordinate 9,664,759 of OY744555.1, forward strand.
TATTAACTTATCTATTATTATTAACATTATCATTATTATTAAATTATAATATTATTACTTAATATTATTATTAACTATTA
>OY744555.1:9665038-9677538 GCA_963556195.1 Sepiola atlantica
AAAGACAGAGAGAAAGAGAGAGAGAGAGAAAGACAGAGAGAGAGAGAGAGAGAGAGAGAAAGAGAGGAGAGAGAGAGAGAGAGAAGAGAAGAGAGAGAGAGAGAAGAGAGAGAGAGAGAAGAGAAAGACACAGAGAGAGAGAGAGAGAGAGAAAGACACAGAGAGAGAGAGAGAGAGAGAGAGAGAGAGAGCGAGAGAGAGAGAAAAAGATTCATACCTCTTAAGGTGATTAGTGAAAAGGCAATAGACTCGACAAAATCCAACATAACAAGCTCATGCTGGTAACTACTGCATTACCGTCACCTCTGTAGAGATAAGTCTGTACTATTTGCCACTTGTAACCTGAAGAGAGAACGAACCTTACAAAGTAAGCCACCCTGTAAGACGCCACCAAGAGAAATCACTTTGCATGAACTGTGTTAGGTGGGGGTGGGGGTCAAAGAGCTTCTTTTTTTCCAGTTGCAACCATCGACAATCCGTATGATGACTTCAAGGCGAATACTGAAACTTGCTGATGAGATGGAACGCCTCGAGTCCCTTCTCTCTAACCCTTCTCTCTCCAATACAAGCTAGCACAAGAAAGCATGCCGAGATGCCGGTTACTTGATTCTCATAATCATTACAGATCGATTCAATAGACAGAAGAAAGTGATTTGTTCAATAAAATAAAAACCATACAACAGGTTCATTGTTTCGAGAAAAGAAAAAGAAAAAAATACATTTCATATGCCCCCACCCTCTCCCACCCCAATTCCTCATTTTTCTTTTTATTGCAATGATTTTTTTTTTAATATTATTTGCGTTGCAGGATCTTTGTTATTGCAATGTTCAAAACGTTTTGGTACTTGTACTTTCTGGCCTTGTTCCAAGGTTATCACAAGCGAGGGGTGGCAATGGGGATAAGCTACAAATTTCCCATCATGATGTGTGTCTCTAACAACTAAGTCCAGCTCCTGGCCTGCTTGTGTGACTTCGATATAAGCCCTGCAGAAGTTTTATTACTGATAGGAGAAGGAGGGAAAGCTGGCACTAGTGTTTTGGGTAGTTGGGGCTCAGCAGGTAGGTGACTGTGGTTAAGTGGATAACAACACAGACTGACAACCTGGGGTGCCAAGTTCGAATCCAGTCGATTCCATAATACCACTTTCACTTAAGGATGTTGGTAACCATTATATGGTCCCTCTTTCTAGAATGTCGACAACATGATCAAGCCGGTCAACAAAGTTGTACCATTCTGAATTTACTTTACTAACAACATAGCGAATCACTCTATTTCCATGATGATACTTTTTTCTCTTTTCGTTTTTTCTTTCTATAACCATTGATACGTTTTTTCTCCTTTTCAAACTTTCCAGCATTAAACTTCAATAGATTGTGCTCCGATGAACTAGCTGCTCTAGTGCCCCTTCGACGTAAATACAATCCGACCATGTATGGAGTACTGTTGTCATATTTAGGCTGGTGAATCTCTGTCCCATTTGAGGGTTGTTGATAAGGTGCAGAAACGTGTCTGTAATTTGATTGGCCACACCCTTTCTTCTTCTCTACATAAAATACATACATGTTGCTAATCTCAGTCTTTTCTATAAATACTATTATGGCATGTGTTCTTCAGAATTATGTGATCTATTCCCTGCTTCCTTTGTTCCAGCTTGTTTGACTGGTTGGTCTAGTGGTCTCCATCAATTCGCTGTTTTGATATCTCTTTGTAATACAGTTTCCTATTCCAGTAGATTCTTTCCAAGAACTGTAGGTCTGTGGAACTCTCTTCCTGCTGACTGTTTTCCTTCCTACCTTGGTCTTTCCAAGACTAAAGCCAATAATCATCTTCTGTCTTTGTGATAATCATATTTGTTCTTGTTAGCTCCTTTCCAAAAATTAAAAAAATGACCTAAATTCTCCTTCGATTCCATAATACCACTTTCACTTAAGGATGTTGGCAACCTTCACGTGGTCCATCCTGCAACAGAATCAAACCGGTCAACAAAGTTGTACGATTCTGATTAATACGAATGTACTTTAGCAGTCCGGAAAGACAACTCACATGAGAGAAGGAAAACTCATATTAAACATCCTCCATACCCAATCATAAAACTAACTTCAAAAGTCAACAGAAAGAGAACACATCCGGAGCAGCAAGGTGGCCTGAGGGTTGTTTTTTTAATTTTTTTTTTTTTATTTATTTATTTTTTTTTTTTTATAAACTAGATACGTTTTTTTTTTTTTATAAATTTCAAGAAATTAACATCACATAAAACATTACATGTATATTTTTTTACAAAACTAAATCATTTTTTTGATAATCCGCAAAATAAAAAAAATATATACATAAAGGGTATTCACATTAGTTTAAAGCATAATTATTATTTTCTTTACATTAAAAACAATTTCTAACGTTTTGCCAATAAAACAATACATAATTCATTGTAGTTACTTACTCTTTTATCCAAATACTAAGTGGTGTTTTTTTTTTCATGAAATTTCAAAAATAATTTTCTTCGTACTTTCTATAAAGTGGTCGAGCTAAGTAAAAATGGAAACTGATGTACCCAGGTACTACAGAAACATATAATCAGTTCTAAGCGACAGTCTGCTGGAGGTTGAAGGTTCAATCCTCAGTGCGGGCAATAGTAAGAACATAATTACGACTTAAGACTTCTACCCGGTCATGGCTGGCGAAATGAGAGCACACTTCCACGTGGATTAAATAAAGTGCTCGGTTTTAAATTCCGTACAGATTCCCGAGTTCGACACGATACACCTGAAAAAAGTCGGAGGTTACATCGGCCGAAACGTTGTGAGAGTAACATCTAAAATGTGAATAGTGGTTCGAATAATCAAAATACATATATTTATTTATATAAAAAAATTACAAATTACATTTATATAAAAATCTTTTACAAATGATTACACATTGGGCTTTATTATAGAGTGGACGGTTAATTCTGTTATCGTATTCTTATACTGTTGCAAATATGGCGTTACTTTTTGTTTATGGTTTTTAGGGGTTTTCAAACTTTTTGACTTGCGGACCCCTTCATATTTCAGGTTTTACCGTAGGGACTCCATTATAAACGCTTATGAAATTTATACATAAATGTTTGCTAACCTGCCTTGTTTGGGGTGAACTCAGTTAAAAAAATAAAATAAATAAATAAATAAAATAAAAACCTACTACTACTATCATTATTATAGCCCACTAAGGTATCTATGGGGGGTTAGGGTTAGGGTTATGTACCCTCCTTCATATTCAGAGAGCCTTCTGCATAAATGGACAATTTTGAAGGACACCATTCCAATCGGATGAGGTTAAACGCATTAGTTGATATTGATCTGTCTTGCAAATATTGACAGTGTCCACATCATAAAAACAGCCACAAAGCATTTGGAAAGGCCAAGTTAATAAAATGGAGAGTCGGATGAAAATCATTTGGTTTTACAGAAGAAGAAGAAAAAAAAAATGTTCAGCAGCAAACATTTCATATTGACACGTTTCACATTCTTGTCATTTTCACAACACTTCAGGTTGTTGTATTCTCCGGCCTTCAGCACATACTCTTCATCATTAGGTTTGGTTGTTTTGTTTTACGGCATATCAACCCCTTTCGGATCATTTACTGCCGAATCCGATCATTTTGGTAAACGTTTCTATGCTGCATGTTCTTTATATCTTCAAATATTTATTCATAGTGTTTGGTTTAGTTGTTTTTTTTTACGGCATATCAACCCTTTTCAGATTATTTAATGCTGAATCCGGTCATTTTAGTAACTATGCTTAAAGTTCTTTATATTTTCAAATATTTATTCATGGTGTTTCGTCTGTTTGGTAGAGGAAAACTTTTGTTTTTGGCTTTGCAGAACATGATTGAGTTTTGCAAAGAGAAAGGAAAAAAAACAATACCATCAATGTTTGGTGCATTTTAGGTCAGGAAGCCAATATTTTCAGACAGCCTTATCTGGTAGCGCTAGGTTTTATCACTGCGAGATATGAACAGTCTAATGATTTTTTTGCCTACACTCATATTGCATGTACTATGCTTATATGCTATCTTTTTCTTTGTTTATATCATGTTATAAGGTGATGTAGTTTGCTTGAAGCATTGTGTGTAACATATATACAGAGATGTCATAGAAAGCTATCACAATGCAAAATGTGGAAATATACCGGTGTTGCGAAGAAGGACAAAAATGAAGCAATATTTTATTTTAAAAATAAATCTTACTTATTTTAGTCACAACTTCCCCACAGTGATCTAATGTGTAACCGTGTCCCATAATATTTCGAGGTAAGACCTCTTTATCAAATGGAAGATGTTTCAAATACCCTGAAATTCGTCCCTTAAGCATTGGTGATATTGTTTTCCTGTGCATTACTGACATCAATGGCTCAGCTACCTCGCAGCAAATAGATTTAAATTATGAAATAATTCCTGTTAAATTTATTTATTATTGTTATTTATTTCAAGTTTGAATTGTTTTTAATTACTAACTCTTTTTTATATAAAATTATCATCTTCACAATACTGTTTTTTTAAATAGCAAAATCGAACTATAAATAGTAATTCCATGAAAAATGCCAGTATACTGAAATCATATGCCCTTAATAGGGTTAAGATGCAAATTCATATACACTAAATGTACAAAAGCAAGGAAATTCCCAAATTTTTACACTTTTATTGTCATTAAGGGTATGACTACATATCAACCAAGCCATTTCATTATCACATCACTACAGTATAAATCTCTATGCATGAGTGGATGAAGTGTGTGAGGTGCGCTGAAGAAAAATTCCTACCAGTAAAATACATAGCCCTGTTGTGCTCGCATACAATTGAAAGCCCCTACCATTACTTTCCAAAAAATAGAAATCTACGTCAAGCAGAAGCAGGTTCAAAAATAGAATTCCTTACAAACGTTAAATTATTTATAGAAATTCAAGCACTGATAGAGACGTTCATCAAATCGAGTTTCGAAAATGCTGTGTCATGAGGAAGAGGAAAAGAATAGATTTCCTTTTTACATTCTCGGAGAAAACTTTCTTATGTGTTGAATGGAAGACATTCATGGACAAAAGCAGTTTTTCAGAATTTAACCAGATTGATTGAAAAGAAGAAAAAAAATGAAAAAAAAAAAAAAAAAAAAAAAAAAGGCTTAAAAAAAAAATTTAAAAAAAAACAGATTTTATTTTTTAGTCAAAGAAGCTGAAATCTATTCTTCGATTTTTCACTGATCCTTAAAAAAGGAAACTAGTTTTGCCAATTTCAATAACAAAAGAGTAAGAAACTTTAGCAAATGTAATAATTGAAAAAAGAGGCTCTGTCGATGCCATCAATGTAGAAGGAAATATCCTTCATTTGAGTCAATGGGTCATTTATAGTCATTAGTTAAGAGCTTTGGTATTTTGAATTGTTATTTTGGTGAAGGTTTTTATGCTTCAAGTTCTTTATATTTTCAAATATTTATTCATTGGTGTTTGGTTTGGTGCTTTTTGTTTTACGGCATATCAACCCTTTTCGGGTTATTTAATGCCGAATCTGGTCATTTTGGCAAAAGCTTTTATGCTTCAAGTTCTTTATATCTTCAAATGTTTAATCATGGTTTTTTGTTTGGTTGTTTTGTTTAATGGCATATCAACCCCTTTCGGGTTATTTAATGCCGAATCTGGTCATTTTGGCAAAAGCTTTTATGCTTCAAGTTCTTTATATGTTTAAATATTTAATCATGGTTTTTTGTTTGGTTGTTTTGTTTTACGGCATATCAACCCTTCTCGGGTTATTTAATGCCGAATCTGGTCATTTTGGCAAAAGCTTTTATGCTTCAAGTTCTTTATATCTTCAAATGTTTAATCATGGTTTTTTGTTTGGTTGTTTTGTTTAATGGCATATCAACCCCTTTCGGGTTATTTAATGCCGAATCTGGTCATTTTGGCAAAAGCTTTTATGCTTCAAGTTCTTTATATGTTTAAATATTTAATCATGGTTTTTTGTTGGGTTGTTTTGTTTTACGGCATATCAACCCTTTTCAGGTTATTTAATGCTGAATACAGTAATTTTGGTGAAGGTTTTTATGCTTCAAGTTCTTTATATCTTCAAATATTTATTCATGGTGTTTGGTTGAAGGAAGAAGAGGGGAGAGAGGGAAATTGTTTTTTGTTTTGGATTTTGCAGAACATTTGAGTTTTGCAAAATAAAAAAATAAAAAATAAAAAATAAAACATCAATGTATGGTGCATTTTGAGTCAGGAAGTCAATAACTTCAGACAGCCTGATTTGGTAGCACCAGTAGGTTCTATTTGATGGGGCCCTTACAGGTACTACCACTTCGGGCAGGAGTGGACCTGTTAGCAATGGCAACTGAGGGGCAACTCTACATTCCCCACAGCTCCCAAATGGAGGCCTCACCACTAGATGTCTTTTAGAGTCATACCCAGGACCATAAAAGAGGGAGAGAAAAAAAAAAAGAAAAAAGTATAGTATGTAGCAGGAGGTGAGCCGCTAGCCGTCTTCTGTGCTCCTCGCGTACATAAACCAATTCCATATTCGGTTGCGACAGAATCTGGGTAGCAAGAAATAAGCTGATAGTATTGATGAGAGACTAATAACGGCTTCGGTTCCATCGTTGGTTAAGACCAGATTAGTTCTAATCAAACAACCAAAAGATGGTCTTAACAAGGTTATAGAATTAAACTAACACCTACCGGCATAAGGGCCTCAACTGGCATCCATCTCATGGAGGAGTGCTTGTTAAACAGATGCTTTGTTCGAGAGTTGTAAGTGTTCCAGCTTTGGCCAACAGGTCTGCTTGGAGGGTATTGTTTGCTATTCCCCCGATGAGCTGGTCCTTGATGTACATGTTAGACAGGTCATGCTCACAAAAGGGACATAAAAAGTTGCAGTCCAGGGCTGTGGCCCGGAGGCGGACGAGATAGTTCTGTATTGTCTCAGTCTCACCTTGTGACATGGAGGCAAAAGTAAGGCGATGAACGATGGGATTCGACCTTTGAGTGACCAATGCCTCTATCATTCCTTGTAGCTTGTCTGGGTCAGTGGTGAAGAATTTAGGGTGAGTGTTTACTATAGCATTCTGGACGAAACCATCAGCAGAACTGTATAGCTGTATGTTGGCCTGAGATGTTGGCATACCCGTCATCTTGGTGAATACTTCCCAATCAATCCTGAATTTTCTGAATTGTTGGGAGGTCATTTCAAGATGGAGCTGGGGCAGTTTAGCGGCTGGTGCTTTAGCGTATGTTACCTCAGCAGAGAGTTCCTTAGCTTCTTTAAGGATTGAGAGAGCTTCTCCCATTGTCGCGATCCCTAGCTCTTTTAACATGGCCCGATCCATCATTTGCAGGTTCTTTTTTGTCAGCTTTTCACTTGCAAATGTGGCAGCATAAGTTCGAGCTGAGCTAGCCGAGATCCCTGCTTTGAGGAGGTACTGCTCCCAATCTTCAGGATCCATATATCCTGTTCGTAGCGCCATATAGAGTCGATGCTTAAGGCTCAACTGTACGACCAGTTGAGCAGCAAGATAAGTCTGACTTATCTTGCTGCTCAACAGGCTGACTTATCTTGCTGCTCAACAGGCTGACTTATCTTGCTGCTCAACAGGCTGACTTATCTTGCTGCTCAACAGGCTGACTTATCTTGCTGCTCAACAGGCTGACTTATCTTGCTGCTCAACAGGCTGACTTATCTTGCTGCTCAACAGGCTGACTTATCTTGCTGCTCAACAGGCTGACTTATCTTGCTGCTCAACAGGCTGACTTATCTTGCTGCTCAACAGTCTGACTTATCTTGCTGCTCAACAGTCTGACTTATCTTGCTGCTCAACAGGCTGACTTATCTTGCTGCTCAACAGTCTGACTTATCTTGCTGCTCAACAGTCTGACTTATCTTGCTGCTCAACAGTCTGACTTATCTTGCTGCTCAACAGTCTGACTTATCTTGCTGCTCAACAGTCTGACTTATCTTGCTGCTCAACAGTCTGACTTATCTTGCTGCTCAACAGTCTGACTTATCTTGCTGCTCAACAGTCTGACTTATCTTGCTGCTCAACAGTCTGACTTATCTTGCTGCTCAACAGTCTGACTTATCTTGCTGCTCAACAGTCTGACTTATCTTGCTGCTCAACAGTCTGACTTATCTTGCTGCTCAACAGTCTGACTTATCTTGCTGCTCAACAGTCTGACTTATCTTGCTGCTCAACAGTCTGACTTATCTTGCTGCTCAACAGTCTGACTTATCTTGCTGCTCAACAGTCTGACTTATCTTGCTGCTCAACAGTCTGCCTTATCTTGCTGCTCAACAGTCTGCCTTATCTTGCTGCTCAACAGTCTGCCTTATCTTGCTGCTCAACAGTCTGCCTTATCTTGCTGCTCAACAGTCTGACTTATCTTGCTGCTCAACAGTCTGACTTATCTTGCTGCTCAACAGTCTGACTTATCTTGCTGCTCAACAGGCTGACTTATCTTGCTGCTCAACAGGCTGACTTATCTTGCTGCTCAACAGGCTGACTTATCTTGCTGCTCAACAGGCTGACTTATCTTGCTGCTCAACAGTCTGACTTATCTTGCTGCTCAACAGGCTGACTTATCTTGCTGCTCAACAGTCTGACTTATCTTGCTGCTCAACAGTCTGCCTTATCTTGCTGCTCAACAGTCTGACTTATCTTGCTGCTCAACTGGTCGTACAGTTGAGCCCTAAGCATCGACTCTATAAAGGTGGAGACATTTTTAACTTTCAAGACATCTCACTGCCCTCTCCCCTCCCCGTTCTACGACGGAGATAATTGTTTGGCTAATAAATCTTATTCCTTTGCAGCAAGACAGAATCTCCTGATAACTCAGATTTATGTTCAAGACAACGGGTTCTTTTTTTTTGCGCCGCATCAAAAGATCCGAATACAAATCTGCACCAAGAAAACCAAAAGACTTTCTATGGCAAACTGTGCCGAGAGCTGTAGACATTTTTAAGATTACGAAAGCTCCTCGTTGATTAGCGGTATATCACCCCCTTTTTTAGGGCAATTTCATGCCGAACCAGAACACCTATTGTAAACGATTCATGGTATGTAATTAGTTGAACACAAGTTGCTATTTTTTAAAAAGAGCTGAGGTTAACTTTAATACAAGTAAAATATAGATTTACGGTAACTGTTATAGATGACGTGCCTGATTTCCGTGACTTCCCCGTCATTATTTTTTATGATTCCAAAATGGCTCTTCGTCGCCGCCTTTTATAACATCACATACAGAAGTCTCTTGAGAAAAAAATATCAGATTTGTAGAGTGTTCAATGCAATTTTTGTACAATTTATTCATGTAAACAAAATATAGTAATACTGAGATTTCGTTTTTCACTCCGGCCCGCAATCTCCTTCCAAAACTCTCATCTGGCCCTCACTCTGAAAAGGTTGCCCACCCCTGGTCTAGAAGAACACGTGGAATTTTCACGGAGTCCTGCTAATCTTTCTTTATAAAAGGTAGGTATGTTTATATGTTTATATATTTGTACATACAGGATTCACTCCTAAACTAATTAATCGATCATTATGGAGATTGGAACACAGCTGCTAGGCGTAAGGAGTCGTAATGTGGGTTATATTTAATTTAGTTACACCTAATATATCTATATAAAGTTAGGTATGTGTATATGTTAATATATTTGTACGTACAGGATTCACTAACCTAATAAACCGATCATAAAGAATTTACAGCTTACCAGTATATGATGCACTGTGTAGAGTTCTTGGCACGATATGCAGATTGGTGTTTCTTCTCTTTTCAGCAAGTACGAGTGGGTGGCATATGTGTGCCCTATTCTGAGTCTAGTTATTGTCACCTCTTCTCTTCTCGACATCCTTGTATTGGTGGTGTCTCTTATTCCGCCTTCGGTGTTGGGGTTAGGGTTAGGCTTTGGCTTCGGTGTTTGGAGAACATCCTTAGTCAACAGCAGCTACTCGCTGGCTTTTCAAACCCCACTTTCCCGACCCGACCTTGGGTCACATCTTACTTGTGGGAGTAAGATAAAAAACTGGCCTTGTGCCTAACTCCTGGAGAGGAGTAAATCAATACTCGCTGGTTAGTCAGTCGTCCTCTATTTTCTACAGGTAAGAACATTTTAAAATCTTTAAACAAATAAGCAAGTTTAAATATTATTCCAGATGGTAGGGGGAGGGGGTATTTGCGTTCTCTCTTCCCCATAAAATCTATTTATTTATTTTAGCTAAAAAATAACAAGTCTGCATAATTAGTCGAATCATTTTTTTCTTTTTGATTGGAATCGCTCCAGACATTGCACGAAGCCACATGATGTAAAAAGCTAAAAAAAAAAAAAAATTTTTTTTAATAAAAAAATTTCAAGGTCAAACACTAGCCAATAATAAATGTTAGATGGATAGATTCCGACCCAGAAAACAGCAACTATCCCCCCACTGTCAGAAACACGGCATAGAATGTGAGAACTAAAGGACAAAATAAGGGAAGCGAGTTACAAGGCTGCCGAAAGTAAACCAAAGATCTACTTTCAACTCTCTTTTGTTAGATAGATAGGAAAACAGAACACAGCAATTCTTTCCCCTTTGTCAGAAACATCGCTGGTGGAATGTGAGGACTAAAGGACAAAATAAGGGAAGCGAGTTACGAGGCTGCCGAAAGTAAACCAAAGATCTACTTTCAACTCTCTTTTGTTAGATAGATAGGAAAACAGAACACAGCAATTCTTTCCCCTTTGTCAGAAACATCGCTGGTGGAATGTGAGGACTAAAGGACAAAATAAGGGAAGCGAGTTACGAGGCTGCCGAAAGTAAACCAAATATCTACTTTCTACTCTCTTTTGTTAGATAGATAGGAAAACAGAAAACAGCAATTCTTTCCCCTTTGTCAGAAACATCGCTGGTGGAATGTGAGGACTAAAGGACAAAATAAGGGAAGCGAGAGTTACGATATTGCCGAAAGTAAACCCATGTTAGTCACTTTCTACTCTCCTTAATTTGGATTCACTTCTCAAAAACAAAAACGAGTGCTAGTACACCAACCACAAGCCTCTCTCTATCGGTCAGGGTGCAAAAAGATTTTCTAACCGAATAACTCTCGCACTGTCTGCCAAGCTCCAGCCCCTGTCACATCGCCGCAGTTTTGCATCCCTGTGTTTGTTTTACAAGTACTTCCATAGAATGTGCTCCAATGAACTTACTGCACTTGCCCCCACTCAATGAATATACTCCCAACTCATTTGATTAGCAGTAAATTTACTGTAGTTACTGAGGATTGTTATCTTAAAAAAAAAAAAAAAAAAAAAAAAAAAAATCCCTTTTTCTTTATTCATAATTTTTTGACAAACTGTAAAAATGCTGTTTATAATTTTTTTTTTTTTTTTTACTGGTAGTTTTATAGGGATAACCAGGTGCATGTGATGGATTGAAAAGTCATCTTGTAAACAATGCAAAAAAAAAAAATCGATTTAATGAAGAAACGTTACCCCTCCTCCTCCTCTTCTCAAAACTCCTTAAAAACATCGATTATTTGTGTGTAGTTAGAGCAGCAAAGCAAATGTCGAGCACGGCGCAACATGTTCCCAAGGGTTTTACCTAAACAAATCGTTTGGTTATAATTCAAGTTAAACAAAAAAAAGTGGGGAAAAAAGAAAAAAAAAAGAAAAAAAAAGAAAAGAAAAAAAAAGAAAAGAAAAAAAAAAAAAGAAAAAAAAGAAAAGAAAAAGGAAAGAAAAAAGAAAAAGGAAAGAAAAAAAGAAAAAGAAAAGAAAAGAGAAAAAAAGAAAAAACAAGAGAAAAAAAGAGAAAAAAAGAGAAAACAAGAGAAAAAAAGAGAAAACAAGAGAAAACAAGAGAAAACAAGAGAAAACAAGAGAAAACAAGAGAAAACAAGAGAAAACAAGGGAAAACAAGAGAAAACAAGAGAAAACAAGAGAAAACAAGAGAAAACAAGAGAAAAAAAGAGAAAGAGAAAAAAAGAGAAAGAGAAAAAAAGAGAAAAAAGAGAAAAAAAGAAAAAGAAAAAAAGGAAAGAAAAAGGAAAACGAAAAGAAAAAAAGAAAAACGAAAAGAAAAACGAAAAGAAAAAAAAAAGAAAAAGAAAAGAAAAAAGAAAAGAAAGAAACTAGGCTCGATTTGATATCTGGAAAAAGATGAAAACAATAAAGAGGAGGAGTAGGAGTAGGAGGAGTAGTAGCAGATCATTTATTTACTCTCGTAGATCCAATGGGGAAGTGAATTTTAATGTCTATCTTTATAAAAAAAAAAAAAAAAAAAAAAAAAAAAAAAAATCAACAATTCATAATTGATCTACAAGTTGCAATGTTTACAAGAATCAATTGTACTTCTATCGATGCTGACCTAATTTCTGTGAACTTCGCGCATGCTACGTAAACACCCGAGAGATGACGAGCCGAATGGTGGCAGAGAGATGCTGAGCGATTAGCCAATCAACTGTCAGTAAGCAGACGACAATTTTTCGAATCAGTATTTAAATTGATTAAAGA
>OY744555.1:9682538-9772538 GCA_963556195.1 Sepiola atlantica
ACGAAGAATTCTGAATTACTGAAGACTTCTACCAGATCATGGCTAACGAAACGGTTCCATTCGAAATTCCGTCCGGATTCCCGAGTTTGACAGAAATATGTTAGAGTTCGAAAAGATACACCTAAAGAAGGCTGGAGGTTACAGCGACCGAAACGTTGTGGGAATAACACTCAAGATGAGAACAGTAGTCCGAATGATCGAAATTATACAAACTATCAATCTTCATCTCAAAGATTCAGAAACATAATATCCAATCTATTTGTCCTTCCCTTATTTTGTCCTTTAGTCCTCACATTTTATGAGCGATGTTTCTGACAAAGGGGGAAGAATTGCTGTTTTCTGTGTCGGAATCTATCGATCTAACACATATCATTGGTTAGTTTTTGACCTTGAAGTGGTACGTTTTTAATTTTAATTTTTTTTTATATTTATTTATTTTTTTATATTTATTTTATTTATTTATTTTTATATTTTTTTAATATTTATTTATTTTTTTATATTTATTTTATTTATTTATTTATTTTTATATTTTTTTATATTTATTTATTTTTTTATATTTATTTTATTTATTTATTTTTAAAAAATTTTTTTTAATTTATTTATTTTTTTATTTTTAGTTCCTTAAATAAAGTGACTTCATGCCTTGTCCGGAGCGATTTCCATATAAAAAAAAAACATTGTAGGTGAATGAAGCACAGAATAAGAAACTTTGGATTAGTTCAGAGACAAAAGTTTTACAGAATATTGCTGATACAAAGAAAAGTACAAGAAAGAAAGAAAGATACTCATGGATATTTTGAATTCAAAATAAGCAGGAGTATCTTTTTTTTCACGAATTTTCTTGGCCTTTTGGCTAAGATCAAAGTGTAGTATCTGTTCCGATGGATACTACACCCCATAAACTGGTATTGTCTTGACCTTCGGGGCTTGATTTACGCCGGTCTATGGGTCTGTCCTGTGCAGTTCTAGGAGGTCAACCCTCCCAGGCTTTGCCTTCTCACCCTTTGAGAAGGGGTTAGTTTATTGCTAAGGGCCTGAGGCGCTCCTACCGGGGAATGCCGACGGGGCTGCCCAGGCATTTTTTAAAGGTCAAAGTGCTCTTCCTCTAGAGTGCTGACTTATCAAATCCCACTTTCCGACCTTGTGTCACATCTTACCACTGTGGAATGTAGGGTTGTTCTTTTTTCTTCCTTTTTAACATAGTTCCCCCCCCCCCCAAACAAAGGCAAGTTTTTTTTTTTTTAACATAGTTCACCCCCCCAAACAAAGGCAAGTTTTTTTGTTTTTAACATAGTTCACCCCCCCCCAAACAAAGGCAAGTTTTTTTGTTTTTTTTAACATAGTTCACCCCCCCCAAACAAAGGCAAGTTACCATTGTAGACATAAGGGGCTACTGAAAATCAGGGTGAAAGTTTAGGGGGGGGGGTATCCTAAATTGGAAGTTGTGCAGCGAGATACCTTTTCACATTAGTTTATAAATTTTTGCATGTCGAGGAAACAGGGAGCAGAGAAGGAGTTTCAAAAGCCGGTAGCTTGAGGAAAAGAAGCTATTGGTGTAGAAGGCTTTCCGGCATCTGGGGACCTCCACAGTGAATGGATGGGATTTAGCTGAATGTCAGGTTGGTCTAGTGTATTTACATCGGGGGGGGGGCACTAGAACAGCAAGTTCATCGGAGCACATTCCATTGAAGTACTTGTAAAACAAGCACAAGGATGCAATATTGCAGCAGTGAAACATGGGTTGAAGCTTGGTTGATTAGCGACCTCTTTTGGACCTTGTCTAAGATGGAGACTAGTGGATGGTACACCAGCCCAGATGTGACAACAATACTCCATGCATGGGCAGCTGGTTGCTTTGCAAAGATATAGGATACTGTCAGGTGTGAGAAATTTTCTAGCCCAGTAGAGGGAGCCCACTTTCTTTGCAGCAGTCTTGACGATGTCTTCTATGTATTTGTTTCAATTCATGTTACCTGTGAATATTAGGCCGAGGAGTTTGAACGTTGGACTCTCAGGGTGTTATTTGCAGTTTTTTTGCATGGTAGAGGGAGCCAACTTTCTTTGCAGCAGCCTTACATTTTCGATCAATTGTAAAAGAAAACTATACCAGAGAAATTTTTAAAAATACACGTTTTAGAGATTTGAAACTACCACTATTTGATAAAGAGGTCTTCCTCGAAATATGTTATGGAACACGGTCACACACATTACATCAGTGTTGAAGTCTTGCCTAATCAAGTAAGATTTGCTATATATAAAAAAGATTATAAAAAAAAAAATCACTTGTTTTTGTATTACTTTTCAACACCGACATATTTCCATTTCTTGAATTGTGATAGCCTTCTAATACTTCTCTATAAAAATAATATAGTTATTTAGAGTTACCCATGACCATCTGTCGCAGCCAAGCCAATAATCATGGAGCCTATCTTAGAAACCAGATGAGACAAAAGGAAATGATTATTTGGGAATTCTTGAGGCAAAAAAGATTTTAAATCAGTTAGAAAACCTGAGATGAGGATTTTGATAATTTTAATTATTTGGCCTACTATCCTCATCTTGGTTGTTATTTTCACAACGTTTCGCTCAGTATAACCTCTGAACTTCTTTAACCTCTGAACTTCTTTAACCTCTGAACTTCTTTAACCTCTGAACTTCTTTAACCTCTGAACTTCTTTAACCTCTGAACTTCTTTAACCTCTGAACTTCTTTAACCTCTGAACTTCTTTAACCTCTGAACTTCTTTAACCTCTGAACTTCTTTAACCTCTGAACTTCTTTAACCTCTGAACTTCTTTAACCTCTGAACTTCTTTAACCTCTGAACTTCTTTAACCTCTGAACTTCTTTAACCTCTGAACTTCTTTAACCTCTGAACTTCTTTAACCTCTGAACTTCTTTAACCTCTGAACTTCTTTAAGTGCATCTTTTCAAACTAGAGAACCTATACAGAATTTTGAACTGAACCATTTATTTACTCTGCAGGGGTAGATTGTCCTTGTTCTGTCAGCCACGACTGGATAAAAACGTTAAGCAATTTTATTTTATATTTTATTTAGTTATTATCACCTGTTGTAAGGATTTAACCTTCAACTTTCAGAAGACTGTCACTTAGAACTGATTGGCACAACGGATAAAGGCGTTGAGTAGCAATCAGTTCTAAGTAACAGTTTACTTCGGAAACAAGTTTTTGAAACGCAGGCCAATGTTATCAGTAAAAAAAGAAGAAAAAAAAGGGGGTTACACATCATAAGTAAAACATAGGGGGAGGGGTGAACTGTAAGAGGTCCGTATCACAAGTTCAATTTCAAGAGTTTTAAGGGGTTTTCATCTCCAGAAAATCCATTCTGTAATTACGTAAAACACATCTACGATATTAACTGGCTGGTGTATCATCTACTAGTCTCTCCCTCCTTGACAAGGTCCAAAAAAGAGTCGCCAACCTAATAAGTCCCTCACTGTCAACCAAGCTCCAGTCCCTGTCCCATCGCCGCAATGTGTAGCATCCTTGTGCTTGTTTTACAAATACTTCACTGGATTATGCTCCGATGAACTGGCTACTCTGGTGCCCCCTCGACGTAAATTCACTAGACAAACTCGACTATCAGCTAAATCCCATCAATTCACTGTGGAGGTCCCCAGATGCCGGAGAGCTTTCTACTCAAATAGCTTCTTTCCTCGTGCTGCTGGCCTGTGGAACTCCCTCCCTGCCCCCTGTTTTCCCGACGGTACTGAAATACAGAAATCATCGCTGTGCAGCTCACAATTTAGGTTGACCCCCCCCCCCCCAAAAAAAAAAACCTTCCCCCTTTTTTTCTCAGTAGCTCCTTACATCTACAGTGGCGGCCTGCCTTATTTGGGGTGAACTATGTTAAAAAAAAAAAAAAAATCTGATAAACATGCATATCGTTTTATGCTCAACTAAAAACACGAGAGAAAAGAATCAAGTCCGTAAGACCGAAACATATTTTCATGTCCAGATTAAAGAATTTGTTTGGAATCTTTGCTGTTTAAACTTTTACAAGAACTCAATGTGAATTATTAGTAACGTTCAGATTTATTGGAAAAATAAAAATGTAAAAATCATTTTGTCTGGATATTTTTTTTTTAATTTTTTTTTTAATAATAAAAACATTGTACTCATTTCAACCTATAATTGCGATCATTTGAACAATATTTTGGCAGCAAAAATTCAATTGATAGCAATCGAAAAGATCAGAGAGAATGGACTGAATGAAAAGCGGGGAGAAAAAAACGAGTTGACTAATAAAAATTGAACATTAAAGGCATTCGATCAGCTCAAAGTCCAGTATTCATACTTCATCATACAAAATATGATTCTTTGAGAAAATGGAAAATCAAATCAAATCAAAATTTCAATGTTGATTAATGGGACACTTGTTCAAAACAACAAAATGGAAGCAGATGATGTAATGAAAATAAAGAAACGCTGCGACTCATATCTACCTTCTAATAGATCAAATAAAGTTAGTCGGATTTTCCAAGTTAGACCTAGATAGCAATGCATCTGACGAATCAATATTTGATTCTGATTAGCGACTTTTTTTCCTTTTTATCCTTGCAGTATTTTCTACACACTAAAAAAGTAATTCACTTTAGTTCCTTTTCAAAAATATGTATTCCGACAAGGAAGATTGTTATGATGGAGACAATTTTGAATAATGTGTACAGACTCAATCCTCAACACTTCCAAGCTTGGAGACTGGGGAGATTGCAGTCTGCCAAAAGAACATCAAACCCTTAAGGAAAATGAGATGATAAAATTCGGATACCTGTGATTTTTGTGGAATTTTAAGACATCAGACATCAATCAATGAATATTACCAAAATATCAGGGGTTTTATTTTTTTGGGGGGAGGGGTAATTTAAAAGGGATTAATAGGGAGGCATAATATGGTAACAATCTCCATATTTAAAATTTCAAATATTTCAGATTTGCATTGAATTTGATCCATAGCCATTAGACACCAATTAAGCAAAATTCCATGAATTTCTTGAAGGTTAAAATAGGAGTTATTACCCTTATATTTTTAGCTTTTTTATCCATTATTTTGCAACTTATATATATATATATATATATATATATATATATATATACGGTACAATCACGTTGACACACCGGTTCCCGTTAGATCACCGAAGTTAAGCAACGTCGAGCCTGGCCAGTATTAAATGGGTGACCATTTGGGACTACCAGGTGCTGTATGTGCTCTCTGTTTATCTCGGCATTGTTTCCAGTCGTCTTGAACTGCTTGCCATTGGAATCAAGCAGTGCCGACTCAGAAGAGGTGTTGTTGGGGAGTGCGCAACCCTTGCTTCATAATTACATGCGCAGCCAGCCCCTTATAGGGGTATCCATAGTCTCTCTAGACTGAACGGAGGGCTTGAATATATATATATATAATATAAAAACTAAAATGACAATGAATCCCAGGCAACACCGGCTAGGTATAGCTAGTACAATATAAAACCCCGAGGACTTTGTATGGTTATTTGACACATTGACAGGAGTGGTGGGAGGAATGGAATAGAGGAAGTAGTAATGCAGATCAAAGCTCAGCACATCCGAGCACCTAAAAACAAACACGCATCACACGCTCAAATCTTATTTTTTGTATTCCGAAGAATGAGTGTTTGATTCAGACAGGCAAGACACAACTTGGTTCTTTTACACTATTGTACCGGAAAATTATTCTCGCTACAAATAGGCATAAGCCTGTGTATGGACTAGTGTTGGGACGATTAATTGGAATTGGAATCGGAATCGAGAATATGAAAAAAAATCAGAACTTTTTGGAGTATTAGAATCGGTACCAGCAAAATTTCAGCCTTATTTCCGATTCCAAAAACGATCTTTTTAATTTTGTTTCGTTTGTTTAAAACTTAATTTTCTATTGCTTGTACTAATGATAAATATTTATTGATTTTTAAACTACCAGTAAAACTAACATTTATAGATCATGATAACGAATTTAGGTAAAAATGGCACAGGCAAAAATAGCACGAGTAGATAAATAGGAAAAAAAAACAAAAAATGGCACAAGTGAAAAATATAGATGGAAATATCAAAGTGAGTTTATCAAAAAATCTTGGATACAATACATCAAGGGAAAACATTAGGAAGTTTGTAAAATTGATAAAAAAATTATTTCTACATTTAAAAATAGATGAGGACCCTCCACTACCCCCCCCCCCCAAAAAATGCAATTCTTACTTTTTGGGGTGATTAGGCGACTTTAGAATCGGAATCGGTAATTGTATCGGAATCCAGAAAAATATTAGAATCGTCCCATCACTAGTATGGACAGATAAATTTTGATGGTTTCTGTAGGTTTTTGAGGTGATTAGGCAATTTTAGAATCTGAATCGGTAATTGTATCGGAATCCAGACAAATATTAGAATCGTCCCATCACTAGTATGGACAGATAAATTTTGATGGTTTCTGTAGGTTTTTGAGGTGATTAGGCAATTTTAGAATCGGAATCGGTAATTGTATCGGAATCCAGAAAAATATTAGAATCGTCCCATCACTAGTATGGACAGATCAATTTTGATGGTTTCTGTAGGTTTTTGGGTGATTTTATAATCGGAATCGGTAATTGTATCGGAATCAATAAAAATATTAGAATCGTCCCATCACTAGTATGGACAGATAAATTTTGATGGTTTCTGTAGGTTTTTGGGGTGATTAGGCGATTTTAGAATCAGAATCGGTAATTGTATCGGAATCAAGAAAAATATTAGAATCGTCCCATCACTAGTATGGACAGATAAATTTTGATGGTTTGTTTAGGTTTTTGAGGTGATTAGGCGATTTTAGAATCAGAATCGGTAATTGTATCGGAATCAATAAAAATATTAGAATCGTCCCATCACTAGTATGGACAGATAAATTTTGATGGTTTCTGTAGGTTTTTGGGGTGATTAAGCAATTTTATAATCGGAATCGGTAATTGTATCGGAATCAAGAAAAATATTAGAATCGTCCCATCACTAGTATGGACAGATCAATTTTGATGGTTTCTGTAGGTTTTTGGGTGATTTTATAATCGGAATCGGTAATTGTATCGGAATCAATAAAAATATTAGAATCATCCCATCACTAGTATGGACAGATAAATTTTGATGGTTTCTGTAGGTTTTTGGGGTGATTAGGCGATTTTAGAATCAGAATCGGTAATTGTATCGGAATCAAGAAAAATATTAGAATCGTCCCATCACTAGTATGGACAGATAAATTTTGATGGTTTGTTTAGGTTTTTGAGGTGATTAGGCGATTTTAGAATCAGAATCGGTAATTGTATCGGAATCAAGAAAAATATTAGAATCGTCCCATCACTAGTATGGACAGATAAATTTTGATGATTTCTGTAGGTTTCTGTAGGTTTTTGGGTGATTTTATAATCGGAATCGGTAATTGTATCGGAATCCAGAAAAATATTAGAATCGTCCCATCACTAGTATGGACAGATAAATTTTGATGGTTTCTGTAGGTTTTTGGGATTATTAAGCAATTTTATAATCGGAATCGGTAATTGTATCGGAATCAAGAAAAATATTAGAATCGTCCCATCACTAGTATGGACAGATCAATTTTGATGGTTTCTGTAGGTTTTTGGGTGATTTTATAATCGGAATCGGTAATTGTATCGGAATCAATAAAAATATTAGAATCGTCCCATCACTAGCATGGACAGATAAATTTTGATGGTTTCTGTAGGTTTTTGGGGTGATTAGGCGATTTTAGAATCAGAATCGGTAATTGTATCGGAATCAAGAAAAATATTAGAATCGTCCCATCACTAGTATGGACAGATAAATTTTGATGGTTTCTGTAGGTTTTTGGGGTGATTTTATAATCGGAACCGGTAATTGTATCGGAATCCAGAAAAATATTAGAATCGTCCCATCACTAGTATGGACAGATAAATTTTGATGGTGTCTGTAGGTTTTTGAGGTGATTAGGCGATTTTAGAATCGGAATCGGTAATTGTATCGGAATCCAGAAAAATATTAGAATCGTCCCATCACTAGTATGGACAGATAAATTTTGATTGTTTCTGTAGGTTTTTGGGGTGATTATATAATCGGAATCGGTAATTTTATCGGAATCAAGAAAAATATTAGAATCGTCCCATCACTAGTATGGACAGATAAATTTTGATGGTTTCTGTAGGTTTTTGGGGTGATTAGGCGATTTTATAATCGGAATCGGTAATTGTATCGGAATCCAGAAAAATATTAGAATCGTCCCATCACTAGTATGGACAGATAAATTTTGATGGTTTCTGTAGGTTTTTGGGGTGATTAGGTGATTTTATAATCGGAATCGGTAATTGTATCGGAATCTAGAAAAATATTAGAATCGTCCCATCACTAGTATGGACAGATAAATTTTGATGGTTTCTGTAGGTTTTTGGGGTGATTAGGCGATTTTATAATCGGAATCGGTAATTGTATCGGAATCCAGAAAAATATTAGAATCGTCCCATCACTAGTATGGACAGATAAATTTTGATGGTTTCTGTAGGTTTTTGGGGTGATTTTATAATCGGAACCGGTAATTGTATCGGAATCCAGAAAAATATTAGAATCGTCCCATCACTAGTATGGACAGATAAATTTTGATGGTTTCTGTAGGTTTTTGGGGTGATTAGGCGATTTTATAATCGGAATCGGTAATTGTATCGGAATCAATAAAAATATTAGAATCGTCCCATCACTAGTATGGACAGATAAATTTTGATGGTTTCTGTAGGTTTTTGGGGTGATTACGCAATTTTAGAATCGGAATCGGTAATTGTATTGGAATCAATAAAAATATTAGAATCGTCCCATCACTAGTATGGACAGATAAATTTTGATGGTTTTTGTAGGTTTTTGGGGTGATTAGGTGATTTAATAATTGGAATCGGTAATTGTATCGGAATCTAGAAAAATATTAGAATCGTCCCATCACTAGTATGGACAGATAAATTTTGATGGTTTCTGTAGGTTTTTGGGGTGATTAGGCGATTTTATAATCGGAATCGGTAATTGTATCGGAATCAAGAAAAATATTAGAATCGTCCCATCACTAGTATGGACAGATAAATTTTGATGGTTTCTGTAGGTTTTTGGGGTGATTAGGCAATTTTAGAATCGGAATCGGTAATTGTATTGGAATCAATAAAAATATTAGAATCGTCCCATCACTAGTATGGACAGATAAATTTTGATGGTTTCTGTAGGTTTTTGGGGTGATTAGGCGATTTTATAATCGGAATCGGTAATTGTATTGGAATCAATAAAAATATTAGAATCGTCCCATCACTAGTATGGACAGATAAATTTTGATGGTTTCTGTAGGTTTTTGGGGTGATTAGTCGATTTTATAATCGGAATCGGTAATTGTATTGGAGCCAATAAAAATATTAGAATCGTCCCATCACTAGTATGGACAGATAAATTTTGATGGTTTCTATAGGTTTTTGAGGTGATTAAGCGATTTTAGAATCGGAATCGTTAATTGTATCGGAATCAATAAAAATATTAGAATCGTCCCATCACTAGTATGGACAGATAAATTTTGATGGTTTCTGTAGGTTTTTGGGGTGATTAGGCGATTTTATAATCGGAATCGGTAATTGTATTGGAATCAATAAAAATATTAGAATCGTCCCATCACTAGTATGGACAGATAAATTTTGATGGTTTCTATAGGTTTTTGAGGTGATTAAGCGATTTTAGAATCGGAATCGTTAATTGTATCAGAATAAATAAAAATATTAGAATCGTCCCATCACTAGTATGGACAGATAAATTTTGATGGTTTCTGTAGGTTTTTGGGGTGATTAGGCAATTTTAGAATCGGAATCGGTAATTGTATTGGAATCAATAAAAATATTAGAATCGTCCCATCACTAGTATGGACAGATAAATTTTGATGGTTTCTATAGGTTTTTGAGGTGATTAAGCAATTTTAGAATCGGAATCGTTAATTGTATCGGAATCAATAAAAATATTAGAATCGTCCCATCACTAGTATGGACAGATAAATTTTGATGGTTTCTGTAGGTTTTTGGGGTGATTTAGCGATTTTATAATCGGAATCGGTAATTGTATCGGAATCAAGAAAAATATTAGAATCGTCCCATCACTAGTATGGACAGATAAATTTTGATGGTTTCTGTAGGTTTTTGGGGTGATTAAGCGATTTTATAATCGGAATCGGTAATTGTATCGGAATCAATAAAAATATTAGAATCGTCCCATCACTAGTATGGACAGATAAATTTTGATGGTTTCTGTAGGTTTTTGGGGTGATTAGGCGATTTTAGAATCAGAATCGGTAATTGTATCGGAATCAAGAAAAATATTAGAATCGTCCCATCACTAGTATGGACAGATAAATTTTGATGGTTTCTGTAGGTTTTTGGGGTGATTAAGCGATTTTAGAATCGGAATCGGTAATTGTATCGGAATCCAGAAAAATATTAGAATCGTCCCATCACTAGTATGGACAGATAAATTTTGATGGTTTCTGTAGGTTTTTGGGGTGATTAGGCGATTTTATAATCGGAATCGGTAATTGTATCGGAATCAAGAAAAATATTAGAATCGTCCCATCACTAGTATGGACAGATAAATTTTGATGGTTTCTGTAGGTTTTTGGGGTGATTAAGCAATTTTATAATCGGAATCGGTAATTGTATCGGAATCAAGAAAAATATTAGAATCGTCCCATCACTAGTATGGACAGATAAATTTTGATGGTTTCTGTAGGTTTTTGGGGTGATTAAGCATTTTTATAATCGGAATCGGTAATTGTATCGGAATCAAGAAAAATATTAGAATCGTCCCATCACTAGTATGGACAGATAAATTTTGATGGTTTCTGTAGGTTTTTGAGGTGATTAAGCGATTTTATAATCGGAATCGGTAATTGTATCGGAATCAAGAAAAATATTAGAATCGTCCCATCACTAGTATGGACAGATAAATTTTGATGGTTTCTGTAGGTTTTTGGGGTGATTAAGCAATTTTATAATCGGAATCGGTAATTGTATCGGAATCAAGAAAAATATTAGAATCGTCCCATCACTAGTATGGACAGATAAATTTTGATGGTTTCTGTAGGTTTTTGGGGTGATTTTATAATCGGAATCGGTAATTTTATCGGAATCAAGAAAAATATTAGAATCGTCCCATCACTAGTATAGACAGATAAATTTTGATGGTTTCTGTAGGTTTTTGGGGTGATTAGGCGATTTTATAATCGGAATCGGTAATTGTATCGGAATCCAGAAAAATATTAGAATCGTCCCATCACTAGTATGGACAGATAAATTTTGATGGTTTCTGTAGGTTTTTGGGGTGATTTTATAATCGGAACCGGTAATTGTATCGGAATCCAGAAAAATATTAGAATCGTCCCATCACTAGTATGTACAGATAAATTTTGATGGTTTCTGTAGGTTTTTGGGGTGATTAAGCAATTTTATAATCGGAATCGGTAATTGTATCGGAATCAAGAAAAATATTAGAATCGTCCCATCACTAGTATGGACAGATAAATTTTGATGGTTTCTGTAGGTTTTTGGGGTGATTTTATAATCGGAACCGGTAATTGTATCGGAATCCAGAAAAATATTAGAATCGTCCCATCACTAGTATGGACAGATAAATTTTGATGGTTTCTGTAGGTTTTTGGGGTGATTAAGCAATTTTATAATCGGAATCGGTAATTGTATCGGAATCAAGAAAAATATTAGAATCGTCCCATCACTAGTATGGACAGATAAATTTTGATGGTTTCTGTAGGTTTTTGGGGTGATTAAGCAATTTTATAATCGGAATCGGTAATTGTATCGGAATCAAGAAAAATATTAGAATCGTCCCATCACTAGTATGGACAGATAAATTTTGATGGTTTCTGTAGGTTTTTGAGGTGATTAGGCGATTTTAGAATCGGAATCGGTAATTGTATCAGAATCCAGAAAAATATTAGAATCGTCCCATCACTAGTATGGACAGATAAATTTTGATGGTTTCTGTAGGTTTTTGGGGTGATTTTATAATCGGAATCGGTAATTTTATCGGAATCAAGAAAAATATTAGAATCGTCCCATCACTAGTATGGACAGATAAATTTTGATGGTTTCTGTAGGTTTTTGGGGTGATTAGGCGATTTTATAATCGGAATCGGTAATTGTATCGGAATCCAGAAAAATATTAGAGTCGTCCCATCACTAGTATGGACAGATAAATTTTGATGGTTTCTGTAGGTTTTTGGGGTGATTTTATAATCGGAACCGGTAATTGTATCGGAATCCAGAAAAATATTAGAATCGTCCCATCACTAGTATGGACAGATAAATTTTGATGGTGTCTGTAGGTTTTTGAGGTGATTAGGCGATTTTAGAATCGGAATCGGTAATTGTATCGGAATCCAGAAAAATATTAGAATCGTCCCATCACTAGTATGGACAGATAAATTTTGATTGTTTCTGTAGGTTTTTGGGGTGATTTTATAATCGGAATCGGTAATTTTATCGGAATCAAGAAAAATATTAGAATCGTCCCATCACTAGTATGGACAGATAAATTTTGATGGTTTCTGTAGGTTTTTGGGGTGATTAGGCGATTTTATAATCGGAATCGGTAATTGTATCGGAATCCAGAAAAATATTAGAATCGTCCCATCACTAGTATGGACAGATAAATTTTGATGGTTTCTGTAGGTTTTTGGGGTGATTAGGCGATTTTATAATCGGAATCGGTAATTGTATCGGAATCCAGAAAAATATTAGAATCGTCCCATCACTAGTATGGACAGATAAATTTTGATGGTTTCTTTAGGTTTTTGAGGTGATTAGGCAATTTTATAATCGGAATCGGTAATTGTATTGGAATCAAGAAAAATATTAGAATCGTCCTATCACTAATATGGACAGATAAATTTTGATGGTTTCTTTAGGTTTTTGAGGTGATTAGGCGATTTTATAATCGGAATCGGTAATTGTATCGGAATCAAGAAAAATATTAGAATCGTCCCATCACTAGTATGGACAGATAAATTTTGATGGTTTCTGTAGGTTTTTGGAGTGATTAGGCGATTTTATAATCGGAATCGGTAATTGTATCGGAATCAATAAAAATATTAGAATCGTCCCATCACTAGTATGGACAGATAAATTTTGATGGTTTCTGTAGGTTTTTGGGGTGATTAGGCGATTTTAGAATCAGAATCGGTAATTGTATCGGAATCAAGAAAAATATTAGAATCGTCCCATCACTAGTATGGACAGATAAATTTTGATGGTTTCTGTAGGTTTTTGGGGTGATTAAGCGATTTTAGAATCGGAATCGGTAATTGTATCGGAATCCAGAAAAATATTAGAATCGTCCCATCACTAGTATGGACAGATAAATTTTGATGGTTTCTGTAGGTTTTTGGGGTGATTAGGCGATTTTATAATCGGAATCGGTAATTGTATCGGAATCAAGAAAAATATTAGAATCGTCCCATCACTAGTATGGACAGATAAATTTTGATGGTTTCTGTAGGTTTTTGGGGTGATTAAGCAATTTTATAATCGGAATCGGTAATTGTATCGGAATCAAGAAAAATATTAGAATCGTCCCATCACTAGTATGGACAGATAAATTTTGATGGTTTCTGTAGGTTTTTGGGGTGATTAAGCATTTTTATAATCGGAATCGGTAATTGTATCGGAATCAAGAAAAATATTAGAATCGTCCCATCACTAGTATGGACAGATAAATTTTGATGGTTTCTGTAGGTTTTTGAGGTGATTAAGCGATTTTATAATCGGAATCGGTAATTGTATCGGAATCAAGAAAAATATTAGAATCGTCCCATCACTAGTATGGACAGATAAATTTTGATGGTTTCTGTAGGTTTTTGGGGTGATTAAGCAATTTTATAATCGGAATCGGTAATTGTATCGGAATCAAGAAAAATATTAGAATCGTCCCATCACTAGTATGGACAGATAAATTTTGATGGTTTCTGTAGGTTTTTGGGGTGATTTTATAATCGGAATCGGTAATTTTATCGGAATCAAGAAAAATATTAGAATCGTCCCATCACTAGTATAGACAGATAAATTTTGATGGTTTCTGTAGGTTTTTGGGGTGATTAGGCGATTTTATAATCGGAATCGGTAATTGTATCGGAATCCAGAAAAATATTAGAATCGTCCCATCACTAGTATGGACAGATAAATTTTGATGGTTTCTGTAGGTTTTTGGGGTGATTTTATAATCGGAACCGGTAATTGTATCGGAATCCAGAAAAATATTAGAATCGTCCCATCACTAGTATGTACAGATAAATTTTGATGGTTTCTGTAGGTTTTTGGGGTGATTAAGCAATTTTATAATCGGAATCGGTAATTGTATCGGAATCAAGAAAAATATTAGAATCGTCCCATCACTAGTATGGACAGATAAATTTTGATGGTTTCTGTAGGTTTTTGGGGTGATTTTATAATCGGAACCGGTAATTGTATCGGAATCCAGAAAAATATTAGAATCGTCCCATCACTAGTATGGACAGATAAATTTTGATGGTTTCTGTAGGTTTTTGGGGTGATTAAGCAATTTTATAATCGGAATCGGTAATTGTATCGGAATCAAGAAAAATATTAGAATCGTCCCATCACTAGTATGGACAGATAAATTTTGATGGTTTCTGTAGGTTTTTGGGGTGATTAAGCAATTTTATAATCGGAATCGGTAATTTTATCGGAATCAAGAAAAATATTAGAATCGTCCCATCACTAGTATGGACAGATAAATTTTGATGGTTTCTGTAGGTTTTTGGGGTGATTAGGCGATTTTATAATCGGAATCGGTAATTGTATCGGAATCCAGAAAAATATTAGAGTCGTCCCATCACTAGTATGGACAGATAAATTTTGATGGTTTCTGTAGGTTTTTGGGGTGATTTTATAATCGGAACCGGTAATTGTATCGGAATCCAGAAAAATATTAGAATCGTCCCATCACTAGTATGGACAGATAAATTTTGATGGTGTCTGTAGGTTTTTGAGGTGATTAGGCGATTTTAGAATCGGAATCGGTAATTGTATCGGAATCCAGAAAAATATTAGAATCGTCCCATCACTAGTATGGACAGATAAATTTTGATTGTTTCTGTAGGTTTTTGGGGTGATTTTATAATCGGAATCGGTAATTTTATCGGAATCAAGAAAAATATTAGAATCGTCCCATCACTAGTATGGACAGATAAATTTTGATGGTTTCTGTAGGTTTTTGGGGTGATTAGGCGATTTTATAATCGGAATCGGTAATTGTATCGGAATCCAGAAAAATATTAGAATCGTCCCATCACTAGTATGGACAGATAAATTTTGATGGTTTCTGTAGGTTTTTGGGGTGATTAGGCGATTTTATAATCGGAATCGGTAATTGTATCGAAATCAATAAAAATATTAGAATCGTCCCATCACTAGTATGGACAGATAAATTTTGATGGTTTCTGTAGGTTTTTTGAGGTGATTAGGCGATTTTATAATCGGAATCGGTAATTGTATCGGAATCCAGAAAAATATTAGAATCGTCCCATCACTAGTATGGACAGATAAATTTTGATGGTTTCTGTAGGTTTTTGGGGTGATTAGGCGATTTTAGAATCGGAATCGGTAATTGTATCGGAATCAAGAAAAATATTAGAATCGTCCCATCACTAGTATGGACAGATAAATTTTGATGGTTTCTGTAGGTTTTTGAGGTGATTAAGCGATTTTAGAATCGGAATCGGTAATTGTATCGGAATCCAGAAAAATATTAGAATCGTCCCATCACTAGTATGGACAGATAAATTTTGATGGTTTCTTTAGGTTTTTGAGGTGATTAGGCAATTTTATAATCGGAATCGGTAATTGTATTGGAATCAAGAAAAATATTAGAATCGTCCTATCACTAATATGGACAGATAAATTTTGATGGTTTCTTTAGGTTTTTGAGGTGATTAGGCGATTTTATAATCGGAATCGGTAATTGTATCGGAATCAAGAAAAATATTAGAATCGTCCCATCACTAGTATGGACAGATAAATTTTGATGGTTTCTGTAGGTTTTTGGGGTGATTAAGCATTTTTATAATCGGAATCAGTAATTGTATCGGAATCAAGAAAAATATTAGAATCGTCCCATCACTAGTATGGACAGATAAATTTTGATGGTTTCTGTAGGTTTTTGAGGTGATTAAGCGATTTTATAATCGGAATCGGTAATTGTATCGGAATCAAGAAAAATATTAGAATCGTCCCATCACTAGTATGGACAGATAAATTTTGATGGTTTCTGTAGGTTTTTGGGGTGATTAAGCAATTTTATAATCGGAATCGGTAATTGTATCGGAATCCAGAAAAATATTAGAATCGTCCCATCACTAGTATGGACAGATAAATTTTGATGGTTTCTGTAGGTTTTTGGGGTGATTTTATAATCGGAACCGGTAATTGTATCGGAATCCAGAAAAATATTAGAATCGTCCCATCACTAGTATGTACAGATAAATTTTGATGGTTTCTGTAGGTTTTTGGGGTGATTAAGCAATTTTATAATCGGAATCGGTAATTGTATCGGAATCAAGAAAAATATTAGAATCGTCCCATCACTAGTATGGACAGATAAATTTTGATGGTTTCTGTAGGTTTTTGGGGTGATTTTATAATCGGAACCGGTAATTGTATCGGAATCCAGAAAAATATTAGAATCGTCCCATCACTAGTATGGACAGATAAATTTTGATGGTTTCTGTAGGTTTTTGGGGTGATTAAGCAATTTTATAATCGGAATCGGTAATTGTATCGGAATCAAGAAAAATATTAGAATCGTCCCATCACTAGTATGGACAGATAAATTTTGATGGTTTCTGTAGGTTTTTGGGGTGATTAAGCAATTTTATAATCGGAATCGGTAATTGTATCGGAATCAAGAAAAATATTAGAATCGTCCCATCACTAGTATGGACAGATAAATTTTGATGGTTTCTGTAGGTTTTTGAGGTGATTAGGCGATTTTAGAATCGGAATCGGTAATTGTATCAGAATCCAGAAAAATATTAGAATCGTCCCATCACTAGTATGGACAGATAAATTTTGATGGTTTCTGTAGGTTTTTGGGGTGATTTTATAATCGGAATCGGTAATTTTATCGGAATCAAGAAAAATATTAGAATCGTCCCATCACTAGTATGGACAGATAAATTTTGATGGTTTCTGTAGGTTTTTGGGGTGATTAGGCGATTTTATAATCGGAATCGGTAATTGTATCGGAATCCAGAAAAATATTAGAGTCGTCCCATCACTAGTATGGACAGATAAATTTTGATGGTTTCTGTAGGTTTTTGGGGTGATTTTATAATCGGAACCGGTAATTGTATCGGAATCCAGAAAAATATTAGAATCGTCCCATCACTAGTATGGACAGATAAATTTTGATGGTGTCTGTAGGTTTTTGAGGTGATTAGGCGATTTTAGAATCGGAATCGGTAATTGTATCGGAATCCAGAAAAATATTAGAATCGTCCCATCACTAGTATGGACAGATAAATTTTGATTGTTTCTGTAGGTTTTTGGGGTGATTTTATAATCGGAATCGGTAATTTTATCGGAATCAAGAAAAATATTAGAATCGTCCCATCACTAGTATGGACAGATAAATTTTGATGGTTTCTGTAGGTTTTTGGGGTGATTAGGCGATTTTATAATCGGAATCGGTAATTGTATCGGAATCCAGAAAAATATTAGAATCGTCCCATCACTAGTATGGACAGATAAATTTTGATGGTTTCTGTAGGTTTTTGGGGTGATTAGGCGATTTTATAATCGGAATCGGTAATTGTATCGGAATCAAGAAAAATATTAGAATCGTCCCATCACTAGTATGGACAGATAAATTTTGATGGTTTCTGTAGGTTTTTGAGGTGATTAAGCGATTTTAGAATCGGAATCGGTAATTGTATCGGAATCCAGAAAAATATTAGAATCGTCCCATCACTAGTATGGACAGATAAATTTTGATGGTTTCTTTAGGTTTTTGAGGTGATTAGGCAATTTTATAATCGGAATCGGTAATTGTATTGGAATCAAGAAAAATATTAGAATCGTCCTATCACTAATATGGACAGATAAATTTTGATGGTTTCTTTAGGTTTTTGAGGTGATTAGGCGATTTTATAATCGGAATCGGTAATTGTATCGGAATCAAGAAAAATATTAGAATCGTCCCATCACTAGTATGGACAGATAAATTTTGATGGTTTCTGTAGGTTTTTGGAGTGATTAGGCGATTTTATAATCGGAATCGGTAATTGTATCGGAATCAAGAAAAATATTAGAATCGTCCCATCACTAGTATGGACAGATAAATTTTGATGGTTTCTGTAGGTTTTTGAGGTGATTAGGCGATTTTAGAATTGGAATTGGTAATTGTATCGGAATCAAGAAAAATATTAGAATCGTCCCATCACTAGTATGGACAGATAAATTTTGATGGTTTCTGTAGGTTTTTGGGGTGATTAGGCGATTTTAGAATCGGAATCGGTAATTGTATCGGAATCCAGAAAAATATTAGAATCGTCCCATCACTAGTATGGACAGATAAATTTTGATGGTTTCTGTAGGTTTTTGGGGTGATTAGGCGATTTTAGAATCGGAATCGGTAATTGTATCGGAATCCAGAAAAATATTAGAATCGTCCCATCACTAGTATGGACAGATAAATTTTGATGGTTTCTGTAGGTTTTTGAGGTGATTAGGCGATTTTATAATCGGAATCGGTAATTGTATCGGAATCAAGAAAAATATTAGAATCGTCCCATCACTAGTATGGACAGATAAATTTTGATGGTTTCTGTAGGTTTTTGAGGTGATTAGGCGATTTTATAATCGGAATCGGTAATTGTATCGGAATCCAGAAAAATATTAGAATCGTCCCATCACTAGTATGGACAGATAAATTTTGATGGTTTCTGTAGGTTTTTGGGGTGATTAGGCGATTTTATAATCGGAATCGGTAATTGTATCGGAATCAATAAAAATATTAGAATCGTCCCATCACTAGTATGGACAGATAAATTTTGATGGTTTCTGTAGGTTTTTTGAGGTGATTAGGCGATTTTATAATCGGAATCGGTAATTGTATCGGAATCCAGAAAAATATTAGAATCGTCCCATCACTAGTATGGACAGATAAATTTTGATGGTTTCTGTAGGTTTTTGGGGTGATTAGGCGATTTTAGAATCGGAATCGGTAATTGTATCGGAATCAATAAAAATATTAGAATCGTCCCATCACTAGTATGGACAGATAAATTTTGATGGTTTCTGTAGGTTTTTGGGGTGATTAGGCAATTTTAGAATCGGAATCGGTAATTGTATTGGAATCAAGAAAAATATTAGAATCGTCCCATCACTAGTATGGACAGATAAATTTTGATGGTTTCTGTAGGTTTTTGGGGTGATTAGGCAATTTTAGAATCGGAATCGGTAATTGTATTGGAATCAAGAAAAATATTAGAATCGTCCCATCACTAGTATGGACAGATAAATTTTGATGGTTTCTGTAGGTTTAACCGCATTTACGAATTACATTCACCCAAATCTAAATCAAAGTTATTTCTTTGTTATTAGCCACAAATCGATTTTGGAAAAAAAAAAAGAAGTAAAATATTAGATCATAAGTGAAGAATGCAGAATCTCTGATGTTCTATTGTGTTGGGCAGAAGATTACTTAAAAGGAATTGATTATCAAAGAGAACAAGTATTTGTTCACATTAGACTTGAACACGTCCATGCTGTAGTCGGTCCATGCTCGTGCTATCATGTTCCACAGGCTGGACGTTATAGGAAAGAAACTTGGTTATGGGAGTTTCGTTTGGTTTTTGTTAAAGAAAGAGAGAGAAAGGGAAGTTATTTGCTGTGGTTGTAGCTAGACGAGTTCTTGCTGTGAATGTTTTACAGGGGGAGGGGACGAGGGATTGGAGTTCAGTCAAAAACCTACCATGAACATAACGAGTAGAGAGAGACTAACAACATCTCTTCTGTGCGAAAGAAACTTAAGGGACGAGAAGAGATCACCCCCCCCCCCCTCTTCATTGCGAAGTCGATTTTGTACTCTGTGAAGACAGGAAAGAGTACTCTGAGCAGCACCTCCCCCTCTTGGGGCGTATCTGGCGCTTATACGGGGGAGATGATTGCGTTAGGAGTGAGGTAGTTTCTGTACTTATTTCTACTCTGTCCAAAGTCGGGAAATTTCCACAGACAAAATAACAGCTAATGCAGGGGCGGTCAACCTTTTCAGAGTGAGTGCCAGATAAGACTTTTGGAAGGAGATCGTATCTGAAGAAAGACATCTACGTTGTTCAGAAACGCAATATAAATAACCAGACACTTTTTTTGAGGGAGGGGGGGCTAGGATCAAAGTGTGGCATCTGTTCTGGCGCTGCATTTCATCTTTCTGTCCTCAACCAGTAAAGAAGTAATACTTCTAGAGCAGGGGGCGGGCAACTCTTTCAGAGTGAGGGCCAGATGAAACATTTGGAAGGAAATCGCGGGCCGGAGTGAAAAACAAAATCTCAGAATTACTATATTTTGTTTACATGAATAAATTGTACAAAAATTGCATTGAACACTCTACAAATCTGATATTTTTTTTCTCAAGAGAATTCTGTATGTGATGTTATATAAAAGGCGCCGACGAAGAGCCATTTTGGAATCATAAAAAATAATGACGGGGGAAGTAGTAAGTTGATCCAGCATTTGTTTTGACACACCTCACATAGGTTCTATGTTTCGTGCCCTTTCCTCGTCTCTCGTTTCCTCTTTGCCTCTCTCTCTCTCTCTTTTTCTATTTTTATCTCGGGTCAAGGATTTGAAATTAATAGTTAAAGAAAAATGAAATATACATGCATCATCGCTCGCTGATATTTATACATTTTCATCCCACTGTAAATCTTAAGCGAAACCTACTTTTACGTCTATGTCACAAAATGATATGAGTTTTACTGGGAGGTCCGCGGGCCGGATTGCAATAATAAAGCATAGCAGGGGGGCAGGCCAGATGCTAAGCCTTCACGGGCGGGAGGTTGCCTCCCCCTGATCTAATGGAACAATCAAGAAAGAAAAAAAAATGGTTTAGGGTTAGGGGTAAAAAAAACAAAAAAAAAAAATAAATAAAAAAAAAAATGGTTAGGGGTAAAAAAAAAAAAAAAAAATGGTTAAAAAAAAAAAAAAAATGGTTTAGGTTAGGGGTAAAAAAAAAAAAAAAAAAATGGTTAAAAAAAAAAAAAATGGTTAAAAAAAAAAAAAAATGGTTTAGGTTAGGGGTAAAAAAAAAAAAATAAATAAAAAAAAAATGGTTAGGGGTAAAAAAAAAAAAAAAAAATGGTTAAAAAAAAAAAAAAATGGTTTAGGGTTAAAAAAAAAAAAAAAAAAAAAAAAAAAATGGTTATCACCGGTGATCTCCTTCACAACTGTTTCAAAAGTCATTGCCTTTTTATCTAAATTGCCCGTCCTCTTTCGGGCTAACTTCAATTTTCGAAGCCTTGTCACATTTTAATATCGGAGAGATTGCAAGCAATGCATAGAAAAAGTAAATAAATAAATACGCTCTCCTAGCGGCCTTTTTATCTTCTTTTTCTGTCTATTCGTTTGTTTTTCTGCCATTGTCATATGATTAAAACTAGGCTTCCCATTTACCCGAGGGCTTCGTTCGTATCTTATTAAGATAAGCAGAGTTTCCATTTTCCTTCATATCGTACTAACCGCCTGGAGCTGTAAAACTAACAAACAAACACAGCTTTATATATATTAAAAAAAAAAAAAAATGCCTTTTTACGTTAGTTGATTTTTTTTACATTTTCATAGCCAGAAGATTTCAGTCGAAAGCCGGGTACAGACACCACCAAAAATACATCTTGATAAATTAACCATTTACAAAAACTATTACATTTTGGAAGAAATACACTCCGGCCAAAAAAATGTTTACGCTCTGAAAATGATTGGATGAGATGTGTCAAATAATAGCTCTCACCTATGTCTGTGCACAGATTAACTCTGAATGACAATACAATTGATTTGATTACGGATTCTTGGCCTTTTGGCTAAGATCAAAGTGTAGTATCTGTTCCGATGGATACTGCACTCCATAGACGGGTATTGTCTTGGCCTTCGGGTCTTGATTTACACCGGTCAATGGGTCTGTCCTGTGCAGTTCTGGGAGGTCCACCTTCCCAGGCTTTGCCTCCCCTCCTTGGGGAGGAGTAAGTTTATTGCTTATTGCCTGAGGCGCCCCTACTGGGGAATGCCGACGGGGCTTCCCAGGCAATTTTTAAACCCCACTTTCCCGACCCGACCTTGGGTCACATCTTACTTGTGGGAGTAAGATAAAAAAAATGGACTTGTGCCTAACTCCTGGAGAGGAGTAAATCAAAACTCCTGCTCGAACTCACATAAACCTGTCAAGAACCGATCTTTCTGAATATAAGCAAAAGTTTGTTGCGAATTCACAATACATAATTTGAATAAAAAAACTGACAAATTTTTTTATTTAAAAATTTTTTTTTAACATAGTCCCCCCCACCAACAAGGCAGGCCGCCACTGTAGACGTAAGGGGCTACTGAGAAGAAAGAAAAGGGGAGAAGGTTGGGGGGGGGGGCAACCTAAATTGGGATCTGCGCAGCGAGATGTCTGTTTACATTAATTTAAAATTTCTGCATGTCAGTACTGTCGGGGAAACAGGGGGCAGGGAGGGAGTTCCAGAGGCCAGCAGCACGAGGAAAGAAGCTATTTGAGTAGAAAGCTCTCCGGCATCTGGCGACCTCCACAGTGAATGGATGGGATTTAGTTGATTGTCGAGTTGGTCTAGTGAATTTACTTCGAAGGGGCACCAGAGTAGCCAATTCATCGGAGCATAATCCATTGAAGTATTTGTAAAACAAGCACAAGGATGCTACATTGCGGCGATGGCAAAGGAGCTTGGTTGACAGTGAGGGACCTATTAAGTTGGCGACTCTTTTTTGGACTTTGTCAAGGAGGGAGAGACTAGTAAATGATGCACCAGCCCAGATGTGGCAACAATACTCCATGCATGGGCGGATGGTGGCTTTGTAGAGATACCGAATAATGTCAGGTGTGAGGAGTTTACTAGCACGGTAGAGGGAGCCAACCTTCTTTGCAGCAGCCTTGGCAATGTCTTCAATGTATTTGTTCCAATTCATGTTACCTGTGAAGGTTAGGCCGAGGAGTTTGAATGATGAACTCTCAAGTCGAGTGTTATTTGCTATGGCAATCGGTGGTTGGAGCGTTTTTTTTGTAGTTGTTGAAGGAAAGGAGCTTTGTCTTTGCGGCATTAAAAGTTACCAACCATTTATGACCCAAATCCATTACAGCCTGGGGGTAATTTTCTAAGGATTCAGCCATTGCCTCGGATATGATTGCGCCCGTTTTGCCAACATGGCGAGAGTAAAGCGTGGTGTCGTCAGCAAATAAACCAATCTCAGAATTTCATCTTGTAGTAAATGAAAATTAATCATAATGGAAGAATTATTAGATGAAGCCAATCTAAACATTGAGCAAAATTCACATTACCTCCAAAACAAATACAAAAATGACACAGAAATGCAACTTTGACTGTTCATAAAAAATTCATTTCAACAGCTAACACATTGGATCTTCTTAATATGATTTATAGTAGTGTACGAACTGGTAATACCTTGTGTAGTATTGGACTTGACAGGCTATGCCGGCTTCCTTCAAAGGATGAAGTTTACAGGGAATACCAAATTCACAAATTCATTTCAACAGCTAACATATTGGATCTTCTTAATATGATTTATAGTAGTGTACGAACTGGTAATACCTGGTGTAGTATTGGACTTGGCAGGATATGCTGGCTTCCTCCAAAGAATGAAGTTTACAGGGAATATCGAATTTTCAAGCGATCCCCAGCCGCATATATATCCCGGTCATGGGAAGATGACGTACAGCACGAGGCATTTCCAAATGGTCACCCATCTGGTACTGGCCAGGCTTCATGTTGCTTAACTTCGGTGATTAAAAACCCCTCAGATTTGAACCATGCAAAAATAGATGGAAACAATTTGATAATGGGGCAAAATATTCATTCACTAAAGTTTTCAACTTGGATTCTTTTGTGAAAGACAACTTAAAACCCTATATTAAACATACCATAAAACACCATACCATAACATATTAAACATACCATACCCCACCATACAATAAAACCCTATATTAAACGTACCATACCATAAAACACCATACCATAACATATTAAACATACCATACCACATAACATACCATACCATAAATCAGTGTTGCTTCTATGCATAGAAACATACAATATCATGTGAATTAAATTGAAAAACATTAAACAGTACAAAATAAGTTGACTGTCAGCCTATATTGAGCCCACCATATTGACAAGTGGCCCATTTTCTTGAAGGTAGGACCATCTTTATATGTGTAGACACACAAAATATCGTGCGTGTTAAGTTAAAAACATCAACATAAAAATAAAAATTGCTCGACACTGAAAATAGTACCCTAAAAAAACAAAAAAAAACAACTTAATAGTATAAGAGAAGGAATTGTACATTTATGAACAGAAAAATTACATTTTGTTTGCCGACAAATTTTATCAAAATAACCAAAAAAGAGTTATCACAAGATAAAAATGGAAGGGAATTTCACTATATTTACTAATTACTGCTCACTGATGTTTTTTTTTTGTTATACGGCATATCAATCCTTTCCGGGTTATTTCATGCCGAATACGGCCATTTTGATAAAAGTTTTTATGCTTCAAGTTCTTTATATCTTAAAATATTTATTCATGGATTTTTGTTTGGTTGTTTTGTAGGTGAAAATTGGCTTTGGTTTTGCAGAACATTAAGTTTTTCAAAGGGAAGGAATAAAACAACAACATCAATGTTTGGTGCATTTTTGATCAGTAAGCCGGTATCGTCAGACGGCCTGATCTGATAGCACCAGCTACTGCTCACTAAACTGGTTGGTTTGTGATACCTAATGCGCCAAACGAACAGAGTATAAAAACCGATGAAAAATAGATCATTGAAAGACGTTTGTAATCTGGGATGTGTCTTGCATGCGTGCATGCAGAGAGCGTACGATCGACCGAATGGCAAACAAATTTAGGGGCCCCAGTCACACATTTAGGGTCTGTTCTATATGAAGAAATCAATATTTCCAATTTAAGGATTCAGAAAATGTCAACTTTAAGGTTGTCTGTCGAGAGCCTTTTGCAGACATACAAACACACATACATACAGACATAACTCCTTTATATTATAGACTAGCGGAACCCGTCGCCCGGCGTTGCACGGGAGAAATTAGTACCTATTGCATGACGTCAAATAAAAAAAAAACGGCCTATAGTTCTTTCTCCACCGCCACCCCCACCCCCTATACCGTGTTGGCGAATGTTGTAAATTTATCAAAAAAAAAAGTGGCAGAGTCGAATGGGATCGAACGCCGAAACTGTCGATCATTGAACCTCCCTTCTTACCCACGGCGCCACGCTTCCGATTTAAAAATAAATGTGTAAATAGACTAATAACGCTATGGGTGTTTATTGACATGCGTGTTATGTTAACATTTAGATTCTGCCGACCAAATGGAAAGTTCAACAATGACACGGTGTAGGTCATTTTTTGATGAAGTAAATTCATTTGGGCAATTTTTCTATAATATGCGTGTTTAAGGTGTATGTTTTTGAGAATGTAAATGTATCCGCGTCTACCAGTATCTTAGTGCTTAATGAATTAAATAGGGAGTCGATTCGATCAAGAAATGTTATCCGCCATATTGAATCATTAAATGTTGCAGGAACTGTGTTCGTTAATTTCATTCGTTTAATTCCGGAATGAATTTAAATGTAGAAGGTAGAATTAGATAGAACGTAATCTGATATTCGCGAATAATCATCGGAGTGTAAGGGAGCGGTTGTTAAATTTTTGCTTAATATTATGTAGTAAAATAATGCCAGACAAATACGAAATAACAATGGGTGCTTTATGAAAATTATACTGTGTTTATTAGTTCCCGGTGTCGATGAGTGTACTCACAGTACAGAATTGTTAGGGAGAAAAGTTTTTACTACCACCTATACGGAGTTGGTATTTCGGAGAGTCGTGGCGGCCGGGCCGAATGTAATATTCAGTGTTTGTTTGGAAAGAAGAATAACAGATATACTAAAACACGCTCGAGTGAATAAGTGCAATGTAATTGTGAGTTCAGTAGCCCGTGATGCATGTGGTTATTTTCCTATTCTCCGAGAAGGTACAGGGGAAAAAACGTCTCTACTTTATATATTAGATAACACGTTTGTGAAGTGAGTCTGCGAATTTTGAAGAGTATTTTCATTTTTGTTGTTGTTTTGTCATTCCGTTATTGAAAGATCACATATTCATAGAAATATAATTGATGCCATTTCAGATAAAACTCCAATTAATAATCTACGTAAAGAAGAAGAAATTAACTGAAACAAAATCAAACATTGGTTTGAAAATTAAAAAAAAAAAAAAAAAAAAAAAAAAAAATTTTTTTTACAGATTCTGAGATGAAGAAAGCGATGGGTTATCAGTTGTGTAATCTCCGCTGGTTTTAGAAGCATCTCATATTCATTGTCTCTCAACAATCGTCCTGTTACACCGACACATTTATCAGCAAACTACATAGGTATGTGCGGAAGTAGGTTTACATGCATTGCATCATTTTATTTCATCCCACTAAAGTCAAATACGATTCCCAGCAAAATATTTCAAGTGATAACAGTCAGCTTATTAAATAAAATTAATCTGTTTGCAAATCCAACAGCGAATTAAAATGATAATTACATTTAAAAGGAGTTTGTTTATCAACAAGATTAAGTGATTAAAATAGATATTTTGTTCTATGGCATTTGGTGGGGTAGTTTTGTTTTGAGGCATATCAACCCTTTTCGGGTTATTTAATGCCGAATCCGGTCATTTTGATAAAAAAAAAAAATGTATGCTTTAAGTTCTTTATATCTTCATATATTTATTCATGTTGTTTGGTTTGGTTGTTTTGTTTTATGGCATATCAACCCTTTTTGGGTTATTTAATGCTGTTTTTTGCGTATTGTTTGGTTCGTCTGTTCTTTCTCTCCTTGTCCCTTTCTTCTTTGTCCCTTTCTTCTTTGCCCCTTTCTTCTTTGCCCCTTTCTTCTTTGCCCCTTTCTTCTTTGCCCCTTTCTTCTTCCCATCTTTTTTCTTTCTTTATTCTTCTCATCTCCTTTCTTTCATTCTTTCGTTCTTTTTCCCATTTTCTTTCTCCATCTTTCTCTCTTTCCATCCATCTTTCTTCTATCTTTCTTTTTTCCCATATCTTTTTTTCTTCTTCCAATCTGCCTGAAACCGCAACTATACTACTATTATCTTTTAAAGCTCAATTCAGTTTACTCTACTATTTCAATGGCATGGTGGTTAACGACGCAGACCGAGTACCTGTGTGTGCCGGGTTCGAATCCAGTTAGTTCCACAGAAGCACATTCATCAAAACCCACACCTGACCTTGTGTCTAACCTCCTAGAGAGAAGGTAAATAAAATACTATTTCAGACTAATGTACTAGCTTTCAAGGCTCAATTGGGAGGGGGAGGGCGGTAGTATCTGTTCTGTTGTCATTATAACATCCTCCCAGGTATTACCTCCTCTTCTTTTAAGGTTGATGTAGTGTAGTATCTGTTCTGCTTTCATGCGACCATCCTCCCAGGCATTACCTGATGTAGTATAATTAGTACAATGTAGTACAAGTTCGATCGTCATAATACTATCATCGTAGGCATTACCTCCTCCTTTTTTCAGGGTGTAGTATAGGAGATGTTATGTAATCAAACTAATTTACTATCTTTCAATGCCCAATTTCGGAGGGGCGGTAGTATCTGGTCTGTTGTCATACCATCCTCCTTTTTTTCGGGGGAGGGGGTTAGTCTAGTACCTGTTCTGTTTTCATTATACCATCCTCCCAGGTATTACCTCCTCTTCTTTTAAGGTTGATGTAGTATAGTGTCTGTTCTGTTATCCGACCATCTTCTCAGGCATTACCTCCTATTTTTTGAGGGAGACAGTGTAGTATAAGTGATCGTCATAATACTATCATCCTAGGCATTACCTCCTAATTTATTTGAGGGTGTAGTATAGTATCTGTTATGTAGTAATGATGCTATTCTCCCATGTATTACGTTTTTTTTTTCGGGGGGAGGCTAGTGTAGTACCTGTTTTGTTGTTATAATACCATCCTACCAGGCATTAACTATACTATTGTTTATATGAATTGTACTATGTTTTACTGTTCAATTCAGGGAGGTAGTGTAGTATCTGTTCTGTTGTCATGCAACCATCCTCCCAGAAATTACCTCATCCTTTGGGGAGGGGGCAGTGTAGTATATGTTTTCTCATCATATAACCTAGTAAAAATATGCGATCAGAGAGAGGCGATTTTTACCCATACTAATTAATGTTTTTTTTACGTATTGTCGAATCTCGCTCAGACAATGGGATCACATTTAATACTAATAAAAATCAATTCGAGAAATTGGCAAAATTTTAGGTTCAGTTTTAAGCAGACAGACATAAAATCAGCTTTATCTGGGTAATTATCGACGTAGTAATTGAATAGCTAATTCTCACATGTAAATAATTCAGTCAGTTTTATCAGTGGCATGATGGGAGTTTTTCTTCCTTGTTCTTTTTTTTTTGCTGGGAACAAATATAAGACAAGCCGCGCGTGCGTGGTCTCCCTCTGTATGTGACGAGTGTAAAATGCAATAAATTTGGGCAATTTGGGGCATTTTTGACCCCCTGGGGGCGCGAACCAGATTTTTTCTGAGGTCAAGGATGCTCATTTTATATCCAGAACAATTGCCTCTACATTTTGGCCAAGTTTCAGAGAAATTGAATGGATGGATGGATGAAAGTTATGGGAGAAAAGGGTCATTTTTTGCCATTTCGGGGGATTTTGACCCCCTGGGGGCGCGAACCAGATTTTTTCCAAGGTCAGCGATACTTATTTTCTATTAGGAACAATTGTCTCCACATTTTGGCCAAGTTTCAGAGAAATTGAATGGATGGATGGATGAAAGTTATGGGAGAAAAGGGTCATTTTTTGCCATTTCGGGGGATTTTGACCCCCTGGGGGCGCGAACCAGATTTTTTCCAAGGTCAGCGATACTTATTTTCTATTAGGAACAATTGTCTCCACATTTTGGCCAAGTTTCAGAGAAATTGAATGGATGGATGAAAAGTTATGGGGCAAAAAATGTCATTTTTTGCCATTTCGGAGCCTTTTGACCCCCTGGGGAGCTAACCAGATTTTTTTTTCAAAAATCGGAGAATGTCCCTTTCTAACCTAACCAAAGTTACAACTTCATGCAAAATTTCAGAGAAATTCAATGGACGGTTGCGGAGAAAAATCCGGACGGACGGACATGCCTCAAAACATAAGTCCCCCGATTTTATAAATCGGGGGACCAATAAAGCATCTTTGCCTAAAGGACTTCCGAATTTGAATCCCCCACCGACTGATTAATAGTCAAAGTTAGGGTTAGGGTTAATACCATCTAGACCTTTTGATAATTATTTTGTGCTGGATCAAATCATTTTGGTAAAAGGTTTTGTTTCAAGTTCTGAAATCAATCGGTCATCGCCAGCCAGTGTCTGGTTGGCGCATATCACAATGAACAGTCCGAAAATGTTTCTTATTGTTGCAGATTGGTAACCGGCTCTAGTCTTAAAAGTCTACTAAAAGCGGGTTTTACATACAGTACATGGTATTCTCAAATGGTCACCCACCTAAATACTGACCAGACTCAACAGTGCTTTTCTTTGGTGATCTCAAATATTTATTCATGATGCACATGTTTTGTATAAGAATATTTTTAGAATTGTTTGGTACAGAAATAATCGGTGCTTTTTTACATAAGGACCCATGCTAAAAGTGCATTGGCGTCGGTACTTTCCGGATGTTTACGTAAAACGCCGGACAGTGCCGAATCAAAAATCTGTTGTATTACTTGCGTCCAAAAAAGCATTAACGAGGCAGGATTTACAAACGAGAAAAAAACAAGCAACAATTTTTTTTATGAAATAAATTTTTTTTTTTTAACGAAGAAATAATTGATTCAAACAAGTGTTTAAATTAAAAAGTTAATCAATTCTTTTTTTTTTAATTTTTACGAAAATTATTTTTGTTTTTTACTGATTATTATTGTTGCTTTCGTTAGGGTTAGGAATTAGGGTTAGGGCAGGGTTAGGAATATAGGGTTAGGGCAGGAATTAGGGTTAGGAATTAGGGTTAGGAATTAGGGTTAGGAATTAGGGTTAGGAATTAGGGTTAGGAATTAGGGTTAGGAATTAGGGTTAGGAATTAGGGTTAGGAATTAGGGTTAGGAATTAGGGTTAGGAATTAGGGTTAGGAATTAGGGTTAGGAATTAGGGTTAGGAATTAGGGTTAGGAATTAGGGTTAGGGCAGGGTTATGAATTAGGGTTAGGGCAGGGTTATAAATTAGGGTTAGGGCAAGGTTAGGAATTAGGGTTAGGGCAAGGTTAGGAATTAGGGTTAGGGCAAGGTTAGGAATTAGGGTTAGGGCAAGGTTAGGAATTAGGGTTAGGGCAGGGTTAGGAATTAGGGTTAGGGCAGGGTTAGGATTTAGGGTTAGGGCAGGGTTATGAATTAGGGTTAGGGCAGGGTTATGAATTAGGGTTAGGGCAGGGTTAGGAATTAGGGTTAGGGCAGGGTTAGGAATTAGGGTTAGGGCAGGGTTAG
The DNA here is from genome assembly GCA_963556195.1 of Sepiola atlantica. Taxonomy (NCBI): domain Eukaryota; kingdom Metazoa; phylum Mollusca; class Cephalopoda; order Sepiida; family Sepiolidae; genus Sepiola; species Sepiola atlantica. Next base: position 9,713,423 of record OY744555.1, read on the forward strand.
GAATTAGGGTGAGGGCAGGGTTAGGTTAGAGTAGGCTTTTTTGCAGAAGTCAAATTCAATTATCAAGTTTAGATGTCGTCTGCTTATTCATTTCAATCAGTTATTCCTTTTTTCGCAGTTTCATTGACTAACCGCTTCGGGGCTTTCCGGCGTTTTACATAAAACGCCGGAAAGCACCAACGTCGAGGTACTTTTAGTGCGGGTCCCAATCTAACAAAGTACTTAATTATCTGCAAAGGATAGATTCTATTTCACCCATACATGGAACTGACAGGTACTACCATTGACGGTGGGAATGGACCTGGTATTAATGGCAACTAAAGGTTGACTCCACACTCCCTAAAGTTTCCCAATTAAGGTCTCATCACCGAATGTGCTTTCAGGTCATACTCAAGACCTCTTGGATGTAAATTTTATCCTTACACATAAATGACATCCCTCATGAAACAGAAAGAAAGAGAATCAATAATTTGTTACTATTGGGAAATTTTCTCTATTGCAAGAGAAAGTCATTTATGGTGAAAAATTAGAATATTTGCTATTCAAACTTTATCATGTTTTTGGTCCACACATACGGAGAATATAGAATGGACAAGCGTTATACATTGCTATTATCGTTGATAATCCACACCTCTTTATTACTGTATTAACAACATACAAGATGTGCTTTAAAAACAAAAGGAAAAATAAGAAACAGCTGAATACAACATTATTTAGTTTATTAACAATTTGTCAGGGACAAACTGTATACAAACGGCTGAGAGGCATGTAATACATGAATATACACACAGGGAATAGCTAAGAAATGAGAGGAGATGTTGGTAAGACAGGAGGTGGGGGGGGGGAAGCAAGAAACCGAAGTGCAACAGGAAAGAATTGAAAGGTAGAAAGGATATAAAAAACTTAACATCCTCTCCCCGATCTTCCCAACCCCCGGATAGAATTTTTTTACCAACAATGCATTTCTTTCATAGCAAATTCCGCCTTTCTAAGGCTGTAACTAAATGAACATTGGAGCGAATTCTATTCATAAGAAAAAAAACTCACTTCATTTTACGTGAGATTACAGATTACGATTGCACCCTGCAGGGAGAAAAACAACAACAGATCCATCCTTAGGATGCATTCATTCAATCTGCATTTTTTGCATTGAAAATGCCATTTAAAACTTACAGACGGACAGACGGACGGAGCCTCTTATAGTGATGCACAGACGTATCTAAAAATGCTATTTGAAATTCTAAGCATGGCAAACAAAAGTGATAGATGGACATCGTCTCTCAGAGATGCTTGGGTGCATTTAAAAAAAAAATCTATTATAATTAAAGGGGAGAGTCAAGGGCTAACCCTCGAGAGCGGGGAGAGCCAAGGGCTAACCCTCGAGAGCGGGGAGAGCCAAAGGTAACCCTCGAGAGCGGGGAGAGCCAAGGGCTAACCCTCGAGAGCGGGGAGAGCCAAGGGCTAACCCTCGAGAGCGGGGAGAGCCAAGGGCTAACCCTCGAGAGCGGGGAGAGCCAAGGGCTAACCCTCGAGAGCAGGGAGAGCCAAGGGCTAACCCTCGAGAGCGGGGAGAGCCAAGGGCTAACCCTCGAGAGCGGGGAGAGCCAAGGGCTAACCCTCGAGAGCGGGGAGAGCCAAGGGCTAACCCTCGAGAGCGGGGAGAGCCAAGGGCTAACCCTCAGGAGCGGGGAGAGCCAAGGGCTAACCCTCGAGAGCGGGGAGAGCCAAGGGCTAACCCTCGAGAGCGGGGAGAGCCAAGGGCTAACCCTCGAGAGCGGGGAGAGCCAAGGGCTAACCCTCGAGAGAGGGGAGAGCCAAGAGTTAACTATTATGCTGATTATTTCTTTGGAACAGGCAGCAGCCATTTGTATTATTGGGATTGTTCAAACTACTGTTATCTTTCATGTTTTTTGTTCTTTTTTTTTTTAACATAGTTCACCCCGAACAAGGCAGGCCGCCACTGTAGACGTAAGGGGCTACTGAGAAAAAAAAAGAAAAGGGAGAAGGTTTTTTTTGGGGGGGGGGGGGTAGGTCAACCTAAATTGGGATCTGCGCAGCAAGATGTCTGTTTACATTAGTTTTAAATTTCTGCATGTCGGTACAGTCGGGGAAACAGGGAGCAGGGAGGGAGTTCCAGAGGCCAGCAGCACGAGGAAAGAAGCTATTTGAGTAGAAAACTCTCCGGCATCTGGGGACCTCCGCAGTGAATGGATGGGATTTAGTTGATTGTCGAGTTGGTCTAGTGTAACCTCCCACCTTTTTCAGGTATATCTTGTTGAACTCGGCGCAACGGATAAAAGTGCTAAGTTGTAATCAGTCTTCTACATGATACATACTAACGTTAGTATCTGTATCAAACGAACAATAAGCAGTAAGACTAAAATAGGGTTAAGTCTCCTAGAAAGCATACTAGAATTGGCACAACGGATAAAAGTGCTAAGTTATAATCAGTTTTAAGTGACAGTCTTCGAGGTTGAAGGTTCAATCATTAGTACGGGCGATACTAAGGATACAATTAAAAACAATCTGTATGTGACTCGATGTGGCGAGTGTAAAATGCAATAAATTTGGGCAATTTGGGGCATTTTTTACCCCCCCCCCCTTGACCCCCTGGGGGCGCAAACCAGAATTTTTCTGAGGTCAAGGACGCTCATTTTATATCTAGAACAATTGCCTCTACATTTTGGCCAAGTTTCAGAGAAATTGAATGGATGGATCAAACGTTGTGGAAGAAAAGGGTCATTTTTTTGCCATTTTGGGGGCTTTTGACCCCCTGGGGGCGCGAACCAGATTTTTTCCAAGGTTAGCGATACGTATTTTCTATTAGGAACAATTGCCTCCACATTTTGGAGTTATAAAATACAAAATATTTGGTTGTGGTAACTTAAAAAGTTTTAAAATGGCATTCATCACGTTCTGACTTCAAATTCTTCAGATTTTTCTGAGAAAGTTTACTGGCAAAATACCGTTTCACAAAACTGTATCATCACCTTTTCTAAATAAACATTCAGTAACTTTTCCAAAAAAAAGCCTGTACAAAACAGCAATAGCAGAAAACCGTTTTGAAAATAGATTGACAATAATAAAACCAAGTGTTTTGCTTTCATACGAAAATGAATCTTAACCTTATAAAGAGTGGTTGGTACGATTGGAGAGAGAAAAAGGATAAAATATTGTCCAATATTTGAAGAAACAACTGCCAAGTCAAACAAGCCGTGCATGCGTGGTCCCCCTCTGTATGTGACTCGATGTGGCGAGTGTAAAATGCGATAAATTTGGGGAATTTTTTACCCCCCTGGGGGCGCGAACAAGAATTTTTCTGAGGTCAAGGATGCTCATTTTATATCCAGAACAATTGCCTCTGCATATTGGCCAAGTTTCAGAAAAATTGAATGGGAGAAAAGGGTCATTTTTTGCCATTTATAGGGGGCTTTTGACCCCCTGGGGGCGCGAACCAGATTTTTTCCAAGGTCAGCGATACTTATTTTCTATTAGGAACAATTGCCTCCACATTTTGGCCAAGTTTCAGAGAAATTGAATGGATGGATGAAAAGTTATGGAGCAAAAAATGTCATTTTTTGCCATTTCGGGCCTTTTGACCCCCTGGGGGGGCTAACCAGATTTCTTTTTCAAAAATCGGAGAATGTCACTTTCTAACCTGACCAAAGTTACAACTTCATGCAAAATTTCAGAGAAATTCAATGGATGGTTGCGGAGAAAAATCCGGACGGACGGACGGACAAGCCTCAAAACAAGTCCCCCGATTTTATAAAATCGGGGGGACCAATTATTTAAGACTTCTACTTGGTGATGGCCGACAGAATTTCAACAAGCTACACTCATGGATTAAACGAAGGTCCCCAGATTTCAGCAAGAGGCTCCTGAAGACTGGAGGTTACATCGGCCGAAACATCCAAGATGAGAACAGTAGTGTGAATAATTCTAACACTACAAATACCCTTGTATATCTACACTCAACTGCAAAAGCATATTACTCCCAAATAATATGCAATGCGCGTTTGAGAATGAGTGGGACATTCTTCCTGAGTGATTCATAGCAAACCAGCAAGTGATTCTGAAAGTGTGTGACAGAATTGACGGAATGTCAATCAATCAAGTTCTTACCAAGTTCTGCGTGTAAGAAGAACTCTTTCTGCGATTGATTCAAACAAACAGAATTGTGATTAGGGAAGATTCTTGTGACACGGACATAGAGTCCGTCAGAATGTTTACCGACCTGAAGAGTCATTACATGACTGTATGAATACGATAGCCCCGAGAAGCTTTTCAAATATTCAGTGATGGTGTCTAGTAGGTAATTCATACATACATACATACACACATATATACATACGTACATACACACATACATACATACACACATATACGTACATACACACATATATACATACATACATACATACATACACACATATATACGTACATACATACATACACATATATACGTACACATATATACGTACATACATACATACAGCTTTTCAAATATTCAGTGATGGTGTCTAGTAGGTAATTCCTACATAGATACATACGTACATAGATACGTACATACCTATATACGTACATACATACGTACGTACGTACGTACAGCTTTTCAAATATTCAATGAATAATTGCAATCTTAAATTCTGGACGCATTATTTTTTTGTTGTATTATCCAATGTATAATATACATCGAGGAAGCAATCAATGTATATATGATTATATATATATATATATATATATATATATATATATATATATATATATATATACTTTCGAGTAGCTTTAATAACAAGCAGTACAAATCTCTAGGTATTTAAATAATTAATATTTATTTATTAAAAATATTATTGTATATATATATATATATATATATAGTAAATATGGTGTTTTGAACACCATATTTATATACAAAACACAATTTTAGGAAATTTAAAATTTATTAATTATTATTCTCTGCAGGACTGGTTTGTTCCAACCCTACTCTCTGGCATCCATTTTGGCGATTTCTCCACAGACACCAAAGGAAAAATCCTTTGGTGTCTGTTTTTGACAAAGGGAAGATTTTTCCGAAATATTAAATTATTCTTAATCATCATCCGGACAACACACACACAGCCGACACCACACTTGCTGTTATGTAAGATTGTAAAGAAAAATAAATAGTACCCCCCCCCCCACACATTCGATTTATTATTTTTGTTCTTTCCAGCTTATATCCAATCCGGCTCTCTGCATTGCCATCAGCCTTAACATATTTACTACAATTCCCAGCAAGAATTCAAGCAAACTACCATTCTCCAATATATATATACATATATATATATATATATAATCTCCAAAACAGTTACATGGTAAACAGCTGATGATCCCCGTGTTAATATTAGACGCTTAAGGTCTCCTGTATTTGTTTCACTCTAAGATAATTAACCCCCCCCCCCCCTTTTTTTCTTTTTTTTAAATTTTTTTATTTTATACTTTTATTTTTTCTATTTATTAATTTTCCAACAAATGTTAAGTCTGCAATATCTTGGATTTAGTTAGTTTGTCTGGGAATTTAAACTGCATTTTACATATTTTTTTTTTTTTTTTTTTTAATGCCTCAAAGCTTCTTTAGACTATATATATATATATATGTCAGGTTAGGTTTCAAAAGAAATCAATAAAGTGCTTGATTGCAAATAAGTGAGAACTAAATAGAAATTTATTTAAATTCTATACGTTACATATTTCAGAGTCGTACCGCGGTTTCATCGAGATGGAGTGACTTTTTAAATTTTAAAAATCGTCTATAATCTTCAGCGTCTCTTAAACGAAAACAGGGGAAAATGGCGCCATTTCCCCTTGTTGCGTCATTTCCCCTTGTTGTTTTGATTTCTAGACGCTGTAGACTATTTTTTAAATTTAAAAAGTCAGTCCATCTAGGAAAGGTAAAACCTATTGTGAAAAGTATACAGCTCAATATACCGGATACAGCAAATAGATAGAAGGATGAAAAGGAATTAGAAAAACGATGGAGGCAGATTTTTTTTTTCCCCCCCACAAACTTTGTTTTACTTTTTCAGATTTTAAATCTTGGCTCTTTGCCAACTTATCAATCCCAGCAATTTCCTCTGATAAGATTTTGATCTTTGAAAAGCCTGGCTTAAGGAAAAAAAATTAATTAAATTGCTTTTTTGCGGAATATACCTTGCATTGAGCAACTAAGTTGAAAAAAGATCTGCCTCTGTCGGTTTTCTAATTCCTTTTCATCCTTCTATATCTATATATCTATCTATCTCAGTTTGTTCAATAACTATCTATCTAATTATCAAACAATCTATCTATTTATAGATCAATCTATCTAATTATCAAACAATCTATCCATCTATCTATATCCATCTATCTATCTATATTTATATCTATATATCTATAAATCTATCTATATCTATCTATCTCTATCCATATATCTATAAATCTATCTATATCTATCTATCTCTATCCATATATCTATATCTATATATCTATCTATATCTATCTATATCTATATACAAATAATTTGTATACACACATTTGACAATTCCGTTGAATGTAAATTGAGATGCAGATATTCTGGCGTTAAAACTGATATTTTCTGCCAGACTCGGATTTACATATAAATAATTTTACTTAGATTTCAAATCATTGCATTCTTAATCCAGCAGCTGAGTTGATATATTTTTAGCAAAAACTTCATATTTTATTTGATATTTAATCAGAGTTGAAATACTAGAAAGCCAGCTTATGACTGCATCAATTGATTGGCCCGTTTTAGACGAAAGAGGAACTTTCTCACCCTCCTGACCCACAGGTTAATACTTAACATAACCAAGCCTGAGAGTTGATCTCCAAAAGAAGAACAAAATGGTCGGGTTCAAATTTCACTTTTATTTACTCTTCCCGCAAAAAAAAAATAAATAAATAAATAAATAAATGATTAGAAAAAAGTTAAAAGAATCGTCTCGTACCAAAGATTTGTTCGTCTTCTTACTTAGCAATACATTCGAGACAAGAGAAAACAGAGCAGCTACAGAGCCAACAATTAAATGAATATTTTGGGAAAATACAAGTGTTTCTCTTGTCAGATACACAAGCCAGAATAAATTTGATCGGGTCAGAAAAATAGGATTCTGATCTCGTCACACATTTGATCGGGAAGAGTCAGAAAAATATGATTCTGATCTCGTCACACATTTGATCGGGAAGAGTCAGAAAAATATGATTCTGATCTCGTCACACATTTGATCGGGAAGAGTCAGAAAAATATGATTCTGATCTCGTCACACATTTGATCAGGAAGAGTCAGAAAAATATGATTCTGATCTCGTCACACATTTGATCGGGAAGAGTCAGAAAAATATGATTCTGATCTCGTCACACATTTGATCGGGAAGAGTCAGAAAAATATGATTCTGATCTCGTCACACATTTGATCGGGAAGAGTCAGAAAAATATGATTCTGATCTCGTCACACATTTGATCGGGAAGAGTCAGAAAAATATGATTCTGATCTCGTCACACATTTGATCGGGAAGAGTCAGAAAAATATGATTCTGATCTCGTCACAGATTTGATCGGGAAGAGTCAGAAAAATATGATTCTGATCTCGTAACAGATTTGATCGGGAAGAGTCAGAAAAATATGATTCTGATCTCGTCACAGATTTGATCGGGAAGAGTCAGAAAAATATGATTCTGATCTCGTCACAGATTTGACCAGGAAGAGTCAGAAAAATATGATTCTGATCTCGTCACAGATTTGACCAGGAAGAGTCAGAAAAATATGATTCTGATCTCGTCACAGATTTGATCGGGAAGAGTCAGAAAAATATGATTCTGATCTCGTCACAGATTTGATCGGGAAGAGTCAGAAAAATATGATTCTGATCTCGTAACAGATTTGATCGGGAAGAGTCAGAAAAATATGATTCTGATCTCGTCACAGATTTGATCGGGAAGAGTCAGAAAAATATGATTCTGATCTCGTCACAGATTTGATCGGGAAGAGTCAGAAAAATATGATTCTGATCTCGTCACAGATTTGATCGGGAAGAGTCAGAAAAATATGATTCTGATCTCGTCACAGATTTGACCGGGAAGAGTCAGAAAAATATGATTCTGATCTCGTCACAGATTTGACCGGGAAGAGTCAGAAAAATATGATTCTGATCTCGTCACAGATTTGATCGGGTAGAGTCAGAAAAATATGATTCTGATCTCGTCACAGATTTGACCAGGAAGAGTCAGAAAAATATGATTCTGATCTCGTCACAGATTTGATCGGGAAGAGTCAGAAAAATATGATTCTGATCTCGTCACAGATTTGATCGGGAAGAGTCAGAAAAATATGATTCTGATCTCGTCACAGATTTGATCGGGAAGAGTCAGAAAAATATGATTCTGATCTCGTCACAGATTTGATCGGGAAGAGTCAGAAAAATATGATTCTGATCTCGTCACAGATTTGATCGGGAAGAATCAGAAAAATATGATTCTGATCTCGTCACAGATTTGATCGGGAAGAGTCAGAAAAATATGATTCTGATCTCGTCACAGATTTGATCGGGAAGAGTCAGAAAAATATGATTCTGATCTCGTCACAGATTTGATCGGGAAGAGTCAGAAAAATATGATTCTGATCTCGTCACACATTTGATCGGGAAGAGTCAGAAAAATATGATTCTGATCTCGTCACACATTTGATCGGGAAGAGTCAGAAAAATATGATTCTGATCTCGTCACACATTTGATCGGGAAGAGTCAGAAAAATATGATTCTGATCTCGTCACACATTTGATCGGGAAGAGTCAGAAAAATATGATTCTGATCTCGTCACACATTTGATCGGGAAGAGTCAGAAAAATATGATTCTGATCTCGTCACAGATTTGATCGGGAAGAGTCAGAAAAATATGATTCTGATCTCGTCACAGATTTGATCGGGAAGAGTCAGAAAAATATGATTCTGATCTCGTCACAGATTTGATCGGGAAGAGTCAGAAAAATATGATTCTGATCTCGTCACAGATTTGATCGGGAAGAGTCAGAAAAATATGATTCTGATCTCATAACAGATTTGATCGGGAAGAGTCAGAAAAATATGATTCTGATCTCGTCACAGATTTGACCGGGAAGAGTCAGAAAAATATGATTCTGATCTCGTCACAGATTTGATCGGGAAGAGTCAGAAAAATATGATTCTGATCTCGTAACAGATTTGATCGGGAAGAGTCAGAAAAATATGATTCTGATCTCGTCACAGATTTGATCGGGAAGAGTCAGAAAAATATGATTCTGATCTCGTCACAGATTTGACCAGGAAGAGTCAGAAAAATATGATTCTGATCTCGTCACAGATTTGACCAGGAAGAGTCAGAAAAATATGATTCTGATCTCGTCACAGATTTGATCGGGAAGAGTCAGAAAAATATGATTCTGATCTCGTCACAGATTTGATCGGGAAGAGTCAGAAAAATATGATTCTGATCTCGTAACAGATTTGATCGGGAAGAGTCAGAAAAATATGATTCTGATCTCGTCACAGATTTGATCGGGAAGAGTCAGAAAAATATGATTCTGATCTCGTCACAGATTTGATCGGGAAGAGTCAGAAAAATATGATTCTGATCTCGTCACAGATTTGATCGGGAAGAGTCAGAAAAATATGATTCTGATCTCGTCACAGATTTGACCGGGAAGAGTCAGAAAAATATGATTCTGATCTCGTCACAGATTTGACCGGGAAGAGTCAGAAAAATATGATTCTGATCTCGTCACAGATTTGATCGGGTAGAGTCAGAAAAATATGATTCTGATCTCGTCACAGATTTGACCAGGAAGAGTCAGAAAAATATGATTCTGATCTCGTCACAGATTTGATCGGGAAGAGTCAGAAAAATATGATTCTGATCTCGTCACAGATTTGATCGGGAAGAGTCAGAAAAATATGATTCTGATCTCGTCACAGATTTGATCGGGAAGAGTCAGAAAAATATGATTCTGATCTCGTCACAGATTTGATCGGGAAGAGTCAGAAAAATATGATTCTGATCTCGTCACAGATTTGATCGGGAAGAGTCAGAAAAATATGATTCTGATCTCGTCACAGATTTGATCGGGAAGAGTCAGAAAAATATGATTCTGATCTCGTCACAGATTTGACCGGGAAGAGTCAGAAAAATATGATTCTGATCTCGTCACAGATTTGACCAGGAAGAGTCAGAAAAAAAGTTGTTGAAGAAGAAGACAGTAAAAACTAAAGAAATTCTACAAAAAAAACTTTCATTGAGGTCAATAATTTGCTTTTTCTTTTATATTTTGTGTGAAAATAAATTATATTTTATTCTTAGAAGTTTATTTCTTGTTCAATTTGTTTTGGAGCAGAGTGTAGTATCTGTTCTGATACGACACTTCATCTTTTCTGTCCTTGGTCAGTGAAAGAGAAATCATTCTAGACTGAAGCAGAGTTATCCCTTTTTAGGGAGCTGGATGTTTCGTAAATTTAAACCGCCCTTGTGTCCTGTTCTCACAAGGATTTGAGTGTGTGTTTTTGAATATTACTTAAAAAATACGAAAAACCATTGACAGGGTTTGTTACAATTGGTTGAAACTGGAAGTTTTAATTCACTATTAATGGAAACTAAAAAAAAATTCAGCCGACAATCATTCACAAAAAATAATACAGCAGGAACCCATTCTTAAAAATACAGCAGGAAACCATTAAAACCAAATACAGCAGGAAACCATTAAAATCAAATACAGCCGGAAACCATTAAAATCAAATACAGCCGGAAACCATTAAAATCAAATACAGAATACAACTAAATACAACAGGAAACCATTAAAACCAAATACAGCAGGAAACCATTAACACCAAATACAGCAGGAAACCATTAAAACCAAATACAGCAGGAAACCATTAAAACCAAATACAGCAGGAAACCATTAACACCAAATACAGCAGGAAACCATTAACACCAAATACAACAGGAAACCATTAACACCAAATACAACAGGAAACCATTAACACCAAATACAACAGGAAACCATTAACACCAAATACAACAGGAAACCATTAACACCAAATACAACAGGAAACCATTAACACCAAATACAACAGGAAACCATTAACACCAAATACAACAGGAAACCATTAACACCAAATACAACAGGAAACCATTAACACCAAATACAACAGGAAACCATTAACACCAAATACAACAGGAAACCATTAAAACATGTTTTACAATCATTTTTCTCTTTTGGGTTTTGTGTAAAACATTTAAAAAAACGAAATTTAAAAATCTTAAACGAGTTATTTTTATTTTGAAAGAGCTTCTCTGAAGAAATGACCAGTAGGAAACCGGTGAGTCTGCCTAAGAATACTACAAATTATCATTTAATGTTTTTCAATTCATAGAACAATAAATTGCATGATTTGTGTAAAATAAACAAAGAAAAAGAAGAGTGCTGGAGGGGGGGGGGGGAAACGGGTGGAAAACAGGTTTCTTTATTCAAAGAAATGAATGCAAAATTCTATGGACATTATTAGTTTTAAAACATAAAAACGAAGTAGAAATTATTTTTTTATGATTAAACCTTTGTTTTGTTTTGGTTTTGCAAGCATGCATAGGAATTAAGTAGGATCCAAGTCTGGAATCATATATCATCCTTATTCTTACTTTTTAATTTTTATAATTTCCAATTTTCAAGTAAAATAGTGCAAACTATTGTTTTTGCTGATTATGGATGCCCGGCATGAATAAACAATTGTTTGAGCTTCATTTTCAATTACATTCTCTAACAGAAGAAACACCAAAAATATATGGGCTCTCCAGAAGGGTTCGAGACTGCACTGACTTCCGGTTTATCTTGCAGTAAATTTCAAGTACGGATGATCATAAATGATAAAAGAAACTTTTTTTTCTAATGGAAAATTTAGAATTGTATTTTTAGTATAATAAAATAAGTTGTTAGCAAAACAAATTATCAAATATATGTTTGTTTATATTTTTATGGAAATATAACAAATCTTTAATAAAAAATCTGTCTTTTTATTGATATAAATTAAGTTTTGAAATGTCTAGCGCCGACAACTTCAACAGCTACCTTCAAGAATTTCTCTGGCGGTGCCGAATAAAACACATTTCGGCAATATTCTTTATTCTATACGCTTTTATTATTCTTTTTAAATACTTTAAATTACATAATAATGCTGTCTCACAAAATACAAAAGACATTTGCTTTAAAAATTACTATTAAGATACTAAGCTATTTTATATTTTCATAAAAAAATCAAAACATATATGTTGCTGTTTCACAAAATACAAGACATTTCAAAACCATCAATAAAAAGAAGACATTTTAACATATTTGATTGATAAAAAATATTTTTTATTGAAAATTTGTGATATTGTCATAAAAACAAAAAACAAAACGACATTTCAACATATTTGATTCATAAAAACAGATTTATTAAAGATTTGTTAGATTTTCATTAAAAAACAACTTATTTTATTATAATAAAAATACAATTCTAAATTTTCCATTAAAAAGAAAAAAAAAAGTTTCTTTAATCATTGATGATCACCCGTACTTGAAATTTACTGCAGGATAACCCGGAAGTCAGCACGGTCGCAAACCGTTCTGGAGAGCCTAAGAATGTTTAGTTCCGTAAGTATCGCATATGGGCAAAGTAGCCATCTTTTTAATCAATGTATCACTTGTATTATTCAGATTACTTACTATTCTCATCTTGGTTGTTATTTTCACAACGTTTCGGCCGATGTAACCTCCGAATTTCTTTAGGTACACCTGTTCTTGATTTAAAACTCAGGAACCTATACACAATTTCGAACTGACCCCTTTATTTAATCCATGAGGGTAGATTGTTCTTGTCCCCACCAGCCATGATAAGTAGAAGTGTTAATGTTTTTTTTTATGTATTTCTTAGTTATCATTACCTGTAATAAGGATTGAACCTTAAACCTCAAGAAACTGTCGCTTTTAACTGATTTTTAACCAACGCTTTTAACCATTACACCACGGGTCTACGTGGCGTAACTGTTAAAGGAATAATGATTACGTGGATGAAATAAAGGGTTTGGTTCGAAATTCTGTATCGTTTCCAAAGTTCGATAAAGATCCGCCTGAAAAAGGTCGCCGGTTGCATTGAATTAATTTCGGTAGTTTCTGGATGTTTACATCTTTTGGCTAAGATCAAAGTGTAGTATCTGTTCCGATGGATACTGCACGCCTGTCCTGTGCAGTTCTAGGAGGTCCACCCTCCCAGGCTTCGCCTCCCCTCTTTGGGGAGGAGTAAGTTTATTGCTTACTGTCTGAGGCGCCCCTACCGGGGAATGCCGACGGGGCTGCCCAGGCAATTTTTAAATGGCCAGAGTGCTCACCTCTCGAGCGCTGGCTTTTAACCCCACTTTCTCGATCCAAGCTGTGGTCACATCTTACTTGTGGGAGTAAGATAAAACTGGCCTTGTGCCTAACTCCGGGAGGAGTAAATAAATAGACGGCCTTGGCCTTTTGGCTAAGATCAAAGTGTAGTATCTGTTCCGATGGATACTGCACCCCATAGACTGGTATTGTATTTTGTCCCCGGTCTTTTGAAACCCTTGGCATTACTATCTTGGAAGACGCCATCCACCCCATGATCCCATTCCCGATGAATTTATTTTTTGAACACTCCTCTCTTAAGTTCCCACTCCCACTTAGTGACCGACCCGCTTGTTTTCGGTCTCGTGCCGGAAAACAGTGGGCGGTCTAACACTTAGTCATGAGGGAAAGCCGGGCCATACTAACTTTTTTTACCATTTTATTTCGTTCTTTATTTTTCTTTCTTTTTGGGTGGTTTTAATATTTTTTCCCACTCCCACGATAATTCTTTTTTACATCGATGTTTTTTGGGGATATTTTAAGTAGGGATCAACACACAGAGTGAATGCGGTATTTTGGTGCAAGAATCTAGTTTAGAGTCAGCAAATGTTCTTTTTATGTTGTTTGTAAAATTTTGTGAAATAAAAAACATTGAACAGCTTGTCTCACTTATCCCCGACCCCTCCTCCCCCTACATAACGGGCACTATGCCTAAGGTCTGGTGAGTTCCCAAGGTTTGTAAAATCTTCATCTGTAGATAAAGATGAGGGTTGTCCGAAGGAACTCACCTGCCTAAATAAATTGGCCTTCGGGCTTGATTTACGTCAGTCTATGGGTCTGTCCTGTGCAGTGCTAGGAGGTCCACCCTCCCAGGCTTCGCCTCCCCTCTTTGGGGAGGAATAAGTTTATTGCTTACTGCATGAGGCGCCCCTACCGGGGAATGCCGACGGGGCTGCCCAGGCAATTTTTAAACCCCACTTTCCTGACCCGACCTTGGGTCACATCTTACTTGTGGAAGTAGGATAAAAACTGGCCTTGTGCCTAACTCCTGGAGAGAAGTAAAACAATACATAGACGGCCAGAAAAAGCCGAATCAAAAGTCGGTTGCCTACGTCCAAAAAATCCAAAACGAGGCTGAATGTACAACGAGGCTGGATGTTTTTTTTTTAAGGAAAAATATCACTGAACAAGTGTTAAAACGGTGTTAGGTGGGTACTTATTCAGATTAGGACCCAAGCTAAAATCGACTTGGCGTCGGCTGGGTTATAAAAAAAAAAATTTCTGTATGAAAAAGTTGTTTTTTTTTTTTTGTTTTTTTTTCTTCAAATTTTTTCTTTGCCTATCAGTTTTTTTTTGTTTTTGACAAAATTGAATACCTCTTTCGGGAGACATAATAACCTCGCAATGAGAGAGCGATAGAGAGAGAGATAGATAGAGAGAGATAGAGAGAGATAGAGATAGAGATAGAGATAGAGAGATAGAGATAGAGAGATAGAGATAGAGATAGATAGAGATAGAGATAGATAGAGATAGATAGATAGATAGAGATAGAGAGATAGATAGAGATAGAGATAGAGAGATAGATAGAGATCGAGAGATAGATAGAGATAGAGAGATAGAGAGAGAGCGATAGAGATAGAAAGATAGAGATAGAGAGAGAGCGATAGAGAGATAGAGATAGAGATAGAGAGATAGATAGAGATAGATAGAGAGATAGATAGAGAGATAGATAGAGAGATAGATAGAGAGATAGATAGAGAGATAGATAGAGAGATAGATAGAGAGATAGATAGAGAGATAGAGATAGAGATAGATAGAGAGATAGATAGAGAGAGAGAGATAGAGAGAGAGATAGATAGAGAGAGAGAGAGATAGAGAGAGAGATAGATAGAGAGAGAGATATAGATAGAGAGAGAGATATAGATAGAGAGAGAGAGATAGATAGAGAGAGAGATATAGATAGAGAGAGAGAGATAGATAGATAGAGAGAGATAGATAGAGAGAGAGAGATAGAGAGAGATAGAGAGAGATAGAGAGAGATAGAGACATTATCGCTTGGATCAATTTTTATTTCCAATTAGTGAATTTTATGATTCAATCAATTAAAATGTTAACTTGTCTGCTCATTTTCTCGCATTCTGATTGGATAAGCGCTTCAGCATTTTCCGGCTGTCTACGTAAACATCCGGAAGCTACCAAAAATTAAGTCGATTTTAGCCTGGGTCCTAATCTGCATAATGTGCTGACACTTATCAAAAGAATTAGAGAAATTAATTTGTTGTGATTCAGAAAATAAAATTCTCTTTGCAAAACCGAAATAACTTTTTGCAGTATAGAAAGATGGCATTAAGTTATATACAAGCTGAGCAAATCTTACAAATAAAATAAATATCCCATTAAGAGAAAAGCGAGTTGTAAAAATCAATTTTCATATCTACACGTCAGTTTTATTAGAAGCTGCCATCATAAAACCAATCGACAAAGACAATCGGTGATCTTAAAAACAATCTTAAACGTCACATTTTTTGACAGCTTGAAAAATGAATGGATGTTACCCACGAGGCAACAGTTTTCCAATAACGTATTTGCTTTTATTAAAGTTTTTTTTCATGGAATCACTTGAGACAAGGCATGAAGCTACTTGATGTAACGAGATAAAAATATATTACTTCAAGGTCGAAAAACTAGCCAACGATAAGTGTTAGATGAATAGATTACGACCCAAAAAACAGCAATTCTTCCCCCTTGGTCATAAACATCGCTCATGGAATGTGAGGACTAAAGGACAAAATAAGAGAAGCAAGAGTTACGAGGCTGTCGAAAGTAAACCAACGGTCCACTTACGACTTTCCTATATTTTACAGCATATCAACCCTTTTTCGGGTTATTTAATGCCGAATCAGATCATTTTGGTAAAAGTTTTTATGCTTCAAGTTCTTTATATCTTCAAATATTTATTCATGGTTTTTGGTTTGGTTGTTTTGTTTTATGGCATATCAACCCTTTTTCGGGTTATTTAATGCTGAATCAGATCATTTTGGTAAAAGTTTTTATGCTTCAAGTTCTTTATATCTTCAAATATTTATTCATGGTGTTTGGTTTGGTTGTTTTATTTTATGGCATATCAACCCTTTTTCGGGTTATTTAATGTCGAATCTGATCATTTTGGTAAAAGTTTTTATGCTTCAAGTTCTTTATATCTTCAAATATTTATTCATGGTTTTTGGTTTGGTTGTTTTATTTTATGGCATATCAACCCTTTTTCGGGTTATTTAATGTCGAATCTGATCATTTTGGTAAAAGTTTTTATGCTTCAAGTTCTTTATATCTTCAAATATTTATTCATGGTTTTTGGTTTGGTTGTTTTATTTTATGGCATATCAACCCTTTTTCGGGTTATTTAATGTCGAATCAGATCATTTTGGTAAAAGTTTTTATGCTTCAAGTTCTTTATATCTTCAAATATTTATTCATGGTGTTTGGTTTGGTTGTTTTATTTTATGGCATATCAACCCTTTTTCGGGTTATTTAATGTCGAATCTGATCATTTTGGTAAAAGTTTTTATGCTTCAAGTTCTTTATATCTTCAAATATTTATTCATGGTTTTTGGTTTGGTTGTTTTGTTTTATGGCATATCAACCCTTTTTCGGGTTATTTAATGCCGAATCAGATCATTTTGGTAAAAGTTTTTATGCTTCAAGTTCTTTATATCTTCAAATATTTATTCATGGTGTTTGGTTTGGTTGTTTTATTTTATGGCATATCAACCCTTTTTCGGGTTATTTAATGTCGAATCTGATCATTTTGGTAAAAGTTTTTATGCTTCAAGTTCTTTATATCTTCAAATATTTATTCATGGTTTTTGGTTTGGTTGTTTTATTTTATGGCATATCAACCCTTTTTCGGGTTATTTAATGTCGAATCAGATCATTTTGGTAAAAGTTTTTATGCTTCAAGTTCTTTATATCTTCAAATATTTATTCATTGGTGTTTGGTTTGGTTGTTTTTGTTTTATGGCATATCAACCCTTTTTCGGGTTATTTAATGCCGAATCAGGTCATTTTGGTGAAAGTTTTTATGCTTCAAGTTCTTTATATCTTCAAATATTTATTCATGGTGTTTGGTTTGGTTGTTTTGTTTTATGGCATATCAACCCTTTTTCGGGTTATTTAATGCCGAATCAGATCATTTTGGTAAAAGTTTTTATGCTTCAAGTTCTTTATATCTTCAAATGTTTAATCATCGTTTTTGGTTTGGTAGTTTTGTTTTACGGCATATCAACCCTTTTTGGGTTATTTAATGCCAAATCAGATCATTTTGGTGAAAGATTTTATGCTTCAAATTCTTTATATCTTCAAATATTTATTCATGGTGTTTGGTTTGGTTGTTTTGTTTTATGGCATATCAACCCTTTTCAGGTTATTTAATGCCGAATCAGATCATTTTGATAAAAGTTTTTATGCTTCAAGTTCTTTATATCTTCAAATATTTATTCATGGTGTTTGGTTTGGTTGTTTTGTTTTATGGCATATCAACCCTTTTCAGGTTATTTAATGCCGAATCAGATCATTTTGATAAAAGTTTTTATGCTTCAAGTTCTTTATATCTTCAAATATTTATTCATGGTTTTTGGTTTGGTTGTTTTGTTTTATGGCATATCAACCCTTTTTCGGGTTATTTAATGCCGAATCAGGTCATTTTGGTAAAAGTTTTTATGCTTCAAGTTCTTTATATCTTCAAATATTTATTCATGGTGTTTGGTTTGGTTGTTTTATTTTATGGCATATCAACCCTTTTTCGGGTTATTTAATGCCGAATCCGGTCATTTTGGTAAAAGTTTTTATGCTTCAAGTTCTTTATATCTTCAAATATTTATTCATGGTGTTTGGTTTGGTTGTTTTTGTTTTATGGCATATCAACCCTTTTCGGGTTATTTAATGCCGAATCCGGTCATTTTGGTAAAAGTTTTTATGCTTCAAGTTCTTTATGTCTTCAAATATTTATTCATGGTATTTGATTTGGTTGTTTTGTTTTATGGCATATCAACCCTTTTCTGGTTATTTAATGCCGAATCAGATCATTTTGGTAAAAGTTTTTATGCTTCAAGTTCTTTATATCTTCAAATATTTATTCATGGTGTTTGGTTTGGTTGTTTTGTTTAATGGCATATCAATCCTTTTTCGGGTTATTTAATGCCGAATCAGATCATTTTGGTGAAGGTTTTTATGCTTCAAGTTCTTTATATCTTCAAATATTTATTCATGGTGTTTGGTTTGGTAGTTTTGTAAATAACAAATGTCTTATCTTTTAGGGGGTTTATCACTCCTTGAGAAGGAACCCCTTCCTGGTTTCAGCCAACCTTATTGGCGACAGTCATTCAGGATTTTTTGCCATAGTCGCCAAGTGAACGGGGCAGGTGAGGAAGGTGATGGTAGAGGTCGGTCAATACTGTAGGTCCTATCGGGCGGCAGAGGTGGGGGGAGACAGGTGTGTGGTCTTTGCTGGCATTGCGTGACTGGATCAGTGTTTGCATAATGGATGGAAACTGTGTCGAAAAGTCCATTAGGGTGTGGTCACTGTTTCTGTATCTCTTCTACATCTTATGTTCCTTCCTTCCTTTCTTTTGAAAATACCAATTTCTACTACATCATCATCATCATCATCATCATCACCATCGTCATCATCATCATCATCATCACCATCATCATCATCATCACCATCACCACCATCGTCATCACCACCATCGTCATCACCACCATCGTCATCATCATCATCATCATGGTCAGGGTTTGTGATTAATCCTGGTTTCAGTCCACCTTATTGGCGACAGTCATTCAGGTTTTTTTTTGCTATAGTCGCCAGGCTAGGCACTGCCGGTTGGCGACGCTATTTGACCATATTTATTTACCTAATAATGGATGGGAACTGTCATTCTAGACGAAAAGTCCATTAGGGTGTGGTCACTGCTTTCGGACTGTGTCTCTTCTATATCTTATTTTTCTTCCTTCTTTTCTTTTGAAAATACCAATTTCTATACCATCATCACGATCAGGGTTTTTGACCACTCCTGGAGGAGGAACCCCTTCATGGTTTCCGTCCACCTTATTGGCGACAGTCATTCAGGGGTTTTTGCCATAGTCGCCCCACTAGGCACTGCAGGTTGGCAACATTATTTGCCCATAGCTAGGTGTCCACATACAGCGCCTGGTATTTCCCAAATGGTCACCCACTTTAGTACTGGCCAGGCTCAACGTTGCTTAACTTCGGTGAGACCTTTTTTTTTTTTTTTTTTTAAATTGGTGTCTGTCATTCAGGGGGTTGTGCCATAGTCGTCCCACTAGGCACTGGGGGTTGACAACACTATCTGCCCATAGCTAGGTGTCCACATACAGTGCCTGCTATTCACAAAATTGTCACCCACTTTAGTACTTACCAGGTTCAACGTTGCTTTACTTTGGTGACATCAGATTCCGTTTAACATGTTTTGGACGGAAAATGCACATGAGCAGTAATTGAAAAATTATATTGTTACTGTTAAAAGCGACTCTATATAATTTTTTTTCTAAACACAGACCAAAAAAAAAAAAAAAAAAAAAAAAAAAAAAAAAAAAAAAAAAAAACTAAAACAAGGTTTCCAGAGATCACCTCTTCTGAGCCCCCCCCCCCTTTCATACCACTAGTAGTGGTAGTCACTGAACTGTGCTTTCATCTCACTTCATTTGTTTTAGGTCAAACAGTGAACATCGAAGTAGGTCATCTGACTGAATAGGCAGAGAAGATTCTGAAACTGATTTGCATGTCAGGAAGGAAATGACTTAGAAAGAGAGAAAACAATTATGATAAGGGTAGCCATTGAGGCTGGATTAAGGTAATCTATGGACAGCAATGAGAGAGATAGAGAGAGAGATAGAGAGAGAGATAGAGAGATAGAGAGAGATAGAGAGAGAGATAGAGAGAGAGATAGAGAGAGAGATAGAGAGAGAGATAGATAGAGAGATAGATAGAGAGAGAGATAGAGAGAGAGATAGAGAGAGAGAGAGATAGAGAGAGAGATAGATAGATAGAGAGATAGATAGATAGAGAGATAGATAGATAGAGAGATAGATAGATAGAGATAGATAGAGAGATAGATAGATAGAGATAGAGAGAGATAGAGAGAGATAGAGAGAGATAGAGAGAGATAGAGAGAGATAGAGAGAGATAGAGAGAGATAGAGAGAGATAGAGATACAGAGAGAGATAGAGAGATAGAGAGATACAGAGATAGAGCGAGAGAGATAGTGATAGAGTTTTTGTGGCAGAATTGATGATCTTGAGCCAGAATCAAGCGGTGGAGATGGCCCGGTCTTACTTC
Organism: Sepiola atlantica; assembly: GCA_963556195.1. Lineage (NCBI taxonomy): Eukaryota > Metazoa > Mollusca > Cephalopoda > Sepiida > Sepiolidae > Sepiola > Sepiola atlantica. The sequence continues at coordinate 9,734,182 of OY744555.1, forward strand.
ATCCCCGCAGTAAGAGGGTCCGGTCTGCCTTTGCCTGGCTTGCAGATGGAATGGGAAATAAGTTTTGGCTTACTAGTTTTCTAGTGAGGATTGAACTCGCAACCTCCAAGTAACAAATCTACTGGTTGCTGCACAATAATAATAGATTTAATTATCATAACAGCGGATTATGTTTTTTTCTGATTGGTTAAGCGGAATTAACTGAGGAAAAATCTGCTAATAAAAAGACAAGAAAATCAGAAGAAACAAAAAGAGAAACGTGAGTGTCGAGTGAGATTCTGCGGTGAGCCGAATTGTTTTCGTTCATTGGAGCTCGAAGTTACACAGAGGGTTTTTGTGCTTCTACAGGAATTGAACCGAACTGAGTTTTTTTTTGTTTTGTTTGTTAAACGTTTGAAGTCTAGTCATAGACTTTTGAATTCGTTACCAATTATAGTTTTCCACTAGAGCCAGGGTGCCTCTGAACCGGGAGGGAGTTCCTCAGAACCAGGGATTCCATCTTCTAGCCGTCTGGTCCACAACCGAAGCTATGTTTTATAACCAGAAGAATACCGGTCCCAGGGCGGGTAAAATAATTTCCTTGAACAGAACAGTTATGTCGCCTTACAAAGATTTAAATCAACATATAATCCTGATTCCAATTTTGATCAAATCTATTACATGATTTGGATTCTAGAAAATGTCTCAAATTTAAGGCACTTCTTCGTTGCGTGCCTTTGAAGTTTCATGTGGGCATATGACAGTTTCTACTTTTTTACGCAGTCCTTTGCCTTATTGTTGTACTCTGAAAGATCTTTCAAGCTGCACCGGTTGGGCAGTAGAGCGCAGACAAGGGCGTGTTTCACCATCTCGACATTCACAGTCCTCCTCTCGACATTCACAGATGGTTGGGTCAGTTTTGTAGCCCCATCTACTCATAGCAACTTTTGATCGCCTCATTCCCGTGCTCAGGCAGTTTAGTGTTTTTCATTGGAGCAAGAGTGCCTCTGAACCGGGAGGGAGTTCCTCAGAAACAGGGGTTCCATCTTCTAGCCGTCTGGTCAACAGCTATAGTCTGATCTCTTCCTGAGATGTTATTAGGGATTCACATTGCTGAGGAAGCTTCTCCTTGACTTCAGTCGTTGGACCATTTGTTTACGTCCATGAAGGAGATGGCGTTTGTGATCTCAACTCGGCTGGCAACTTCCTGTCTCACATCTGAAGGGGCAATGCCAGTGAGAAGATGCAGGTTGTTCAGGTTGGTGGGCTTCAAGCAGCCAGTGATCAAGCGACAGGTGTTGTTCAATGCTGAGTCTAGATTTTTGGCATGCGTTGATCTCTCCCAAACGGGACAAGCATACTCCGCAGAGGAATGATAAATAATATATACGAACATTATGTCAATGTGTTAATTGCTGACACCTGTCGACACCAGGGGAAGCAGGAGACGAAAAATCAGCCATCTTTTTTGTTGTCTCTCTCTCTTCGCTTTGACCCGATTTCCAACAACGATGACATCACAACAATTATTAATTTTTTTTTTTTAAACAACGGGCTCACTTTTTTCTTCAATTAATTTTTTTCTTTTATCCATCTTTTCTTTCTCTCCCCAAACTCTAACCCCGTTTATATTTTTATGTCTGTTTTTTAAATTTATAATTATTTCGAATTTCAAACTCACTCTGATGAAGTCTTGACGAATAAAAACGAAATTAATACCTATTTACATGAGTATTGATTTACTCCTCTCCAGGAGTTAGGCACAAGGCCAGTTTTTATCTTACTCCCACAAGTAAGATGTGACCCAAGGTCGGGTCGGGAAAGTGGGGTTTAAAAATTGCCTGGGCAGCCTCGTCGGCATTCCCCGGTAGGGGCGCCTCAGGCAGTAAGTAATAAACTTACTCCTCCCCAAAGAGGGGAGGCAAAGCCTGGGAAGGTGGGACTCCCAGAACTGCACAGGACAGACCCATTGACCGGCGTAAATCAAGACCCGAAGGCCAAGACAACACCAGTATGGGGTGCAGTATCCATCGGAACAAATACTACACTTTGATCTTAGCCAAAAGGCCTGCATTTAGTTTGTGTGTGTGTGTGTATATATATATATATATATATATATATTGATACAGAAAAATGAGTACAACATTCGTACCGTCGGTTTCAAGCACAGAAGGACTTAGCCATCTGGCTCTCCTCAGCTTCTGTTGTCATCTGTTTTGGAAATGTGAAGTCACGTGTCACTCTCGTTTGGATGCGTTATTTGCTTAGAGTGTTGTGTATGTTTGTTTAAATTTAGTGTAAGGAAAGTTTAATAAGGTTTGAAAAAAAGGGGAAGGGTGAAAAGTAACAGTTGAGATTTAAACCGGAGAAGATTTAAAGAGATATAAAAAAAATAAAAAAATATTTCTATATAAATCCCGTGAGCCAATATTATGAGTATCGTATATTTGGCCGTTACTAATATATATAATATATATATATATATATATATATATATATACATATATATATATTGTGTGTATTTAGGCAGCATATTTCCAGGCAAACATTAAATAACACGGAGTGTTTTTGCTAGATAAGACTTTTTTTAATTTTATTTTTCTGAATGGTCCATTTAGTGTTTCGGTCAAATTGCTGTATGTAAGTTCCATGTTTTTCTTTGATCCATTTTCTTTCCTTTTTCGCGAGTACTTTCGATTTGATTCGTCAAATCATCTTCAGGCGGTGTTAGTCTTTACTGGCGAGTTTTTTTTTTTATATAACGACCAGTAATTTACAACTTATATATATATATATATGCATGTATTTTTATTTATATTTAGAATTTTTTTATATATATTCGAATATAAATTTTATAACAAAGTAATTGTAATAGCTCAATAGTAAGGCCAGAGCTCTGTTATATTCAATTGTTAAAATTTTTTTTATACCATATCAATGTTATAAAGGACAGATTCACATCATTTCATACAACTTGTTTTTTATTCAGCATACAATTGTTTCGGCTAACACCAAGATATTTGTAAAATGCTCATGTGCATTTATTTCTTGGTGTGGCTATCTTCAGTGCTAATAATATACAACAAAGCAAAACAATGAAAAACTAGACAAGCAGAGCCTAAATTACAATCAGTACTCATTATCAACATCATATTCATTTTTTTTTACATGGAACTATTATCTCATATCTTGGTGATAACATAAGTTTTATTTACTCCTCTCCAGGAGTTAGGCACAAGGCCAGTTTTATCTTACTCCCACAAGTAAGATGTGACCCAAGATCGGGTCGAGAAAGTGGGGTTTGAAAAGCCAGCGCTCGAGAGGTGAGCACTCTGGCCATTTAAAAATTGCCTGGGCAGCCCCGTCGGCATTCCCCGGTAGAGGCGCCTCAGACAGTAAGCAATAAACTTACTCCTCCCCAAAGAGGGGGGGGGGGAGGCAAAGCCTGGGAGGGTGGACCTCCTAGAACTGCACAGGACAGGCGTGCAGTATCCATCAGAACAGATACTACACTTTGATCTTAGCCAAAAAGCCAAGAACGGGGGCCTATAAGTATTATTTACTCCTCTCCAGGAGTTAGGCACAAGGCCAGTTTTATCCTACTCCCACAAGTAAGATGTGACCCAAGGTCGGGTCGGAAAGTGGGGGTTGAAAAGCCAGCGCTCGAGAAGTGAGCACTCTGGCCATTTAAAAATTGCCTGGGCAGCCCCGTCGGCATTCCCCGGTAGAGGCGCCTCAGACAGTAAGCAATAAACTTACTCCTCCCCAAAGAGGGGGGGGGGAGCAAAGCCTGGGAGGGTGGACCTCCTAGAACTGCACAGGACAGGCGTGCAGTATCCATCGGAACAGATACTACACTTTGAAAAATTTATTTGCAGAAAATACATGTTTATATTCAAAACAAATTAGGCACAAGGCCATCAAAAGTGTGGGGAAGGGTGTCGTTGGTCATCCTTTGTCTAAGGTAATAAAATTGTCTATCCTACTCTTAACTAGAATCATCTCAGTCACCACAATACCACATTTACTCTAGGGGCCGTCCTACTTAGGCTATTATAAAATAAGTTGGCAATCTTAAAAATTTTCCTTAGGGTTTTTTTTTTTTTTCTTTTTCAAAATAAAATAAATAAATAAATAAATATGGTTATATTTACAGAAATTCATTGGAGTATAATGGGGTAGGGGAGAAAAGCAAAACCCAGTTAGTAAGACCCTCCTAACCCTTTCTAAATATTAGACTGCCCACTGTTTTCCGGTTTGTTCCGAACCAAAAAACAAGCAGATTCGTCTCTAAATGGGAGTGGGATCTAAGTGGGACACTTTGATCTTAGCCAAAAAGCCAAGAACGGGGGCCTATAAGTATCATATGCTTTTCGCTGTTTGTATTTTTAATCATTCAGCATCCGCTCAAGTATTGACCTAAATATTCTTGAATTATATATATATATATATATATATAATTATTAATGAGAATATATGTATTAGCATACACTATCAGTGCCCTTTTACTTTGCAGTCTCCTTAAAAGATTCATCTCGATGATTGTCAATTAGTGACAACAGAGCAAATATTAGTCAGGTTCATATTATATTCAAAAAACCATGGTTTTATTTTATTATTTTTATTTTTTCACATTTCCAAAAAAAAAAAAAACAGAAATGTTATCTCACAGAAATGTTATGTTTTTTGGAAATGAGAAAAAATAAAAATAAAAATAAAAATAAAGTAAAAACATGGTTATTGGAATATAATATGAACCTGATTCTATTTATCTTCCTTCCACAAGGTAAGATGTGACACAAGGTCGGGAAAGTGGGATTTGAAAAGCCAGTGTCCGAGAAGGTGAGAACTCTGGCCATTTGAAAATTGCCTGGGCAGCCCCGTCGGCATTCCCCGGTAGGGGCGCCTCAGACGATTAGCAATAAACTAACCCCTTCTCAAAGGGTGAGAAGGCAAAGCCTGGGAGGGTGCACTTCCTAGAACTGCACAGGATGAACAACCGATAGACCGGCATAAATCCAGACCCGAAGGCCTGGACAATACCGGTCTATTGGGTGAGGTAGAGAGAGAGAGGTAGAGAGAGGTAGAGAGGTAGAGAGAGGTAGAGAGAGAGAGAGAGGTAGAGAGAGAGAGAGAGGTAGAGAGAGAGAGAGGTAGAGAGAGAGAGAGAGAGAGAGAGAGAGAGGTAGAGAGAGAGAGAGAGAGAAAACAGTTTGAAGCCTAACACTGCATTTTTTAAAAAATAAATATTTATTTAAAAGTAGTCCCAAATTTTCAATGTAATACGTCCTCGGTGCAAGACTTTTTATTTTTTTTCATAGCGACATGTTTATCGCTAGTAGAAGGTAGAATCCGTAAGATGTTGATTCGGTAATAGTTCAAATGTCGAAGTCTTTTAGGGAAAGATGCACGGTCACGCATTAAAGATAAGACACTATAGTGATCTCCCCTTAGAAAGCATTGAATATTTAAATGTAAGAAAGCGGTTTAATGCGTGTTCGCGCATATTTCCTCGAAAAAACTTCGAAATTTGAACTATTACCGAATCAACATCTTACGGATTCTACCAGCGATAAACATGTTGCTATGAACAAAAAAAAAAAGTCTTGCACTCCCAACGAGGACGTATTACGTCGAAAATTTGGGACTACTTTTAAATAAATTAATGTTTATTTAAAAGAAAAATTGCATTGTTAGGCCTCAAATAATTTTCTTAGATTTAAATATTCAATGCTTTCTAATTGGGAGACCACCATATCTTCTTTAATCATCTCATTTTTCTTTCCTTAAGCCAAGGCTTTTCAAAGATTAAAATCTTATCAGAGGAATTACATTGATAGATAAGTTGGCAGTGGAAAAGCCAAAATTCAAAATTTGAAAAAATATAAAATAATGGAGAGTAAGAGTGTGTGTGTAAAAAAATGGAGTCTGTCCAGTTGGTGAATGTCCGTAGATAAAGTGTCCGGTGAATGGAGATTTAAAGATGGAAAAACGTTTTCATCGAATATATAGATATATAAAAGATAAATGAAAGAAGAGAGATAAAGATGTACGAATGACAAATCAATTTCAACTTCGATTGTTCAGTGCAAGGTGTACTCGGTAAAAACATGTTTATTTTTCTTTTCTTTAAGCCAAAGCTTTTCAAAGATTAATAAAATAATGGAGAGTAAGAGTAAAAATATGGAGTCTGTCCAGTTGGTGAATGTCCGTAGATAAAGTGTCCGGTGAAAGGAGATTTAAAGATGGAAAAAATCGTTTCGTGAAGGCAGCGTTGAAAATGTTCAAAAATGAAGTAAATCACATAGAAAGATGTTTAGTTTAATCGTAGATGGAACACACGAAGTTAAAATAGATTTGTCATTCGTACATATTTATCTCTCATTTATCTTTATAATTTCTCTATCTCGTATATTGAGCTTAAACTATTTCACTATAGGTTATCTCTAAAAGTATACTTTTAGTTTCATATATATATATATATATATATAGTCTCGGAAGTTTCTCAACCATTAAAACTATAAAAAAAAAAAACTAAAAAAACTTATAGTCTCAAGTCTTCCAGTGGAAAATCACTCATGTAAGTCAATTTATTTTTTACAGTTATTATATTAGTTAGTTTCTAACACTATTTTAAGGGATCATCAGTTGTTTACCATGAAAAACTGTTTCGGGAATTTAAAAACAAAACAGTATTTAATTTCATGGCTTCCCAGCAGAGTTGATCAGACCCCACTTCCCTTAAAAGACAAAAACATAAACGTTCCTTATACTAAATCTACGTTTTGTTCCATATAAATGTTATCGAGCTGTGGAGGTGGCCCGGACTCAGTTCAACCCCGCAGTAAGAGGGTCCGGTCCGCCTTTGCCTGGTTTGCAGATGGAAAGGGAAATAAGTTCAAAAAAAAAAAAAAAAAAAAAAAAAAATTCTTTACCTGTGCTGTTCGTCTGTCTAATAAAATTTATCCGTTACTCACAAAAATGTTGCTGCATTTTAAAGTGTAATATATATATATATATATATATATATATATATATATATATATTATGCAAACATTGTTAAAAATAACAGAATTCGTCTGTTTAATTATACGTTTTTTTAATTTTTCAATATTTCTGATGTTTTTTTTTGTATTAAAATCAAAAAAATTAATAAGTGTTTCATAGGTTTTACGAACGTTTTCGATTCTTCGTCGACTCATCCTCATGTGTCAAAAGCAAATGAACAAAGCTAGAGAAAGAAGAGAATTTAAAAAATACGGTGGAGAAACGCGCATAGAACGTTTTTTGCATTGCTCCAGGAAGTCGTTGGCGATTTTAAATTCATCACATAATTTTCTTTTGATTTTAATACAAAAAAGACCATCAGAAAAATTGAAAAAAAAGAAAAAAAAAAAGGTATAATTAAACAGACGAATTCTGTTATTTTTAACAATGTTTGCATAAATGAGAAAATGCTGCCTAAATACACACACATATATATATAAGCTATGAAAATATATTTATGGCAATTAAGCTACACAGAGGCTCCAGCGTTTCATCCCTGGGGGGCATTTTAGCCTGAAGATTCCCCCCTGGGGATGAAACGCGGGAGTCTCTGTGTAGCTTAATTGCCATAAATATGTTTTCATAGCTTACTACCTAGCTCTACTTACGTATCGAGCACTGTTGAAGTAAATACTAAAAATTGATACATAAAAAATTATATCTCCTTATAAAATTTCATGTAGATACATGAAAAAGTAATTTTATATATATATATATATATATATAAAATTACATGTATGTATATATGAGAGATATAAGCTAGAGATATATGAGGGGGGGGAGAGAGAGAAATCTAGCGACAAATAGGAGAGCAAGACGGACATATGTAAAAGAGGGGGGGGGGAGAAATGAAAATCTTGTCTTTTGGAAATTTTAATTTTCTTTTCCCATTTTCGCCCTTATTTCTGAAAGGTAAATCATTTATCATCAACAGTCTGGAAGTTCAACAAGGGGTTTTTACCCCGCCTAATAAACCGGTATCGTCCGGGCCTTCGGGTCTGGATGTACGCCGGTCTATTGGTGGTTGTCGGTCCTGTGCAGTTCTAGGAGGTGCACCCTCCCAGGATTTGCCTCCCCCCCCCTCTTTGGGGAGGAGTAAGTTTATTGCTTACTGTCTGAGGCGCCCCCTACCGGGGAATGCCGACGGGGCTGCCTAGGCAATTTTTAAACAGCCAGAGTGCTCAAATTCTCGAGCGCTGGTTCTTTCCCCACTTTCCCGACCTTGTGTCACATCTTACCTTGTGAGAGGAAGATAAATAGAAACAGCCTGGAAAAAGTTCAAACTGCTATGGGCAGAGGTGTGTGTGTGTGTGGGTGGGTGGTTGGTTGGTCATACGGGACGGGGTGGGGTGCCACCAGTTTGACTTTTTACTGTTTTTTTTCTCTTGATATTCTATTTTTCGACAATCGTGCATTACAACGGAAGATTATCTCGGATCAGTGTAATCTGCAAAACGGCGTTGTGTTATGCAAATGGGGGGGGGGGGGAGACTGTATGCAGTAATAACCACAGCTACGCTGGCAAAAAAAAAAAAAAAAAAAAAAAAAAAAAAATCAAAAAAAAAAAAAAAATCTAGGTGACCCGAACGAACGCCTGCTGGGGTGGGGGGGTGGGGTGGAGGTGGTGCGGAAACACAGGAAAACTAGAGCATCGTGTAATGGGGGGGGGGAGGAGGGAAGGGGAGGAGAAAACTCAGAAAACATGGAGTGTAAACAAGAAAGAAGAAGAAAAAAAAAAAGTCAATTTTTTTCTGCAGTTAAACATTGCTGAAACGCACAGTGCACCACACGATGCAGGGGTCGTCCGGAGGCCGTAGCTCAAACGTTACATGTCGACTCTGGCATTAAAAGTCTTCAACTAGTAGATATTTTTTTTTTTAGATATTATATACTATTTTTAGACGAGTGGTTATATAGCAAGGGAGGGCCTGTGGACGAGTGGTTATAGCACTTGTCTTTGGGCTGGACGACCCGGGTTCAATCCCACTCACGGCATGCAAATTTTCGGGTCTGAAAACTCCCTCTGTCCACCCAGCAGTAAATGGGTACCTGACTAAAACTCAGGGAAGGTTCAAGGCAGCGGAAGGAGAGGGATGGGCTCCGCCTTCCATATGCTGTGCCCTAGACACGGGGATTCTTTAACAAATCACCGCCGCTACGGCCATGGGCAGTGTGCGACACTCGTGCACGTCCAGGCTATGTGACCTTTACCTTTACTATTTTTATAAATTATTTACTATTTCTGTAAATTATATACTATTTATAGATTTTAAGGAAACGGCCACATTATTCAAAGGCTCCATGCCACAACTTGTAGGTTGTGCAGAAAACCTAGTCCCAAAAACTGACAGCATCCAAGGTATTAAATCCAGAGAAATTAATGGGGAATATTAGTCCAGAAAAGTAACCTACAAGTGCTGAAGCATTGTACTTAATTGTATATTTATAGATTTTGATACGTCTATGGAATATGTAACGTATAGCTTTTAAACAAATAATTTGCATTTTAGCTCTCACATTCTGACGATTGAGCACTTTATTGATGTCTTTTCAACATAACCGGACACACTAATATATGTGTCTGTGTCTGTCTGTGTGTCTGTCTCTGTGTGTGTGTGTGTGTCTCTCTGTCTGTGTGTGTGTGTCTCTCTCTGTCTGTGTGTGTGTCTGTCTCTCTCTGTCTGTCTGTGTGTCTGTCTCTCTCTGTCTGTCTGTGTGTGTGTCTGTCTCTCTCTGTCTGTGTGTGTGTGTGTCTGTCTCTCTCTGTGTGTGTGTGTGTGTGTGTGTCTGTCTCTCTCTGTCTGTGTGTGTGTGTGTCTGTCTCTCTCTGTCTGTGTGTGTGTGTGTCTGTCTCTCTCTGTCTGTGTGTGTGTGTGTCTGTCTCTCTCTGTCTGTGTGTGTGTGTGTCTGTCTCTCTCTGTCTGTGTGTGTGTGTGTCTGTCTCTCTCTGTCTGTGTGTGTGTCTGTCTCTCTCTGTCTGTGTGTCTCTCTGTCTGTGTGTCTGTCTCTCTCTGTGTCTGTCTCTCTCTGTCTGTCTGTCTGTGTCTGTCTCTCTCTGTCTGTCTGTGTCTGTCTCTCTCTGTCTGTGTGTCTCTCTGTCTGTGTGTCTCTCTCTGTCTGTCTCTGTCTGTCTGTCTGTGTGTCTGTCTGTGTGTCTGTCTGTGTGTCTGTCTGTCTGTGTGTCTGTCTGTGTGTCTGTCTGTCTGTGTCTGTCTGTGTGTCTGTCTGTCTGTCTCTCTCTCTGTCTGTGTGTCTGTCTCTCTCTGTCTGTCTCTCTGTCTGTCTGTGTGTTACTTTCATTCACCCCAAACAAGGCATATATTGCCACTTTAGAGCAAAGGGCGATTGTGATACGAATAAGATAAGTTATGATTATTTGGATCAGAGACAACCTTTAAATTCGTGCATGTGTTTACGGTTAGGAAAACATGGAGCAGGGAGGTAATTCTAAAAGATAAGCAGTCGAAGACAAAGCTTAAAAAAAAAAAAAAAAAAAAAAAAAAAAAAAATGGTCCAAACACAGGCCAAAGTGGGTGGCTGTTCTTTCTCTTTCAACACTTCTAATTTAGGACTACCTGCCTGTACGTCATACTCTGACACGTAGTCTTAACATCTAACATAACTTCTAAGTTTTTCAAGGCTCCATGCCACAACTTGTAGGTTGTGCAGAAAACCTAGTCCCAAAACTGACAGCATCCAAGGTATTAAATCCAGAGAAATTAATTAGGAATATTAGTCCACAACAAGATTGCAGAAAAGTAACCTCCAACTGCTGAAGCATTTTACTTAATTGTACTTGTTTCGATTTGCACTTTTTATGTTCAGCCGGCCCTTTGATTCACACCGTCATGGATGAAGCTTGCCCATTGCGTCCAGTTGAGCAAAGGGTCCACAGACAAGCCGAGCCACTCCTTACATCGACGTACACCGTAGACGTGAGGGCTGGTGAAGGAAGTGAGATCGGCCTTGATTGTGTCTAACCAAGTCTTCAGCTGCCCACCATGGCGGCGCTGCCAATGTTGAAGGGATTAAGAACATTCCTGAGCATAGTTACGTCAGCACGTCTACAAACGTGCCCGAACCATCGCAGGCGGTTTTGTTTCAGAAACCCCTTCAATAGGTTGAATGTTGCAGCGCGAATGGATGACAAAATGGAGTACATGTTGACGAAATAATTGAAACCTAGTGGCCAGTTTCCGTACTACAACTAATCTCAAACGTTTTGTTTTCTTTGAACTTAGTTAACTCCAAACAAGGCAAGTTGCCACTGTAGACGTAAAGGGCTACTGGGAATTAGGGTGAACGTTTACGGGGTCATCCTCACACACTTTCTCTCTCTCTCTTCCCCTATCTCTCTATGTCACTCTCTCTCTCTCTCTCTCTCACTTCCCCTATCTATCTCCCCCCCCCCTTCCCCTATCTCTCTCACTTCCCCTATCTATCTCTCCCCCCCTTCCCCTATCTATCTCTCCCCTATCTCTCCCTCTCTTCCCCTATCTCTCTCTCCCCTATCTCTCTCTCTCCCTCTCTTCCCCTATCTCTCTTTCCCTCTCTTCACCTATCTCTCTTTCTCTCTATCCCTCTCTTCCCCTATCTCTCTATCCCTCTCTTCCCCTATCTCTCTCTCTCTCTCCCTCTATTCCCCTATCTCTCTCTCTTCCCCTATCTCTCTCTCTCCCTCTCCCTACCTTCCCCTATCTCTCTCTCTTCCCCTATCTCTCTCTCTCCCTCTCCCTACCTTCCCCTATCTCTCTCTCTCTAAAAAAATATTTGTTTGTTTTTTTAACATAGTTCACCCCAAACAAGGCAAGTTGCCACTGTAGACGTAAGGGCTACTGGGAATTAGGGTGAAAGTTTACGGGGTCATCCTCACACACTTTCTCTCACTCTCTTCCCCTATCTCTCTCTCCCTCTCTTCCCCTATCTCTCTCTCCCTCTCTTCCCCTATCTCTCTCTCTCTCTCTCTCTTTAAAAAAATATATATCTTTTTTTTTTTTAACTTAGTTCACACCAAACAAGGCAAGTTGCCACTAGATGTAACGGGTGAAAGTCTAGAGGATCATCCTAAATTGCGAGCTATGCAGCGAGATGCTTGTTCACATCCGTTATAAGTTTCTGCATGTCGGTACAGTCAGGGAAACAGGGAACAAGGAGGGAGTTAGATGCTATTGGAGTAGAAGGCTCTCTAGCATCTGGGGCCTCCTCAGTGAATGAATGGGATTTAGCTGATTGTCAGGTTGGTCGTGTGCATTTACGCTGAGAGGGCACCAGAGCAGCAAGTTCATCGGAGCACACTCCATTGAAGTATTTGAAAAACAAGCAACAAGGATGCAACATTGCGGCGATGGGAAAGGGGCTGGAGCTTGATGGACAGTGAAGAACCTATTAGTTAGATACTCTTTCATAGACCTTGTCTAAGAGGGAGAGACTAGTGGATGGTGCACCAGCCCAGATGTGGCAACAATACTCCATGCTTGGACGGATGGTGGCGTTGTAGAGATATAGGATACTGTATGGTATGAGAAGTTTTCTAGCACGGTAGAGGGGGCCCACTTTCTTTGCAGCAGCCTTGGCAATGTCTTCTATGTATTTGTTCCAGTTGATGTTACCTGTGAGCTTGAACGTCGGACTCTCATGGCAACTGGTTTGCCAGTTTCCACAATTTTTCCAAACATATTCAAGTCAACCATGGATGTTTGTCGGTACGAAGACAAGAATTTGTATTTTTTTGATTATTCAGACTAACATCCAAGGTGAGAATGACATTCTCAAAACGTTTCGGCCGATGTAACCGCCGACCAGGTTTGATTGGCAGAAACGTTGTGATAACAACATCCAGGATGAGAACGTTTGTTTGAATGATCCAAATAATACAAATAATCCAAATAATCCAAATAATTAATCGTCATCTGAAAAATTCCGAAACAAAATACCAAAATGTTTGTAGATTATTCGCAGCAGGCGGCATTGCATCGAAACAACCTTTTGAAAACAAAGGGGAGCGAGTAACAGAGAATACTGACATTCGCACTTAACTCGTTAACCTGCATCGGAAAATCGTTTAAAAAAAACAACTATAAAAAAATACAACTATAAAAAAAAACAACTATAAAAAAAACACTATAAAAAAAACAACTATAAAAAAAACAACTATAAAAAAAACAACTATAAAAAAAACACTATAAAAAAAACAACTATAAAAAAAACACTATAAAAAAAACAACTATAAAAAAAACACTATAAAAAAAACACTATAAAAAAAACAACTATAAAAAAAACAACTATAAAAAAAACAACTATAAAAAAAGCAACTATGAAAAAAGCAACTATGAAAAAAACAACTATGAAAAAAAACTATGAAAAAAAACTGAAAAAAAAAACTGAAAAAACTATAAAAAAAACTAAAAAAAAAACTTTAAAAAATATGAAACAAAACCTAAAAAAAACTATAAAAACTATAAAAAAACAAACTATAAAAAAACTAAAAAAACAACTAAAAAACAACTAAAAAAAACAACTAAAAAAAACAACTATAAAAAAAACACTATAAAAAAAACAACTATAAAAAAAACAACTATAAAAAAAACAACTATAAAAAAAGCAACTATGAAAAAAGCAACTATGAAAAAAACAACTATGAAAAAAAACTGAAAAAAAAAACTGAAAAAACTATAAAAACTAAAAAAAAAACTTTAAAAAATATGAAACAAAACCTAAAAAAAACTATAAAAACAAACTATAAAAAAACAAACTATAAAAAAACAACTAAAAAAACAACTAAAAAAACAACTAAAAAAAACAACTATAAAAAAAACTATAAAAAAAAAACTATAAAAAAAAAACTATAAAAAAAAACTATAAAAAAAACTATAAAAAAAAAAACTAAAAAAACTATAAAACTATAAAAAAACAACTATAAAAAAAAACTATAAAAAAACAACTATAAAAAAAAATGAATCTTGCCGATTTTGTATTTGTTTCATTTACTTGCAGTTATGCTGCTTCTAGCGTGGAGTAGAGAACATTACAGGTGAGTCATAAACATTACAGGTGAGTCATAAACATTACAGGTGATGTTTAATTTGACAACATTGGGACTCATCATCAACAACGGGTTTATTAATTAATCCTCTAATGAGGATGGAGCCTGATTGTTCAATCTCGATCTAAGTCTTCCCCTCCATTCTTGTCTTTGGTGAGGCTCGACGGAATCCATACCCAAGACTCTTCTATCACGTTTGATCATGTCCTCCCAAGACAAGTTGAGTCTGCCAGAGGTGGTCTTCTCTGCTGACACGTTAGGGTAAGGGTCAGTGCCTGACTTAGGGTCAGGGCTAGGGTCAGAGTCTGACTTGGGAGTCAGGGCTAGGGCCAAAGCCTGACTTGGGAGTCAGGGCTAGGGCCAAAGCCTGACTTGGGGTCAGGGTTAGGGCCAAAGCCTGACTTGGGGTCAGGGTTAGGGCCAAAGCCTGACTTGGGGTCAGGGTTAGGGCCAAAGCCTGACTTGGGGTCAGGGTTAGGGTAAAAGTCTGATTTGGGGTCAGGGTCAGGGTTAGGGCCAAAGCCTGAGTTGGGGTTAGGGTCAGAGCCTGACTTAGATGAGTGAAGATTTTGAAATGGAAATAGATGTAAAGGGTTGGGGTTAGGTAAGGGAAGGGTTTGGGAAGAATAAGGGTTAGACACGGCCTTGTGGATTCTATCCTGGACGAGCTCATGCCCTACTCATCTTGCGATCCTTTGTATTCTCCTGGAAGCGACTAGTAATTTCAAGGTTAAGCCTGGTGGAACGAGCTTTAGATCACAGCATCTGTATACGAAAGGAAAAAGTGGTTTCTCACTCTTGCCATTTTTTTTTTTTAATATAGTATTTCGAGTTGTTTCTGTTTTCGTATTATTTTGGGTCCGTACCAATTTGATATTATATTTCTGAATTTTTGAGATGAGGATTAACAATTTGTATAGTTTTGGTAACGGAGGTTACAGCGTCCGAAACGTTGCTATGATAACACTCAAGATGAGAAATGTCGTCCGAATAACAAAAATTATACAAATTTTCAATCCTGATCTCTGAAAAAATGTTATTAAATTTTTTAAACGGTTACTGGCCCATCCCCACCCACCAGATACTTTCTGTTTTTTTGTTTTTTTTGATTAAAAAAAAAAAAAAATTGTTTTAAATCTCAAAACCTGTTAGATGTTGTTATTCCTTAATATCGCAATTGTTCCATTTAATCTTGGATCAGACAAAAAAAAAGCAGCTTACTTTGGAGAAATTGCTGTAATCTTATGGAAAACAAGCTGGTAACGTTTTTTTTTTCCTTTCTTTTTTGTTCTTTCTCATTCTTATGGAGACAAGCATTCACAGGATTTCAAATACAGTCCAACCTCTACATACTAATTCTTCCAACATACGTTAAATTCAACCAAATTATTGACTCTACAGCCAAAAGGAAAAACCAACATACGTTAAATTCAACCAAATTATTGACTCTACAGCTGAAGGAAAAGCCAACATACGTTAAATTCAACCAAATTATTGACTCTACAGCCAAAAAGAAAAAGCCAACATACGTTAAATTCAATCAAATTATTGACTCTACAGCCAAAAGGAAAAACCAACATACGTTAAATTCAATCAAATTATTGACTCTACAGCCGAAGGAAAAACCAACATACGTTAAATTCAACCAAATTATTGACTCTACAGCCAAAAGGAAAAGCAAACATACATTAAATTCAATCAAATTATTGACTCTACAGCCGAAGGAAAAATCAACATACGTTAAATTTAACCAAATTATTGACTCTACAGCTGAAGGAAAAACCAACATACATTAAATTCAATCAAATTATTGATTCTACAGCCAAAAGGTAAAGCAAACATACATTAAATTCAATTAAATTATTGACTCTACAGCTGAAGGAAAGCCAAGATACGTTAAATTCAATCAAATTATTGACTCTACAGCTGAAGGAAAATCCAACATACATTAAATTCAATCAAATTATTAACTACAGCTGAAGGAAAATCCAACATACGTTAAATTCAATCAAATTATTGAAGTCTACAGCCGAAGGAAAATCCAACATACGTTAAATTCAATCAAATTATTGACTCTACAGCCAAAAGGAAAATCCAACATACGTTAAATTCAATCAAATTATTGACTCTACTGCTGAAGGAAAATCCAACATACGTTAAATTCAATCAAATTATTGACTCTACAGCTGAAGGAAAAACCAACATACGTTAAATTCAATCAAATTATTGACTCTACAGCCAAAAGAAAAACCAAGATACGTTAAATTCAATCAAATTATTGACTCTACAGCCGAAGGAAAAACCAACATACATTAAATTCAATCAAATTATTGACTCTACAGCTGAAGGAAAATCCAACATATGCCGAAGTTTCATGGTTAGTGCGGCATCAGTTACAACGGGACAGAGAGTTCAATCAAGGCTGCCATGTGCAGGCCACCATGGCTTGGGATGTGGTGCACACCAAGAAAGAAACCGGTTTAATCTTACTAGGCTGAACGCTGTCGCAAATACAACTAAGTACATGTGGCCATTTTCTTTCTCCACTATTACTGAAATCAAAATCCAACTCTGCTTTTTAAACTGTTTTCAAATGAATATTCACCAAACAACTTTGCATCCTGTCTAAAATAACATCTTGGTTGCATCCGGTTTCAGACATGAACCAGCTTGAAGGAAATCGAGTTGATTTGTAATTGAATTGAAAATAAATATATTAACGAAGATATTTTTTTATAAAATATTTAGAAAACCTTGCACAACGCAGATTATTTGTTTTTAAAAATAAATTATTTATTCATCTTAAAAACAATTTTTTTTTTTTTTTATAAACTTGAGTACTTTCGGTAAATCTACCATCTTCAGAAGAATATTTCTTCTTTTTCTTTTTTTTCTTTTTTCCTCTTGGTTGAGACATTCTGCGTTGTGCAAGGTTTTCTAAATATTTTATAAAAAAATATCTTCGTTATTATTGCCACCCACCCAACGCTTCAAAATGTGTGACTTTTCAATATACTCTTCCACGCCGACCACGTGACACACAGCCATATCAACATTTTTCTTTCTTCGTCAAAACACCTAGACGGATTTTCAACTTGACCACGAGAATGTCTCAACCAAGAGGAAAAAAGAAAAAAAAGAAAAAGAAGAAATATTCTTCTGAAGATGGTAGATTTACCGAAAGTACTCAAGTTTATAAAAAAAAAAAAAAATTGTTTTTAAGATGAATAAATAATTTATTTTTAAATAATTTATTTTTAAAAACAAATAATCTGCGTTGTGCAAGGTTTTCTAAATATTTTATAAAAAAATATCTTCGTTATTATTGCCACCCACCCAACGCTTCAAAATGTGTGACTTTTCAATATAGAAAATAAATATATTTTAATAATCTAATTTCCTTCACTAAACAGATTTTAAAAAAATAAATAAATGCAAATGTTCATATTTCTGGAATTTTTTTTTCAGATGAGGATTAATAATTTGTATTATGGCTGATGGAACAAGAGCAATCTACCCCCGTGGATTGACTTTAGTATCTTTGGATAAATTACGAAAACAGTTGAACGTCTTTGGCACTGGTCTGAGTATGAAAAGTAACCACAAGTTTTCAATTACCGTACTAAGGTTAGAGTTTCTAGAAACAGTACGATCAAATTTATTTTTCACATTGACACCTAGTGAGTAATTTCAACATTAAAATCAGTATCGTAAATGTTTAGCTGTTTTCATAATTCATCAAAAAATTCAAAGGAAGTCAAATCTGCCACAAAATAATTTTACCAATAAAAGTATCCTTTAAACTGCTTTTAAATCAATTGAAACAAAAATCGGTGATTGTGGACTGTAGTTCCGAAAAAAAAAAAGAAAAATTTCTCATCTTTAATTTGAGTAGAGTCAAATAAGGGGAGAGAACTCTAGTTTCAAGTTTCAACCACGATGTATCTTAAAATGGATTTTACTATTTTAATCATTGAAAAATGAAAAATAAAATAAAAAATAAAATTATCTTTAAGTTGTGGTGAGTCAAATAACAGGGAGACAACTCTAGTTTCAAGTTTCAACCACGAAATATATTAACATGGATTTTACTATTGTAATCAAAAAATGGTGCTTGTGGACTGTAGTTCCGAAAAAAGAATTTCTCATCTTTAATTTGAGGAGAGTCAAATAAGGGGAGAGAACTCTAGTTTCAAGTTTCAACCACGATGTATCTTAAAATGGATTTTACTATTGCAATTATTCTAAAATCAATTGTTAAAAAATGTATACGTAAAAGGAATAGTTTTCAAAGAAATTGCCGAATTTTACCCAGTGTAAAACTCATTTATTTCAAAAACTTCATTTCCCGTGTTTCATGTTTTTTCCCTTCCATTTACATATTTTTTCTATTTTTTCCTTCTTTTGTGATAATTTATTTTTCAAAATCATTTTATTTTCCATTTGTGCCGAATGTGATTGTTTTATTCCGAAATTATCCTTTTACGTATACATTTTGTTAAACCTTTATTTTAGAAAAATTACAATAGTAAAATCCATTTTAAGATACATCGTGGTTGAAACTTGAAACTAGAGTTCTCTCCCCCTTATTTGCCTCTCATCAAATTAAAGATAAAAATTTTTTTCGGACCTACAGGCCACAAGCACACTTTTTTTTCCTTTTTTTTAATTTTTTTTTTTTACAAAACGCAATATTTAAGCAATTTTCTTCATTTGTCGCATACAATTCATCACGGTCGAGTCATACCAAAGACTCAGAAAATGGTACTTGATGCCCCCTTTGCTTAAATACTCAGTATTATAATGTGAGGATTAAGGGTTAGTGGAGTAATCTTTGGAAAGAAGTGGCGTCCTCCCCTACATCTAGGTCGCCCCCAACTACGGTCGACCACTTTAGGTTTTATTTGGGAAATATGTGAAATGGAGATAGCGTGAATATCATTGGATGCCTTGCCCCCAATTTGGATGCTGGGGGCCACTGCCCCCCCCCCCGCCCTGTTTGAAAATAGTTCCTTTTACGTATACATTTTTTAACAATTGATTTTGAAATAATTACAATAGTAAAATCCATTTTAAGATACATTGTGGTTGAAACTTGAAACTAGAGTTCTCTCCCCCTTATTTGACTCTCCTCAAATTAAAGATAATAAAATGCAGCAGAGGACAACATGATTGGAAATTTGATTATGTGGTTTCAATTCATTTAATTAAAAAAACCCATCTATGATCATAGCATTTTATTGCTGTCCGAGTTGAAAGAACTGAAAACCCTTGTTAACAAATAGAATGAGTATTGATTTACTCCTCTCCAAGAGTTAGGCACAAGGCCAGTTTTTATCTTTCTCCCACAAGTAAGATGTGACCCAAAGTCGGGTCGGGAAAGTGGGGTTTAAAAATTGCCTGGGCAGCCCCGTCGGCATTCCCCGGTAGGGGCGCCTCAGGCAGTAAGCAATAAACTTACTCCTCCCCAAAGAGGGGAGGCAAAGCCTGGGAGGGTGGACCTCCTAGAACTGCACAGGACAATCCCATAGACCGGCGTAAATCAAGCCCCGAAGGCCAAGACAATACCAGTCTATAGGGTGCAGTATCCATCGGAACAGATACTACACTTTGATCTTAGCCAAAACGCCAAGAAAAATGAGTATTGATTTTATTTACTCCTCTCCAGGAGTTAGGCACAAGGCCAGTTTTATCTTACTCCCACAAGTAAGATGTGACCCAAGATCGGGTCGAGAAAGTGGGGTTTGAAAAGCCAGCGCTCGAGAGGTGAGCACTCTGGCCATTTAAAAATTACCCGGGCAGCCCCGTCGGCATTCCCCGGTAGGGGCGCCTCAGACAGTAAGCAATAAACTTACTCCTCCCCAAAGAGGGGAGGCAAAGCCTGGGAGGGTGGACCTCCTAGAACTGCACAGGACAATCCCATAGACCGGCGTAAATCAAGCCCCGAAGGCCAAGACAATACCAGTCTATAGGGTGCAGTATCCATCGGAACAGATACTACACTTTGATCTCGACCAAAAGGCCGAGAGCAGATCTCGAGTGTACTCATTTTATTGCTGTCCTAGTTGAAAGAACTGAAAACCCTAGAATGAGTAGAGGAATCGGTAGACAAAAGACTTCTGGGAACGAAAAAAAAAAACGAAAAAAAAAAAAAAAAATGGTCAAATTCGTTGCATTTCAGTCAACAAACTCATAATCAAATCAAAAGCAAAATCATGTTTTTAAAAGAATTTAATTTTTGGTTTGCGTGCTTCTTTAACAAATATTTGTTCTCAAATTCCAATTTTTTGGCACCGTTTCTCCAATAGTCGATTAATTCTTAAAATTTGTGGAAAAGTTTGAGTGCCACCTAGGAGTCAGAGGTGACCCCCAGAATGGAAGTTGATGAAATCACATGAATTTAACAGAGGGAGGAGACTCTTCTTATCGACACCTCAAGCAGAGGAGATGTGTTCAAAACCAGGTAGTTGTGTCCACAAACGATCAAGTCCTAGGTTTCCGACAACGAGATGGGTGTATAATGGTTTATATATGCCGTGGAAAACCGAAACTGGTATGGTTAGCCCGAATATGATGTTTGATTGACTCCGAGGTTGATACCTTACACTCTTCTTTTCTCAGTTTAAAACTAAAGATTGATAAAAAAAAAAGTTGAGCTTAAATATTAACCTTATTTTTCTTTTGCTTTGATTCAACAGCTGGTCTACAAATGAAGTCTGTGTGGTATTTTAACACGTCGTCGATAACTTTGTTCAAGATTTACAGATTGTCTGATTGTAAAAGGTTAAACGTGAAGCAAAACACGACAGACAACAATGGAAGAGAAAGATACAATTTGTTGTATTCAAACAGTGCATTCAGTAAAATAAAAAAAATAAAAAAAAATTTTTTTTTTTTTTTTATTTATCTATTTTTTAATTTTTTTTTTAAATTTTTTTATTTATCTATTTTTTAATTTTTTTTTTTATTTATCTATTTTTTAATTTTTTTTTTTATTTACCTTTTTTCCTCTTTATGAACAAAAAATCAATTTTTTTTCCATAGATATTTATCTGCATTACTAGCGGCCTATTTGGTGTAATGTTTACAGTGTTTGCTCATTAAGCCAACAGACTGGGGTTCAATTCTTGGTAGAGTCATACCAAAGGTTAATAAACAAAAACAAAAAAAAAATTCTTTTATTTTATTTTTTAATTTAAAAAAAAAAAATTGTTAAAAATTTAAAAATAATTTTTTTTAAATTAAAAAAAAATTTTAATTTAAAAAAAAAAAAAAAAAAAAAAAAAAATGGTACTTGATACCTTTTGCTAAACACTCAGTATTAAAGTGAAGATCAAGTATAACAGGAGTAATCCAGCGAAAGAAATGATGCCCTCCCCTACATCTCACTGTCAAAAGGGAGCCTTCAGGTCGCCCTCAACTACGTTTAATCCATTTATTATTTTATTGTATTTTTATCTGTATTTCTCTTTAATAATTTTGTAAAATCCGTATTTTAAATCAATTTTGTCCCATTGAAAAAAAAAATATATATTCATTTTTTATCAAAAATTAATATTTTTCTAAAAAAAAAAAAAAAAAAAAAAAAAAAAAAAAAAAAAAAAAACACTAACTTTTGTATTTTTTTTTTTAGAAACATTCTGACACCAAGATAATTTGAAAATGCTTGTGGATTCAATAAAAGGTTCCGTTCGAAACCCCGTACAGATTCCCCGAGTTCGACAAGATGCACCTGAAGAAGATCAGAGGTTACATCGGCCGAAACGTTGTGATGAATAACATCCAAGATGAGAACAGTAATCTGAATAAACCAAATCGAAAATACTAGTTCGATGTTTTTGTTGGTTTGGGTTACGTCAGATATGGTGTAAGGCAAAACCCGTTCCTTTCATCTGTTGTCATGACTGGAGTGCCAAGTTTACATATGGTCCCTATATTTGTCGGTCTAGATCCATAAAATAGCTCAATATCATCATCATCATCATCACATTCAGTTTAACATGATGGCATGTGTTGGACGGCTTTTAGAAATTGACTAAACTAACCACGTCTTTATTTACCCTGCTTTCTCTCAAATCTATCCTTTCACTTTTCCTAAGCCTTCTATCTGTGAACTGAACATGCTATTTAAACATCTCTACGTCTAATAACCCAAGCACTTATCAATTCTTTTAATGTGACCAAACCAACAAAGTCTCCTGTTCTGCCCACATTTCACTATACTGTCCAGATTTAGCTGTTCTTTTAGGTCATCAGATCTAAAGCTTGTCTTTAAGACTCACATTACACATCCATCGTATCATTTCTCCCCATGCAACGCATGTCCTCAACCCTCACTGGCCAGGCTTCATTTTCATATATCATCCTACTCTGCACACATGCTTGATCGGATCTTTCTTTTGGAGACAGTGGTAACACTCTGCTGGTTAGTAATGGCAGAAGTTACCTGAACTTACTCCATTCACAATAATGTAACATTGGCCAACAATTGAAGATGAGAATATTTTTTTTAGAAAGCAACAATACTCACAGGCGAGATCAAAGGAAAATATCAACAAAGCAGGTACTTACCTAAAAAGAAAAAGAAAAAAGATTTTAAGCATTTTAATAATATACATATATTTCATATGAATAAAAAAAAAAAAAAAAAAGAATTCATATATTAGAAGCGTTATATATAAAAGCTATACAACCTCAGATTAACAGCAGTATCCATTTTATTATGCATTTTGTTGAATTTACAGTACTTATTGTAAACAATTTATTGAACATATGTTGCTATTTTACCCATTTGTTTATCATCTATGGAGGGGGGGGGAACAAAGTTTAATTTTTCGGTGCAACTTTGGAAAAGCCTCAATCAGGAATAACCAATAATAAATATAAATAAAGACATACTGGTATTATGTATGTGACCGTGACGGAACAAATACACCGTACACCAAAAATTACGTAAATTGAGCAAGTAGTTTAAAAAAAATTTTTTTTATTATCACGCAATCAAATTTTGTTATGTTTTTCCATGCTCACTTGTCACGTCGCCATCTTTGAAAAACAAGGGACGTAAGTCAGCCCAGCGTTACAAGCCCAGCTTGTACTGACAAGTGAACGTTTTAAAAAGAATAAAAATAAAAAATAAAAAAAAAAAAAAAAATTGATTTTCTGTAATTAAAAAATAAAAACTGATTAATTTGCGTATTTTTTGGTTTACGATATCTTTGTTCCGTCCCGGTCACAGACATAATACAGATATGTATTTATTATTTGTTTTTCCTATTTGAAGCTTTTCCGAAGTTGCACCAAAAGCCTCGATCCAGAGCTTTTCTGTACCCTTAAAACAGTTAACAATTGTACTAAGTTTCCTGTCTTTTCGAACAATCCATTCTTTCATAATCTGATTTGTCAAGTCTGTGATCCTCTCAATGCCTATTTCACCCATAAAACACAAATCAAAAACAACGGACTCAGTACAGAATCCTTATGCACTTCCACTTTAACATTAAAGCTGTCACTAATAGTGCTGTTACCTCTAACACGACTGAGTATTTTTGTACATTGCTTGAACAACCTTCACTCACCACTCGTTTGACCTTAATTTACGCAAAGACCAAATAGTTATTTATGGTGTTTTGTTTGGTTGTTTTGTTTTACGGCATATCAACCCTTTTCGGGTTATTTAATGCCGAATCCAATCATTTTGGTGAAAGTTTTTATGCTTCAAGTTCTATATATCTTCAAATATTTATTTATGGTGTTTCGTTTGGTTGTTTTGTTTTACGGCATATCAACCCTTTTCGGGTTATTTAATGCCGAATCCGGTCATTTTGGTGGAAGTTTTTATGCTTCAAGTTCTATATATCTTCAAATATTTATTTATGGTGTTTCGTTTGGTTGTTTTGTTTTACGGCATATCAACCCTTTTCGGGTTATTTAATGCCGAATCCGGTCATTTTGGTGAAAGTTTTTATGCTTCAAGTTCTTTATATCTTCAAATATTTATTGGTGGTATTTCGTTTAATTGTTTTGTAGAAATAAATTTTTTTTGGCTTTGCAGAACATGATTGAGTTTTGCAAAGGGAAAGGAAAAAAAAACAATAACATCAATGTTTGGTGTATTTTCGTCAGGAAACCAGTATCTTCAGACAGCCTGATCTGGTAGCACCAGTTATATAGCTTGGCTTTTTCTGTTAAAAATTCTAAATGTGAAACCCCAACGATTTTCGGTTTCTTCGCTTGGTGGTTTCAAGATCCTTATCTGACATTAACAGAAGAATAGAAATAGCAACTTCTGCACTAGGACGTCTAACAGAAATGAAAACGTCTCAAACTTTACAATGCATTGATAGTTTCTATTGATGTACATGCAAACAGAAAGGGCAGCTCAATATCGTTGAAATAAAATGTTCAAGAACTATTCGTGGAGTAACTTCGCGAGGTAGACGAAGAAATGCAGACATCAGAAAGAGGCTTAATATTAACAGATACTTCAACAATGTTATTCGAAAAGAAAAGATTAACATTGTTTGGACATGTTTACCGGTAACAGGACTCATCTCAATACCTATTTCACCCATAAAACGCAAATGAAAAGCAACGGACTCAGTACAGAATCCTTATGTACTCCTACTTTAACATTAAAGCTGTCACTACTAGTGCTGTTACCTCTAACATGACTTTAAGCATTTTTGTACATTGCTTGAACAACCTTCACCTACCACTCGTTTGACCTTAGTTTATGCAACATCTCTTACATTTTATTGAGGCTTTTCCGAAGTTGCACAAATTTTTCTTATTAAAAAGAATACATTGGTTGCAGAATTGTTCTGTGGACACTGGACGTTAATAAGTTTGTTTCATAGAATGGCTGAGAGGAGATAAGGAAGAAGACGATATTCCCATCCATTTTGTTTGAATTATGAGAAGAGATTATTTATGCTGATGATTTAATGCTTGCCTGTGAAACTATAAAAAGTTCTACTTGTTAAATTGGGAGCTTGGAGGAAAGCTATGGAAAGTAATAGTCTGAGAGTGACTGCTACAACAACCAAAATGTGGATCAGTGATTACACTGTTGGAAAGCCTCACAGAAAGAGGAGACTTCCCTGCTCAGTTTATCGAAAATGGAGTTAGGAGCAACTCAATCTTTTGGGGTACTCAAGAAATTTGGGGGACTCAAGAAATTTGGGGGACTCAAGAAATTTGGGGGACTCAAGAAATTTGGGGGACTCAAGAAATTTGGGGGACTCAAGAAATTTGGGGGACTCAAGAAATTTGGGGGACTCAAGAAATTTGGGGGGACTCAAGAAATTTGGGGGGACTCAAGAAATTTGGGGGGACTCAAGAAATTTGGGGGGACTCAAGAAATTTGGGGGGACTCAAGAAATTTGGGGTACTCAAGAAATTTGGGGTACTCAAGAAATTTGGGGTACTCAAGAAATTTGGGGTACTCAAGAAATTTGGGGTACTCAAGAAATTTGGGGTACTCAAGAAATTTGGGGTACTCAAGAAATTTTGGGGTACTCAAGAAATTTTGGGGTACTCAAGAAATTTTGGGGTACTCAAGAAATTTTGGGGTACTCAAGAAATTTGGGGTACTCAAGAAATTTGGGGTACTCAAGAAATTTGGGGTACTCAAGAAATTTGGGGTACTCAAGAAATTTGGGGTACTCAAGAAATTTTGTTGAATTACAGGTAGTTTGAGAACACTGCGCACACATGCCTGATAAACTCTTCCCTTTGTTGATAGCAGTGATGCTATGCTAGTTTGTAATGACAGAGGCTCTCTGAATTTACTTCGTCCACTTCTAACACTTGCTATCATACCAGCACCTCCCAGTGCTCCAATGGTATCACCGAGATAACAAAACTTCTGGACATCTTTGATAGCTTCGTTATCTAAATATACATTGGGGTACTTGTAAGCATTGGGTACCCAGGAAATGTAGTAGAATTACAGGTAGTTTGAGAGATAATCTGTTTGTCTGTATGTAAGAAGTGTAAGACAATTAAAACTGATGAGAACGTAGATGCGGCAAATGTATATTTACACCATTAGGTTATTAAGGGTTAGGGTTATATTTCCATGGGGAGGCTATTAAGTGTTAGGATCAAGGTAATATTTACATAGTGAGGCTATTAAGGGTTAGGGTTATATTTACATATTAAGGGTTAGGGTTATATTTACATGGAGAGGCTATTAAGGGTTAGGGTTAGGGTTATATTTACATGGGGAGTCTATTTAGGGTTAGGATTATATTTACATGGGGAGGCTATTTAGGGTTAGGGTTAGGGTTATATTTACATGGGGAGGCTATTAAGGGTTAGGGTTATATTTCCATGGTTAGGCTATTAAGGATTAAGTAAGGTTATATTTACATAGGGAGGCTATTAAGGGTTAGGATTATATTTACATGGGGAGGCTATTTAGGGTTAGGGTTCCATGGTTAGGCTATTAAGGATTAAGGTTCAGGTAATATTTACATGGTGAGGCTATTAAGGGTCAGGGTTATCTTTACATAATGAGGCTATTAAGGGTTAGGGTTATATTTACATGGTGAGGCTATTAAGGGTTAGGGTTATATTTACATGGGGAGGCTTTTAAGGATTAAGTAAGGGTTATATTTACATAGGGAGGCTATTAAGGATTAGGGTTAAGGTAATATTTACATGGGGAGGCTATTAAGGGTCAAGTTAGGGTTATATTTAAATAGCAAGGCTATTAAGGGTTAGGGTTAGGGTTATATTTCCATGGTTAGGCTATTAAGGATTAGGGTTCAGGTAATATTTACATGGTGAGGCTATTAATGGTCAGGGTTATCTTTACATGGGGAGGCTATTAAGGGTTAGGGTTATATTTACATGGGGAGGCTATTAAGGATTAAGTAAGGGTTATATTTACATAGGGAGGCTTTTAAGGATTAAGTAAGGGTTATATTTACATAGGGAGGCTATTAAGGGTTAGGGTTATATTTACATGGGGAGGCTATTAAGGATTAAGTAAGGGTTATATTTACATGGAGAGGCTATTAAGGGTTAGGGTTATATTTACATGGAGAGGCTATTAAGAGTTAGGGTTAGGGTTATATTTACATGGGGAGGCTATTTAGGATTAGGGTTATATTTACATATGGAGGCTATTAAGGGTTAGGGTTAAGGTAATATTTACATGGTTAGGCTATTAAGGATTAGGGTTACGGTAATATTTACATGGGGAGGCTTTTAAGGGTCAAGTTAGGGTTATATTTAAATAGCAAGGCTATTAAGGGTTAGGGTTAAGGTAATATTTACATGGGGAGACTATAAAGGGTTAGGGTTATATTTACATGGTAAGGCTATTAAAGGCAAGAGTAAGGGTTATATTTTAATGGTAAGCCCATTAAGGGTTAAGGTTAGGGTTATATTTAAATGGCGACACTATTATAAGGTTAGGGTAAGGGTCATATTTAAATGGTGAGGCTATTAAGGGTGTCTAGAAGATTTTGTTATATCGGTGATACCATTGGAGCACTGTGAGGTGCTGGTGTGATAGCAAATATTAAAAGTGGACGAAGTAAATTCAGAGAACATCTGCCATTACTAACCAGCAGAGCATCACCACTATCAACCAAGAGAAGAGTCTATCAGGCATGTGTACACAGTGCGATGGATAGAAGTGAAACCTGACCAGTTGAGGGTTGAGGATATATGTTGCACAGAGAGAAATGATATGAGGTGGTTTGGTAGTTTTGTTTTACGGCATATCAACCCTTTTTGGGTTATTTAATGCCGAATCTGGTCATTATAGTAAAAGTTTTTATGCTTCAAGTTCTTTATATCTTCAAATGTTTAATCATCGTTTTTGGTTTGGTAGTTTTGTTTTACGGCATATCAACCCTTTTTGGGTTATTTAATGCCGAATCTGGTCATTATAGTAAAAGTTTTTATGCTTCAAGTTCTTTATATCTTCAAATGTTTAATCATCGTTTTTGGTTTGGTAGTTTTGTTTTACGGCATATCAACCCTTTTTGGGTTATTTAATGCCGAATCTGGTCATTATAGTAAAAGTTTTTATGCTTCAAGTTCTTTATATCTTCAAATGTTTAATCATCGTTTTTGGTTTGGTAGTTTTGTTTTACGGCATATCAACCCTTTTTGGGTTATTTAATGCCGAATCTGGTCATTATAGTAAAAGATTTATGCTTCAAGTTCTAAAAATAAAATAAAAAAGGGGAGGGAGAAAGGGAGAGGGGCTGTTGTTTTTGTTTTTGTAGAACATAATTAAGTTTTACAAAAAAAAAAAAAAAAAAAAAAAAAAAAAAAAAAAAAAAAAAACGTCAATGTAGGTGAATTTCGTCTCAGGGAGCCACAGGGCAGCCTGATCTGGTATCACCAGAGAAATGATATGAGAATGATACGATAGATGTGTAAATGTAGGTCTTAGATGGGTTTAGATCTGATGACCTGAGAGGAAGATTAAATTTGGACAGTATGAGGAGGTGTGTGCTCAGAACAGGAGACTTCGATTGTTTAGTCACATTGAAAGAATGGATGAGATGTTTTGGTTAGTAGATGTAGAGTAGTTGAGGTAGCAGGGTCAGTTCGTAGGGGAAGGCTAAGGAAAAGATGAAAGTGATAAGGATGCAGTTGAGATGAGAGAAAGAGGGATAAATAAAAACCTGGTCAGAGATAGGTTTGTTCAGAAGTAAATTTCTAAAAGCCGTCCAACACATGCCAGCATGTAAAACAAACGTTAAACCAAATAAGTATTTCGTTTTGACAAACGACAAGATAGAAATTTTAACAGAAAAAGCCAAGCTATATAACTGGTGCTACCAGATCAGGCTGTCTGAAGATACTGATTTCCTGACGAAAATACACCAAACATTGATGTTATTGTTTTTTTTTCCTTTCCCTTTGCAAAACTCAATCATGTTCTGCAAAGCCAAAAAAAAAAAAAATTATTTCTCCAAAACAATTAAACAAAACGCTACCAATAAATATTTGAAGATATAAAGAACTTGAAGCATAAAAACTTACCAAAATGATTGGATTTGGCATTAAATAACCCGAAAAGGGTTGATATGAGGTAAAACAAAACAACCAAATAAAACACCATAAATAAATATTTGAAGATATATAGAACTTGAAGCATAAAATCTTTTACCAAAATGACCGGATTCGGCATTAAATAACCCGAAAAGGGTTGATATGCCGTAAAACAAAACAACCAAACGAAACACCATGAATAAATATTTGAAGATGTAAAGAACTTGAAGCATAAACACTTTTACCAAAATGATTGGATTCGGCATTAAATAACCCGAAAAGGGTTGATATGCCGTAAAACAAAACAACCAAACGAAACACCATGAATAAATATTTGAAGATGTAAAGAACTTGAAGCATAAAAACTTTTACCAAAATGACCGGATTCGGCATTAAATAACCCGAAAAGGGTTGATATGCCGTAAAAGAAAACAACCAAACGAAACACCATAAATAAATATTTGAAGATATAAAAAACTTGAAGCATAAACACTTTTACCAAAATGATTGGATTTGGCATTAAATAACCCGAAAAGGGTTGATATGCCGTAAAGCCAAACAATCAAACTAAACTCAATACGACTCTTCCTAACAGATTTGAATGTCTCTTAAATATCTCGGCATTTATAAGAAAAGGGGGGGAGGGAGTTTAATTTTTGTTATATCTTAATTGAGCGAGAAAACGAATCAATTGACTGTAGATTGTGGACAGAGTAAGCTTAACCATCAAGCGAACGAAGAAGCGCGTGATTAGGCCATCAAGGAAAGAGGAGGCGCCATCAAGACAAAGCAGACTAGATGCATTATCTCTGCTATTGTATAGAAGCAAATAGCTTTTGTGAGGCCAACTCGGAGGATCTCACCAAAAAGGTTACATTTCAAAAAAAAAAAAAAAATTTCCAAGTATAAATAAATAGAAGTAAATAAAGGATGTATTGTTTTTCATGCAACACATTTTATTCAAATTGAATGTCTTGTGTTTAAAGAAATAATAATAATAAAGCCTGCAGACAATCTTCTAAGTGCTTCACAACCAGGGGTTCTTACCCCGCCTAATAAAACCGGTATCGTCCGGGCCTTTGGGTCTGGATTTACGCCGGTCTATTGGGAGGTTGCCGGTCCTGTGCAGTTCTAGGAGGTGCACCCTCCCAGGCTTTGCCTCCCCTCTTTGGGGAGGAGTAAGTTTATTGCTTATTGCCTGAGGCGCTTCTACCAGGGAATGCTGATGGGGCTGCCCAGGCATTTTTTTAATGGTCAGAATGCTCACCTCTCGGGCGCTGGTTTTTCAAACCCCACTTTCCCGACCCGACCTTGGGTCACATCTTACTTGTTGGAGTAAGATAAAAACTGGCCTTGTGCTTAACTCCTGGAGAGAAGTAAATAAATACTTTCCCTTTTGGCTAAGATCAAAGTGTAGTATCTGTTCCGATGGATACTGCACCCCATAGACTGGTATTATCTTGGCCTTCGGGGTTTGATTTACGCCGGTGTATGGGTCTGTCCTGTGCAGTTCTAGGAGGTGCACCCTCCCAGGCTTTGCCTCCCTTCCTTGGGGAGGAGTAAAGTCAATATGGCTAGACTACGAACACTAAAACTAGATCAAGTTTCTTTGGTTTTCGTCGTTTTTCTGAGTTATCGCAGAGTTAATAAGAAAAGGACAGAAAGATAGAAAACTTGCTTTTCTTTATAGGAATTAATTACATCTATTTTTGATGAAAAAGAAAAAATAGTAAAAAATAAAAAAATTTTAAAATTAAGTTTGGTGAAAATCTATATAAAAATGTAAGTGAGAGTATTTTTTAAAGCTTAGACCTAGGGCGGGAAACCCCCGGTCCCCGAGCCACATCCGGCCCGCGAAGGCTTAGCGTCCGGCCCACCACCCTGATATGCTTTATTATTGCAATCCGGTCCGCGGACCTCCCAGTAAAACTCATATCATTTTGTGACAGACGTAAAAGTAGGTTTCGATTAAGATTTACAGTGGGATGAAAATGTATAAATATCAGCGAGCGATGATGCATGTATATTTCATTTTTCTTTAATTATTAATTTCAAATCTTTGGTCTGAGATAAAAATAGAAAAAAAAAAAAGAAAGAGAAAGGCAAAGAGGAAACGAGAGACGAGGAAAGGACACGAAACATAGAACTTTGTGAGGTGTGTCAAAACGAATGCTGGATCAACTTGCTACTTCCCCCCCCCCCGTCATTATTTTTTATGATTCCAAAATGGCTCTTCGTCGCCGCCTTTTATAACATCACATACAGAAGTCTCTTGAGAAAAAATATCAGATTTGTAGAGTGTTCAATGCAATTTTTGTACAATTTATTCATGTAAACAAAATATAGTAATTCTGAGATTTCGTTTTTCACTCCGGCCCGCAACCTTCTTCCAAAAGTCTCATCTGTCCCTCACTCTAAAAAGGTTAATCGCCCCTGGCTTAGACTATGCTTTAATACTGTAAGGGGCAGACAACTCTTTCTAGTACCTAATTTCTAGTTTCTCCGAAAATTGACGTCAATGTCTTCGATATGCGCGAGTTATTGTATTTAACCAGTACTCAACAGAAAATAGTGAAATAAATAAATATAAAAAAAAATAAATAAATAAATAAAAAAAAAAAAATAAATAAAAAAAAAAAATAAATAAATAAAAATAAAAAAAAATAAATAAATAAATTAAAAAAAAAAATAAATTAAAAAAAATAAATAAATAAATAAGAAAATTTTTTTTTTTTAATTTATTACAAATAGTTTTTTTTTTTCAATATCGTTTTATCTCCTGGACAAATATTTTGCATTTCTTTAGGGGGACCACTTCATTTTCAACAAGTTTCAATCTATTTCTACATTGTAAGTATAAAAGGTAGAACGATTTCTGTCCTTTCTTAACGGTCATATTTAAAAAGATAAAAACATTTGTATCGAAATTACAAAAATCTTAATGTTTTTCTATCCGTATGAATAAATGAGAAAAGTTTTGTGTTTACGGTATGGTAGTTTTGTTTTACGGCATATCAACCCTTTTTGGGTTATTTAATGCCGAATCTGATCATTATAGTGAAAGTTTTTATGCTTCAAGTTCTTTATATCTTCAAATGTTTAATCAGGGTTTTTGGTTTGGTAGTTTTGTTTTACGGCATAGCAACCCTTTTTGGGTTATTTAATGCCGAATCTGGTCTTGTTTTCTTCTCTTTTTTGTTTCTTTCCCCTTTTAATATCTGTTTCTATTTAACCCATAGTTGGGACCCTAACAGGTACTACCACTCCGGGTCAGGGTGGACCTGGGAGCAATGGTAATTAAGAGGAGGCTCCACATTCCCCAAAGTCCGTAAGCCGGATCTCACCATCGGATGTAGTTTAAGGTCATATCCAGGACCGAGAGTAGGGTAGGAAAAATAAAAATAAAAAAGGGGAGGGAGAAAGGGAGAGGGGCTGTTGTTTTTGTTTTTGGTTTTGTAGAACATAATTAAGTTTTACAAACAAAAAAAAAAAAAAAAAAAAAAAAACGTCAATGTAGGTGAATTTCGTCTCAGGGAGCCACAGGGCAGCCTGATCTGGTATCACCAGTTTGTGTTTACAACAAAGTTATGAATGAAATGTTTATTATTTTATATTAATGTTTCAAGTTTTTCAAATAGTGAAGCTAGTCTATTATATAAAAGGAAAATCGTATTTCTATTTGTGTGAATGTCTGGCTAAAACTCAGCTTTTTTTTCATGTAAAACTTGCTGGAAGGAAATGTTTTCTATTTTTATTTTAAATAATTTCTTTTAGAAAAATAAGTAATCATATAGGTGTTTTTTTGTTTCGAAACATTGAAATATGAATTTTTCTACCAATCAGAGCTGTCAGATCGCAGATATTAAAAAAAAATCCATTTTTACTTAAAAAAAAAAAAAATTACCAGCAAGTTTTAATTATAAAGTTTTACATGAAAAAGATTTTGACTTTTAAAAAATTATGACCAGAGAGAGTCTATCGATTGCAGATTCCTGTTGTGAATTCGGAATAGCGGCATGCTAACTCTGCGTCGAGTGTTTTTCTGGAGTGCCGATAAGCATGTTCAAAAAGTAATTGACTCGAGAGAAATTTTTAAAAGAAAGATTTCATGCACATTTTAACTATTTTGTTATCCGTGGCTGTTAGGCCTGCTATAGGTATTGCCTTGGACAAATATTAATATCAACCGACAAACCATAAATGAAACGATTGCTTTTCAACTGAAATGTATCCAAAAGAAATTATGTCAAAGATAAAAAAAAAAAAAAATAAATAAAAATAAAAAATAAAAAAAAATTTAAAAAATGGCCGATATCAAAGCAAGTTTTTTTTTGTTTTTTTAACTTTTTATTCCGAACTGTTGGCATCTTCCCAATTATGCTGGTCTGTAATTACTTTAAAAGTTTTAATGAATTCCCGCGGAGATTCCCACCCTTGTTTACCGAAAAGATGGAAAAAAAAAAAAAAAAAAAAAAAAAAATTTTTTTTTTCCAATTCTTCTGTGTTTGGTTAGAAGTCGAGGGAAGGAAGGAGGGAGGTGCTGAGAAATACATTCACCATGGCTACCTAGATTCAGAAATAATTAAACGGTCTGAGGAACATATGATGCAACCAACTGTCCAGAGATTGGTTGTTGGATAATATTTTAAATATTCTATGTCATACATCATCACTAATTTCATTTGATATTCGGGGCATCTTTTACGAGACTCAGCAGAGTAAAAACGCTTAAAAAACAAATATACAACACATAAAAGTAACTGTAAGCTGTAAAAGTTAGTTTCAAACTTGCATGTGCTATTTGTTTGTATTTTAAACCCGTTTGAAGTGCTATTTATTAGAAATTTATGTTCGACAGACGTTAATCGAAGAATTCAAAATGGCCGCTCTACGTAATAATATCGAGTGACTGGCCGCCATTTTTCTTTGAGAAAGTAGATGTTTTAAAAAGCAAGAAATTTTTTTTTAACATCTTATAAAAATCCATTTATACTACGTAAAAATACAAACAAATTACATAGGTAAGTAGAAAAATGTCTATTCTAGACATAAGTCAACTTTACTTGTTGCAAATTTATGTTTTTAAACTCTTTCTCATTCTTTTTTTGGACCCCGTTCGCGCCTCTGGTGAGCGTCGTAACATATACCCGATATTCGTTTTATATGCTGGCATGTGTTATACAGCTTTTAGAAATCGAGTTCCAAACTAACCTATCTCTGGCCAGGTCTTTATTTATCCCTCTTTCTCTCAAGTCTATCCTTATCACTTCCTCCCATGTTTCCCTGGGAACTGACCCTGCTACTTCAACTGTTCTACATCTAATAACCCAAGCACTCTCATCTATTCTTTCAACGTGACCAAACCATCAAAGTCTCCTGTTCTGCACACATCTCCTTATACTGTCCAGCCATTAATAATCATTTCTACACTGACAATTCCCGAAAGGATAAAACATATGTATGTAGATAAAAACAAATTTTTTATAATTTTTTTGATATTTTATCAAAATTTATATACAGGGTGTCTCAAAAAAATATTCCTAATGACATGTTTCGCGACGTTTGCGAATCCCTTGGTGCGCGTTATCAGCTTTGTTTGAACAATAATGGTCATCAGTTTGAACATTTGCGAACATGATTCTTCAATTACATCTGTCTCATGTATTCGATGCTATTTCATTTCACTCTATGTTCATAAATAAAAGTTCTCTCGTCATTCTACGAGTGAGTACATTTTTTTGAGACACCCTGTATATGGAAATTGAAAAAGGAAAACCAAAGAATATTATGTAGGTGTTCATCAACGTTTCGTCTTTATTGTAAGACTTGTTCAGGGTGATTATTTTGAAGAAAACATAACAGGTATTATTGTACAATATTTCAATGCTCAATTTGGGGAGTGGGTAGTATCTATTCAGTGTTTATGATACCATCTTCCCAGGCATTACTTCTTCCCTTTAGTGTACATCAACAAGAACTTGGCTGTTCATTAGATAACTCAATACTTACGTCATATACTAACAAAAATATACGACCTGTGGCTGCATAGTTTTGCTAGTATGCATAATGGAATATTCTGACAATACCTCATCTCAGAAATATCGTCAAATACTAAAACAAGTCTGGGGGGGAGGAGATCTCTTGAATTATTAGCTAAAAAGAATAGTTGAATAAAAACGAATAGAAAATATTCACCCGTTTATTTATTTGGACAACCCCATCAATTATCCTACAGAGACAGGTCATTTATTTAAACACATTTGCGTAAACAGTTTAAAAAAAAAAAAAATATCAAAGAGGTTTGTGATGTTGGCCTCCAGAAGCCAAATTGGTCATTCCTGTCAGAACAAATTGCTAAATTCAAGGAAGCCAAATGAGATATGAAGTCTTTGATTTGGCTATTCTGCAAAAAAATCAGAATGAAGAATCTTGCAGTTAAACTTGATGTATTAACAACTATTAGCATGTAAATACAACCATATACATGGGGAAGTGGTTTCAAATATTCCTTAATACTGTTGTTACTACTGGTAGATTCAGTCGGCTTTTCTTTCTTTTTTTTTTTCCATTTTTATACTATTTCATGAAACAATTGCAATGGAAGTTTTTCAACCATTAAAACTATATGGAAAGAAAAGAAGAAAAAAACAAACACTTTTAGTCCCAAGTCCTTCGGTGAAAAATTTACTTTGCTTGTAAGTCAATTTACTTTTTACAGTCACTATATTAGTTTCCTTCCAAGAATTTACGCTAGTCTTAACATTATTTAAGGGATCATCAGTTGTTTACCATGAAAAACTGTTTCGGGAATTTAAAAACAAAACAGTATTTTATATCATGGCTTCCCAGCAAAGTTGATCAGACCCCACTTCTCTTAAAAAACAAGAACAAAAACGTTCCGTATATTAGATTTAAATTTTGTTCCAGATTAATGTCTTGCTAACTTATTTTGTTATTAAAAAATGCACTCCCTTACCTGTGTTGTTCGTCTGTGTCTAAGAAAATGTATCCGTTATTTACAAAAATTTGCTGTATTTTATAGTGTTCGGACGAATCTATTACACTACTTATTTAGTTATTTATAGTTTTACGTATTTATATTATTATATTATATTAGTTTCATACTAAATATATATATATATATATTAAATTCCCGAAACAGTTTTTCATGGTAAACAACTGATGATCCCTTAAAATAGTGTTAGAAACTAACTAATATAATAACTGTAAAAAATAAATTGACATACATGAGTGATTTTCCACTGGAAGACTTGAGACTAAGTTTTTTGTTTTTGTTTTTTTTTGTTTGTTTGTTTTTTATATAGTTTTAATGGTTGAGAAACTTCCGAGACTATATATATATATAGATATATATATATATTTTATTTATTTTTTAAATTTATTTAAATATATATATATATATATATATATGCATTTTATTTATTCTTTAAATTTATTTAAATATATATATATGCATTTATTTAATTTCATTAAAAAAATTTAAATATATATATGCATTTATTTTATTTAATGAAAAAAAAAAATTATATATATATATACATACACACACACGTTTATATATGGGGAAGGGGAGATCAAATTTTCAGTTTCAACTATTCCTTAATACTGTTACTATTTGTAGACTCAGTCGGTTTTGCTTTTTTTTTCATTTTTATAGCATTTCATGAAAGAATTGAAATAAAATGCTATAATTAAAAAAATAAATAAATAAATAAAAAATCAGTTTTATTAGATTTAAAAATTAAAAAATAAAAACTTTTTTCTTTCGTCTTCTCCTTCTTCCAATTTCTATATCAACACTATTTGTCTTTCGTCCCATTTTCAATTTAGCAATGGTCCCAGAGCCACAGAGTGATACTAAGGAGTGGGCCCCCACCTCACAAAATTGGTTCAATGGTAAGATCACAAACTCAGCATGCTGGGTTCAAATTCTGGTGAAGCTGTTATGGCACTTTCACCAATACAATTACGAAGGGTATGTATCCAGCTCTTATCTTCCTAATGTGAATGTTTGAAAACAATTTTGAACAAAACCCATGTCAAAAACGTCTAAAGCATTTGACGTCAATATTCTAATGGTGTCTCGCCGGCTAAAGCAAATTGATGTGGTGAAAAAGATCGGTAAATGTGTTCTGCACGGGCGCAATGGATAAATGATTCTTTCTGAAATCGTTCATCATTTTCCCAGCAAACACATTCAACATTTTCACACATTTTGAAGCAATTTTATTTGAATATTTTTTTTTTTTTAAGGGGTTTTGACATTTGGACACCAGCA
Source organism: Sepiola atlantica (assembly GCA_963556195.1). NCBI lineage: Eukaryota > Metazoa > Mollusca > Cephalopoda > Sepiida > Sepiolidae > Sepiola > Sepiola atlantica. The sequence continues at coordinate 9,771,573 of OY744555.1, forward strand.
TTGACACAACTAAGAGTTATTTTATCAACATCTGTACCCCATGTATGCATATATCATTTTTGGGCCCTCCCCCCCCCCCCCTTTTAAGTGGCAGAGTACGGGAGATAATTTCTTTCTTCTCCCCCCCCCCGTCACCTCTCTCTCCCTTCCCCCCATCCCTCCCTGTCACTCAAACAAACACCACTAATAAATACTTAAACATATATAAGGAACTTGAAGCATAAAAACTTTTACCATAATGACCGGATTCGGCATTAAATAACCCGCAAAAGGGTTGATATGCCGTAAAACCAACCAACCAACCAACCAAACCGACCATTGGCTTCCCCTAATAAAAAATGTTCCTCTAGAAAGGATGCCGTGTCTTGGTATAGAGCTTTTATTTTCTAATTACATTTCTAGACAGAAACCCTGCAAATATATGATGTATCCACATCTAAAGGCAATTTGATTTTACTTCTGGTAAATACTCTTTTCATTTTTATGCCTTTGTTTTTATTTGAAGCGGAACGCTTTGTCTGAACCACTCGCCCCCTTTGAGTACGAGTTAAGTATAGGCTAAGCTGCACGAAAGATCCGCGACCGTTTGGAAAGCCTATTATCCCAAACCGTTGATTGTTTTTTTGGGGTGACAAATTAAATAAGAGTTTAATTAATTTGTCGATAATAGAATTAGTCCAGAGAAAGTATCTAATTAAATTCGTTGGGATTTGGAGGAAATGAGAAAATCTGAGTTTGAAGAGTGCAGGGATTGCAAAGGAAGGACGTCGATGAAGCTAATTTTATCATTATTTATTTCCCCTACCCTCTTCCCCCTCTCTCTGTATCTCTCTCTCTATATATATCTCTCTCTATATCTCTAATCTCTATATCTATATATATATATATCTCTCTATATATATATATATAGATCTCTCTCTATATATATATATATATATATAGATCTCTATATATATAGATCTCTCT
>OY744555.1:9775038-9780038 GCA_963556195.1 Sepiola atlantica
CATAAAATATTATAAGGAGATATAATTTTTTTTTTTTTTTTTTTTTTTTTTTTTTTTTTATGTATCAGTTTTCAGTATTTACTTCAACAGTGGAGCCTCTGTGTAGCTTAATTGCCATATATATTTTCATTGCTTACTATATATATATATATAGATCTCTATATATATATATATATAGATCTCTATATATATATATATAGATCTCTATATATATATATATAGATCTCTATATATATATATATAGATCTCTATATATATATATATAGATCTCTCTCTCTATATATATATATATATATATATATATATCTATATATATATATATATATATATATATATAGATCTCTCTATATATATATATATAGATCTCTATATATATATATATATAGATCTCTATATATATATATATATAGATCTCTATATATATATATAGATCTCTATATATATATATAGATCTCTCTCTATATATATATATATAGATCTCTCTCTATATATATATATATAGATCTCTCTCTATATATATATATATAGATCTCTCTCTATATATATATATATAGATCTCTCTCTATATATATATATAGATCTCTCTCTCTATATATATATATAGATCTCTCTCTCTATATATATATATAGATCTCTCTCTATATATATATATATAGATCTCTCTCTCTATATATATATATAGATCTCTCTCTATATATATATATATAGATCTCTCTCTATATATATATATATAGATCTCTCTCTATATATATATATATAGATCTCTCTATATATATATATATAGATCTCTCTATATATATATATATAGATCTCTCTATATCTCTATATATAGATCTCTCTCTATATATATATATATATCTATATATATATATATAGATCTCTATATATATATATATATATATAGATCTCTCTCTATATATATATATATATAGATCTCTATATATATATATATATAGATCTCTCTATATATATATAGATCTCTCTATATATATATATAGATCTCTATATATATATATATAGATCTCTCTATATATATATATAGATCTCTATATATATATATAGATCTCTCTATATATATATATATATAGATCTCTATATATATATATATATATAGATCTCTCTATATATATATATAGATCTCTCTCTCTCTATATATATATATATAGATCTCTCTATATATATATATATAGATCTCTATATATATATATATATAGATCTCTATATATATATATATATAGATCTCTATATATATATATATATAGATCTCTATATATATATATATATATAGATCTCTATATATATATATATATTACTCTCTATATATATATATATATTACTCTCTCTATATATATATATATATATTACTCTCTCTATATATATATATATTACTCTATATATATATATATATTACTCTCTCTCTATATATATATATTACTCTCTATATATATATCTCTCTCTCTATATATATATCCCTCTATATATATATCCCTCTCTCTCTCTCTCTATATATATATATATATATCTCTATATATATATCTCTCTCTCTCTCTCTATATATATATATATCCCTCATATATATATATATATATATATATATATCCTTCCCCCCCCCCCCATATTATGTAAAAGGGGTTGCAAAGGAAGGACGTCGATGAAGAGTACGGAGAAACTACTTTTATAATTATTTATTTCCCCTACTCTTGGCCCTTTGGCTAAGATCAAAGTGTAGTATCTGTTCCGATGGATACTGCACCCCATAGACTGGTATTGTCTTGGCCTTCGGGGCTTGATTTACGCCGGTCTATGGGTCTGTCCTGTGCAGTTCTAGGAGGTGCACCCTCCCAGGCTTTGCCTCCCCTCTTTGGGGAGGAGTAAGTGTATTGCTTACTGCTTGAGGCGCCCCTACCGGGTAATGCCGACGGGGCTGCCCAGGCAATTTTCAAACCCCATTTTCCCGACCCGACCTTGGGTCACATCTTACTTGTGAGAGTAAAATAAAAATTGGCCTTGTGCCTAACTCCTGGAGAGGAGTAAATCAATACTCTATCTATCTATCTATTTATATTATGTAAAATACAATTTTCACCAACTCTCGGCGTTTAGCTCTTGTTATTTGGTAGGTAATTACATGACGAGCCATCTGTGCTCGCAACAACATGGAGGTTGGTGGACACAGCCGCAGAATTGGATCAGTTCAACTTAAAAATCAATCAACGATTCTTACTGAAAGAAGCTGAAATTATGACGCATACCTTTTTTTTTTCTTCTTCTATTTGTTTACCTGAACCCTTGGATCTCTATAACTCTCCACCTATTGTTGCCTCTCTCTTTCCTTCTCTTTGACACACTCCCCTCTTCCTCTCTCTCTCTCTTTCTCTTTCTGGTTCTTTCTTTCTCGTTCTTTCTTTCTCTCTCTCTCTCTCTTTCACTCTCTCTCTTTCACTCTCTCTCTCTCTCTCTCTCTTTCACTCTCTCTCTCTCTTTCACTCTTTCTCTCTTAATCTCGTTCTCTCTCTCTCCGTCTGTCTGACATTCTGTGCCCCTCAGCATTTTTTCTCAATAAATGTCCATATTTAGTCTAACAATTAAATCAGTCTGAAATCTATAAAAATGTAAATTCTGAAAATGCAAAAAAAAAAAAAAAAAACTTTGAAAATTCTGTTTTTTTTCAAAAGAATTTTCAAAATGTGATTTCTGCATTTTTTTATGCTCAGTAATATTTTACTTATTTCTTTAAAATATTCATCTTTTTTTTTTTCTTTTTTTTATTGACCGCACAGGATTTACCGTCCCCTTGCTGTATTGAACACAAAATTCTGTCACTAAATTGCATATTTCTCAACCGTTTCGCTGCACTGTTCCCCTAATGCTGTCGGACCATCTTTTTTGTGGACGTCCTCTTGGCCTTGCGTTTTAGAAGTCTTTTCTGTAGCTGGCATTTATCATCCCACTATTCCTAGCAACATGACCAAACCATCGAAGCCTCCTAGCCGACACCACATCTTCGATGGTTTCCGTCATGCCCAGCAGTTCGCGTACATCAATTGAGAAATATTCTCCAAATTTCAGTTTAATTGGGGTATTTGGAAAGGTTTTAAGGGGCATATAAGAACAACTTCTAATTTGAGAGGTCGGATATTTCAGATTTAGATTAAATTGAATCCATAGTCATTAGACACCAATTAAGCAAGATTTTATTTAATTTTTATCATTTTCGAAAATAAAAAATCATGTAAGGATTCTGATCAAAAATTGCCCATATGTCTGCCACCCTTCAGTTTGATATAGCATTTTCATTACAAAATGCACAGATTAAAATTATTATTACTATTAATTATTATTATTATAATTATTATTACTATTACTATTATTACTATTACTATTATACAAGTCAAATCTTATCATATTTTATTCAAACATGTATAGGTTAGGAACAAGATAATTAGTATTAAAAACATCATTTCGTGTAATTTACACGGGCCCCGATAGTTATTATTACTATTATTATTATTATTATTATTTGTTATGCCTCCTTGGGAATCTCCCCTTTAATTATATTCTCAATTCAACTGTTTAAAAAAATAAAACTCTTAGTACAGTATCGATATCCAGATCAAATTCTGTCAAATATTTCATTTGATAACTCCCAAAAGTGCCCCCTCAATTTCTCCCTCCTACCACTTTCTCTGAATTCATCCAACCTCATCTTAAACTGATCCACGTTATTGCTGTTCTTAATCCGATCTAGCAACTATTCCAAAAACATGTTACTCTGTGAGCAAAAAAAAATTAACTGGTTAACAGATCTAGATTTTTGTAAAACTGCCTTGACAATAACCTTCCAGATCTAGGAGAAATACTAAAAAAATGCCCACCATAGTTAGAAATGCCATTAATTATCTTGAAAGTCTCAATCATATCACCTCTCATTCTTCTCTCCAGCAAAGTAGTCAATCCAAATTTGTCTAATCTCTCCCTGTAACTGCACTCCTTTACTTTACTTATTAGTTTTGTCACCCTTCTTAGTATGCCTTCCAGTTTCAATATTACATTCCAATTTCCATGTCTAGTCGCTGGAGCCCAGTCACATCTTACAAAAATCTATCGTTGTTTTGTAAAGGTATTGTTGAAGAGTTGTTACATGAATAACAAACTTTACAAATTAACTGTATCAACCGGAAAGAATCAGATGAGAAAAACTAAGTCTTGATAACATCTGTTTATTTATTGGACGAAGCCATTTTGTTTTTCCCAATTATCAAATGAGACTCGATTCGATTATGACATCATGGTATTCGGTTTAACCTTACTTTTACATGCTAGCATGGATTGAACAGCTTTTAGAAATTCGCTTTCAAACTAACCTATCCAATATTAAAAAAAATATATTTTTTTAAAATACAATCCAATATTTAATAAAAAATTTTTTTTTCAAATACAATCCAATATTTAATAAAATATATTTTTTTAAAATACAATCCAATATTTAATAAAATATATTTTTTTTAAATACAATCCAATATTTAATAAAATATATTTTTTTAAAATACAATCCAATATTTAATAAAATATATTTTTAAAAAATACAATCCAATATTTAATAAAATATATTTTTTTAAAATCCAATCCAATATTTAATAAAATATTTAAAAAAAAAATACAATCCAATATTTAATAAAATATTTTTTTTTTAAATACAATCCAATATTTAATAAAATATATTTTTTTAAATACAATCCAATATTTAATAAAATATATTTTTTTTAAATACAATCCAATATTTAATAAAATATATTTTTTTAAAATACACAATCCAATATTTAATAAAATTTTTTCTAAATACAATCCAATATTTAATAAAATATTTTTTTTAAAAAATCCAATCCAATATTTAATAAAATATATTTTTTAAAAATACAATCCAATATTTAATAAAATATATATTTTTTTAAATCCAATCCAATATTTAATAAAATATTTTTTTTTTAAATACAATCCAA
>OY744555.1:9785038-9792538 GCA_963556195.1 Sepiola atlantica
CACACACTATGGTTATCGATACATGTTTCAACCTCCTTAAAACGACTCTGGTCTCTTCTAGTTCTAAAATTTCTTTCCTTCTATAACTAATCTATAAAGCATTGTACGATTCAACCCGTTGGCAAATGTCTAAATTTATTCATGAAAACACAAGTTTTGGTGACATCTCTTCACTTTATGGTAGACTTGAATTGTAGAAGAGGAATAAAAGAAAGAATTTTGCTTATTTTCAAGAAAATAGAATATAAAAAAAAAAAAAAAAAATTAAAAAAAAAAAAAAAAAATGGATCGACTAATAAATATTGCCAAAGAAAACCAGTATAATCGGACAATGGACAGCTAAATAAATCTATGATCTGTAAATCTAAATGTAAAAAAGATGTAATCGAATATAAAAAAAAAAGTCCTTGCTAGAAGTAGGTGCAGAGGTTAGGGTTAGAATGAAGAATATATAAAAAGTCTTCGATAGAAATAGGTGCAGAGGTCTATAAATGGTAAAATCAATTTTAGAAAAAATAAAAAAAGAAAAAAGAAAAAAATAAATGAAATAGAAAAAAAAAATAAATAAAGAAAAAAAAAGAAAAATTTAAAAAAGAAAAATTTAAAAAAGAAAAAAAAAAAAAATTTAAAGAAAAAAAAGAAAAATTTAAAAAAGAAAAAAAAGAAAAATTTAAAAAAGAAAAAAAAAAAGAAAAAATACTTCCTATTCTATATATAGCAGCAATTCATAAGAAAGATCCATCAAGAAAATCAAAGAGATAAAAAGAAAAACTATTACCATATTTTCTTGTATACAAGACGAGTCATTTGGAATAAAGTATAAAAAAAAAAAAAAAAAAAAAAAAAATTTCAAAAAAATAAAAAAAACAAAATAAAAAAATAATTATACATAGAGACAGGTTTTCATAAGTGTTTTCGTCAGCTTTAAAAAGGTAGTAATAATCTTGAATGACACAGAAGATGACCGCTGTGGAATGATGTTACAGGTAAAGAAACTTGAGGATGAAGATGAAATAAAAAAAAATAAAAACTGGGAGGAGAATGGCGAAAATTGTTTGGCGATTTTAATCAATCTGATTTTGATTTTAAAATTTTCAAGAAAAAAAAAAAAAAAAAATTTAAGTTTTAAATATTGAAAAGGTAATATTGTTACAGCAGGACAAGGGGCTTAAATGAACGAAAAATATATTTTCGCTCTAATTTTGTTGGAAAATCAGTAATAACAAGCCGCGCGTGCGTGGTGCCCCTCTGTATGTGACGAGTGTAAAATGCAACAATACATTTGGGCAATTTGGGGCATTTTTGACCCCCCTTTGACCCCCTGAAGGCGCAAACCAGAATTTTTCTGAGGTCAAAGATGCTCATTTTATATCCAGAACAATTGCCTCTACATTTTGGCCAAGTTTCAGAAAAATTGAATGGATGGATCAAACGTTATGGGAGAAAAGGGTCATTTTTTGCCATTTATGGGGGCTTTTGACCTCCTGGGGAGGGGGGACCAGATTTTTTCCAAGGTCAGCGATACTTATTTTCTATTAGGAACAATTGCCTCCACATTTTGGTCAAGTTTCAAAGAAATTGAATGGTTGGATGAAAAGTTATGGGGCAAAAAATGTCATTTTTTGCCATTTCGGGGCCTTTTGACCCCCTGGGGGGCTTACCAGATTTTTTTTCAAAAAATCGGAGAATGTCCCTTTCTAACCCGACCAAAGTTACTTCATGCAAAATTTCAGAGAAATTCAATGGATGGTTGCGGAGAAAAATCCGGATGGACGGACGGACATGCCTCAAAACATAATAAATCGGAGGACCAAAAAGACAACAAATTTCACTCTCAACAACACTGCAAAACATTTTCACGATTACCAGTCTCATCACCATTATTCGTGGAAACGCCTTGAGTCTGCTCTCGGCCTGCCAAGCCAGCCGATCATTTGAAGAAAACTTGACTGTGATACAATTATATATAAGGAATCGGGATTTCTCGATATTGAACTAACCAATGTTCAAGTGACGAATAAAGGATTTATTAATTATTTATTGAATTATTAATCTTATAGTTTACTTTTTCACCGAATGGATCAGTGTAATATATAAGGAATCAGGATTTCTCGATATTGAACTAAACAATGTCCAAGTGACGAATAAAGGATTTATTAATTATTTATTGAATTATTAATCTTATAGTTTACTTTTTCACCGAATGGATCGGTGGAATATATAAGGAATCAAGATTTCCAATATTGAACTAAACAATGTCCAAGTGACGAATAAGGGATTTATTAATTATTTATTGAATTATTAATCTTATAGTTTACTTTTTCACCGAATGGATCGGTGGAATATATAAGGAATCAGGATTTCTCAATATTGAACTAAACAATGTACCAAGTGACAAATAAGGGATTTATTAATTATTTATTGAATTATTAATCTTATAGTTTACTTTTTCACTGAATGGATCAGTGGAATATATAAGGAATCAGGATTTCTCTATATTGAACTAAATAATGTCAAAGTGACTAATAAGGGATTTATTAATTATTTATTGAATTATTAATCTTATAGTTTACTTTTTCACCGAATGGATCGGTGGAATATATAAGGAATCAGGATTTCTCAATATTGAACTAAACAATGTCCAAGTGACGAATAATGGATTTATTAATTATTTATTGAATTATTAATCTTATAGTTTAATTTTTCACCGAATGGATCGGTGGAATATATAAGGAATCAGGATTTCTCGATATTGAACTAAAAAATGTCCAAGTGACGAATAATGGATTTATTAATTATTTATTGAATCATTAATCTTATAGTTTACTTTTTCACCGAATGGATCGGTGGAATATATAAGGAATCAGGATTTCTCGATATTGAACTAAACAATGTCAAAGTGACGAATAAGGGATTTATTAATTATTTATTGAATTATTAATCTTATAGTTTAATTTTTCACCGAATGGATCGGTGGAATATATAAGGAATCAGGATTTCTCAATATTGAACTAAACAATGTCCAAGTGACGAATAAGGGATTTATTAATTATTTATTGAATTATTAATCTTATAGTTTAATTTTTCACCGAATGGATCGGTGGAATATATAAGGAATCAGGATTTCTCAATATTGAACTAAACAATGTCCAAGTGACGAATAAGGGATTTATTAATTATTTATTGAATTATTAATCTTATAGTTTAATTTTTCACCGAATGGATCGGTGGAATATACAGGGTGGGCCAAAATAAGGGTCCTATCTTTAAATTTGAATAACTTGAATTTGAATAACTTCCACAAAATAAAAGTTAAACTCACCAAACTTTATGTGTGTGTAGACTGACCCTTCCGAGATTTTTTGAAATAAACAAAACAAATTTTAGCCGAAAAACACTTCTTAAAACTTACAAAAACTAAAGTATTGTTTTTTACACTGTTTTGAGTTTTTTAAGCAAAAATAATGTTTTCTAAATGAGGGTACGTTCCTTAGGGCTAATACGGCTCATGCTTGCTTCGGAAGGGGTCCTTTACTTATTCTAAAAAAAAAAAATTTTTTAAATCAATAAATAAAAAAGTTATGAATTTTTAAAAATAGGACCCTTATTTTTGCCCACCCTGTATAAGGAATCAGGATTTCTCAATATTGAACTAAAAAATGTCCAAGTGACGAATAAGGGATTTATTAATTATTTATTGAATTATTAATCTTATAGTTTACTTTTAAACCGAATGTAATATATTTTTTTCTTTTTTGTTAGAAAAAAAAAAAAAAAAAAAAAAGAAAAAAGTTAATTAAATAAATATTCACGTTTAAACTTCATAGAAAGGCAACTCATAATATATATTAATAATCATTTTATTTTTATATTTCAGAATTTTAGATGAGGGTTCATAATCTGTATTAGGATCGTTCAGCTTACTATTCTCACTTTGGTTCTTATTTTCACAACGATCAAGTGAGTACATCGTTGGGCCCCTCTCAAAAAATTGAATTTTATAAAATGTAAAAAAAATAAAGGAAAATAAGGTGTTATGGGTTGAGCGTAAAAGGACATAGGTTCCTAATTCAATCTCAAGCATGGCCATCCCTACTACAGGCCAGGCAATCGTGCAACTGGCGTCTTTTACTGGGGGCCATGTGAATTTTCTTAAATATTCGATATAGAAGTTGCAAACTATATCATCAACTGGTGCGGATCCTTTTTTTCTTTTTAACCACAATATACAAGTAATGATCTTTTGACATAAGTACAAAATCTCTAAAAAAATCCAACATTGAAATAAAAATTCTTCATTGAAATATGCATTTGCCTTTGTTTATTCAAAATTACCTGTCTCTTCATTTATAGGAATTTGTCAATAATTGTCAAATGTATCAATTAGCTCATTGTGGTTCTTATTATTTGGTATGTAAAACACATAAAAACATCAAACTAATATCACAGAGGAATTTTACCTTTGTTTGCAACTTCTATATCGAATATGTAAGAAAATTCACATGGCCCCCAGTAAAAGACCCCAGTTGCACGATTGCCTGGCCTGTAGTAGGGATGGCCATGATCTCAAGCGATGCCGTGTTTTTCTGCTAGTGTTAATATAATACAGTGTCAAAGCTTGTCGCGTTCAGACTAAATAGTCAAACCCCGAATCAAGGGAGATCACTCTTACTTACAAAATGGTCCAAGAGAGGTAACTAATAATCTAGATACAGGAGCTGGAAAGCATATTTTGTTATATCAGGTTTTTAAGTTCCAAAATATTTGATAAAGAAATGGAACAATATCAGATCAGCCAGGGGTTTTTACCACGCCTAATAACCCGGTATTGTCCGGCCCTTTGGGTCTGGATTTACGCCGGTCTATCGGTTGTCTGTCCTGTGCAGTTCTAGGACGTGCACCCTCCCAGGCTTTGCCTCCCCTCTTTGAGGAGGAGTAAGTTTATTGCTTACTGCCTGAGGCGCCCCTACCGGGGAATGCCGACGGGGATGCCCAGGCAATTTTTAAACGGCCAGAGTGCTCAAATTCTCGAGTGCTCAAATTCTCGAGTGCTGGTTTTTTCCCACTTCCCCGACCTTGTGTCACATTTTATCTTGTGAGAGGAAGATAAATTGGATCAGATCTATTTAGTTGTTAGTGAAGTCCCCATTCATCTTTATTATGTTAGTGAAACCCTGTGAAAATTCCATTTTTTTCATGGAAAATAATTTTTTTGGAAAATATTCAAATACCAAAAAAAATGAAACAATTTTACATTTTTTTTTTTTTTAAATTTTATAGTGAAAGTAAAATATTCGTTTTTGACATTCATTTTACGTCTACCAAAGAAAGTTATTAATTAAAATTTGTAAAGGTTTTGAAGTTAACTTTGAGGAAATCAGTTGTTGACTGTCTCCTTACATATAGAAAGCGGTATTACCATATCAGGCTGTATAATATATATATATATAGCATAATATAAAATGAAATAATAAAATAAGGTGCCAATCAAATTTTATTAGAATTCAATGTTCAGGCAAAGTACCTTAAAGTCCTTAACTCATGAGTTTTCAAAGAAAATTCTTCTCCTTTGAAAACTCATGAGTTAAGGACTTTAAGGTACTTTGCCTGAACATTGAATTCTAATAAAATTTGATTGGCACCTTATTTTATTACTTCATTTTATATTATGCTATTAATGCTCTATCCAGTATATTGCGCTTCAGTTTTATCCGGATGTTCACTAATTAAAGATATTAGTTGCCTCATATCTTTTGTTAGATTAACTTATATATATATGATAATTTTATTTACACAGACATGTACAAAATCTGCGACACTAGCATGTCTATGTTATCGATCAACAGTTACTATAAACTGAGATCTCATCAGGCAGAGTTAGAATCCGATCTTAACCTCAGATCATATTTGGAGAGAACCCATATCTCCAAATATGATCTGAGGTTAAGATCGGATTCTAACTGCCTGATGAGATCTCAGTTTATAGTAACTGTTGATCGATAACATCGACATGCCAGTGTCGCATATTTTGTACATGCCTGTGTAAATAAAATTATCATATATAAAGCTCTATTTTGATATTGAGCACTTTTTATAAACCCGGTTAAAATTCTCTGGATTACCACCCTGTGGATATTTTTTACCTGGATTATTACCATTATTATTATTATATATATATATATATATTAGAAATGTTGTTCTTGGTTTAGAAAGCATTAAAAATAATAATGAGTAACTAGAACACCACACAATGCATTTTAGTTTTATTAACTTTTATTTATTTTTTTTTTTCAATTTAATTTTCAAAGATATACTTCCTCATCAGAATTTCAAATAAAGATGCATTAAAATACCATTTTTTTTTTCTTTTCTCATCTCGTTTTTTGGTGTATATTCAATTTGTGCGTTGTTTAAACGAAGGTGGGATGAGAGTCTCTTCAGTCAAGTACGCGGCACGTGGCTTATATCTTTTGTTGGATTAACTTATATATATATATATATATATATATAACGAATTGCGCACTATCTCCAGAGAGTAATTGCAACATGATTGAAAACAGAACTTCCACCCAAGGTGTGTAGGGGGGGGGCGATTGTTCCCATGTTTCAACACATGTATGAATTAGCAGGTTATTGTTGTAGACCCGTGCTAGGGGTCACAAAGATAACAACCACAAATTGTGACAGGTTAAAATATGCAATGTATTTATTCATAGCAATACAGTAACGCCACTAAATGTGGTAGGAGATGACCGAATTCCTACCATGCGGTAAAACATGAATAGGAATGTCCTCTGTTTGAGTCTTTGCAACCATGGTATTTATTATAGATGGTTGCTTCCATTAGTTCTTCAATAGGGGTGATTTGTACCCCACAACAGTTATACGGAAGGACTTGCTAAAGCCATCTTCAGGGCTGCATTTATTATATTTTTTATTTTACAGGGGGTTTTACCGCCCTCACATACAGCGCCTCATATTCTCAAATGGTCACGCAGATTCAAGGTTGCTTAATTTCAGTGGTCTTATGAGAACCGGTGTTTCAATGTGATTATGCCGTGTGTATCTATTACATAAAGAACAGCTGTCTGCATGTATGTATGTTTTATGCCTACAAAAAAATTCCCGAGATCCTCTACAGACTCAAGAGATACTCAACAGAAAACCGTAAAGTTGATATTTTCTGAATCACCCATCTTTCGGGCAAGAAATATTGGAAAAGAAACATCAATTTCTTTGTGCCGAACTGATACGGAACTTCTCGGGGGGGGGGGGGGATACCAAATTTCTTCGTTATCCCTTCATCTGTACGTTGTGTGCGGTTTGCCCAGATGATGCCTTGATTCGAACAGCGTTCAAGTGACCTATTTTTCCTCGGATCTTGTAAGCTGTCCACTTGGCGCTACAGGTGTCAAGAAAGTACCAACCGACTTCCCCACCGACTCCCAAGAAATTTTTTTTTAATTTTTTTTTTTAAATTTTTTTTTTTAAAACGATGAC
>OY744555.1:9797538-9825038 GCA_963556195.1 Sepiola atlantica
ATAGAACGCACTCACGCAGCAGAGAGCGAGAAAGAAATCTTCTGATTGCCAAATTACTCGTAAGATGTAATATGAAGTGAAAGGCCCTGATCGACACCGGTTGCTTCTCTAGAGGCAGCATTCATATTTGAAGTGATGCTGATTAAAGATTATGAGAAAATATGGCTACCAGGTGGAAAAGATGTCCGAGAGGGAAGGTGTTGGAGAGAGAGAGGGAGAAACGGTGAGAGAAAGAAGAAAGGGTTAGAGTTAGATGAAACTGATTATTATAAGACAAAAATAATTGTGTGAAATAGGTTGAAGAAAGAAAAGTAAGAATAAAATGAAAGACTAGGGTGTAGATATTATTAAGTGAGATGGTAGTGGTTAAAAGAAATAGAGCTGAGAAATAGAAAGAGGAGGAGAGAGAGAGAGAGAGAGAGAGGGGAGGAGAGAGAAAGGTGAGGAGAGAGAAAGAGAGGGAGAGAGAAAGAGAGGGAGAGAGAAAGAGAGGGAGAGAGAAAGAGAGGGAGAGAGAAAGAGAGGGAGAGAGAAAGAGAGGGAGAGAGAAAGAGAGAAAGAGGGAGAGAGAGAAAGAGGGAGAGAGAGAAAGAGAGGGAGAGAGAGAAAGAGAGGGAGAGAGAGAAAGAGAGGGAGAGAGAGAAAGAGACGAAGAGAGAAAGAGAGGGATAGAGAAAGAGAAGGAGAGAGAGAAAGAGAAGGAGAGAGAGAAAGAAAGAGAGAGAGAGAAAGAAAGAGAGAGAGAGAAAGAAAGAGAGAGAGAGAAAGAAAGAGAGAGAAAGAGAAAGAAAGAGAAAGAAAGCAAGATAAAGAGAAAAAGAAAGATAAGTGAAAGAGAGAGATAAAGAGAAAGAGATAAAGCGAGATAAATAGAGAGAGAGAGAGAGAAAGAAAGAGGGAGAGAGAGAAAGAGAGAAGCAAAAAAAAAAAAAAAAAAGCAGTAACGAAGCCAAAAGTACTGGAGGGACAATTTAGGATGAAAGTGAAAGAGGTAAAAAAAAAAATTTAAAAAATAAAAAAGAAAAGAAAAAGTAAAATAAAAAGAAAAAGAAAAGAAAAGAAAAGAAAAGAAAGAAAAAAAAAGCAGTAACGAAGCCAAAAGTACTGGAGGGACAATTTAGGATGAAAGAAGTGAAAGAGGTAAAAAAAAAATAAAAAAGAAAAAAAGAAAAAAAAAAAAGAAAAGAAAAAGAAAAGAAAAAAGAAAAAAAAAGCCGCCGCTGAGGTTCGGTGGTGGGATGCAGTGATGAAGCGAGAACTTCCACAGGTAAAAATAGATTGATGTTCACCTACAGACCGACTGACAGGTAACCTGGCAAGGTTCGTGGGTTACATTCCATTCAGCAAGTAGAGATTTACATCTAAGTTGTGTGCGTTTGTCAAAATTCGAAGGTGATAAGTTGTCGGTTCCTTTTGGGACGAAACGAACAGCGTCTCGAGAAGAATGGCACAAGTCGTTATTTCCAGCAGCCATTTTGACAAGCTGGGCATAAAATAACTCGAGACCCGCTTCAAATTTGGACGCAGCATTCATCAATGTCACGGGGATGGTTTCCCGGTCAATTTTCATAGGAAAAATAACTGCCAGAAAGAATGGTTAGCGTCAGAAATTTGACTAGAAGAAACGATGGAAGTTATTGGATAAAATGGTAAAGACTTTATTTTTGAAAGAATCATAGTGATCAAGGTTAAAAGCCACTTAAGGATAGGGTTAATTAGATGGATAGATTGTCAGTTGAATGATGAAGAATATTATGAGAGGATTGAAAATGATGAAGAATATTATGAAAGGATTGAAAATGATGAAGAATATTATGAGAGGATTGAAAATGATGAAGAATATTATGAGAGGATTGAAAATGATGAAGAATATTATGAGAGGATTGAAAATGATGAAGAATATTATGAGAGGATTGAAAATGATGAAGAATATTATGAGAGGATTGAAAATGATGAAGAATATTATGAGAGGATTGAAAATGATGAAGAATATTATGAGAGGATTGAAAATGATGAAGAATATTATGAGAGGATTGAAAATGATGAAGAATATTATGAGAGGATTGAAAATGATGAAGAATATTATGAGAGGATTGAAAATGATGAAGAATATTATGAGAGGATTGAAAATGATGAAGAATATTATGAGAGGATTGAAAATGATGAAGAATATTATGAGAGGATTGAAAATGATGAAGAATATTATGAGAGGATTGAAAATGATGAAGAATATTATGAGAGGATTGAAAATGATGAAGAATATTATGAGAGGATTGAAAATGATGAAGAATATTATGAGAGGATTTAATATAATAAATGGAATGGAGAAAATTTGATTACTCATGAGGACGGTTTATGGGAAGTATTTGTTGACATGGAATTTGAAGAAGACCAAGTTGTAGCCCGCAAAGAAGTAATCCCATGGTAACGTGTTGCAGAGATAGGAAGTTCTTGGAAAAAACTTATTGGAATTTTTTTTTTTTTTTTTTTTAAATGTTGATAAGTATCTTGGTAGTAAGGTTACAAAGCAAAATTGCTCAAAGATTGAACTAAATGTGCGAATTAGTAATGCCTGGGTTGGACTGGACTAAAATAAAAGCAATCTGAAAGTCAAGATGAAACGTGAGTTCTTGTATATCGAAGTAGCACTTAATTGGAGAAGACAATTAACAGTGTGTAGACCAGAATGTTAAGAGCTTTTTTTTTTTTTTTTTTTTTTAAAAAAAACATTTCACCCCAAACAAAGCAGTCCGCCACTGTAGACGTAAGGGGCTACTGAGAATTAGGGTGTAGGTTTTGGGGGCCATCCTAAGTTGGGAGCTGTGCAACGAGATGTCTGTTTACATTAGTTTTAAACCTCTGCGTGTCAGTACAGTCGGGGAAACAGGGAGGGAGTTCCAGAGGCCAGCAGCACGAGGAAAGAAGCTATTGGAGTAGAAGGCTCTCCGGCATCTGTGGACTTCCACAGTGAATGGATGTGATTTGGCTGATTGTCGAGTTGGTCGAGTGTATTTACGTCGGGGAGGGGGCACCAGAGCAGTCAGCTCATCGGAGCATATGTGAAGCACATGGAAGAAGAAAGGAAAGTTGTTTGTAAAGCAAAACGACATTTTGTGCTTACACCATTGCTAAAGTTGATTGGCTGTTGTGTTTTATGGCATCGCAACCCCTGTTAGGGAATTTTATGCCAAAATCGCAGATTTTATTTTGCATACACATGGTTTATAGATTAATCCGTTTTGTAGCGGGTATATTATAAATAAACTGTAAACGATAGATTCTATTCAAACCATAGGTGGGTTAGGGTTATGGTTACTGACAGGTACTATCACTGCAGGTTTGAGAGAACCTGAGAATAATAGGAACTGAAGGGCGACCCCACGCACCAAAGCTCCTGAATTGGGACCTTACCACCGGAAGAAGTTTTGCGTCATACTTAGATGCCTATGCAGAGACTGCCCTTTTTTTTTTTTCTTTTTTTTTTTTCTTTTTTTTTTAAATTTTTTACCCGAGGTGCAATTTTTTTTGGTTTGTTTTACGGCATATCAACCTTTTTCAGGTTATTTAATGCCGAATCAATTGTTCTTTTTTTTAAGAAAGAAAATAAAAATAAATAAATATTTTGAAAAAATTCGATAAACTTTTTTTTTTTTTTTTTAAACATCATTTCCCCCCCCCCCCCGATTAATTTAACACCAAGTCAAGCTTGATTTATATTTCTTTAAACAATTATATTTTTTTTATACAGATCGACAGCTTTCAAAAATTCATTATTGTCTCTACTTTATTCTTCTTAAACAGTTCCTTCATTGTACCTGCTTTGTAGAAAGTTTCCCTTATAAGGACCAGATCAATGCATTCATTAAGAATATGCTTGATTGTGTACGCAGTCTGGCATGCATAGCATATTGGTTGCTGTTTGCCTTCAAGTAAGTAGGAATGTGTAATCCTTGTGAGACCTATGTGAAATCTGGATAACACTACTTCCTCCTTTCGGCTTTTTCGTGAATTTTTTTCTATTCTCCATTTTTTTTGTCTGTTAGCAAATACATAGTGTAATAAATAATTGGATCTTCAAGAACATTTTACCAAAGATTCATCTTTGAAGAATGCTTCAAAGATGAACTGGCATTTGTCTACAAACTGGATGATATGTCTGAAACTTCAAGAACAAAATTTCAAAAGAATCATGGTTATTCATACCAGCAGACTCTTCAAATTAGCGTATTTAGATTCACTTTTAACCATCTATTAGTTTGGTTGTACTCTTATAAATGACGCACCATGTTTCCGTGACTTCGTTCGGGCAGGTTACGGAAGCGCCCGAAAATTGACAAGGCGAAAACTGACAAACGCTAAATTGAAGACTGGCAGCCGATAAATTACGACAAAGATAATAAAAATAAAATACATATATAAAAATAAAGAACCGACAAACCATAGCTAAACAATTGGGTGTTTTTATCACAACGTTTCGGCCGATGTAACCTCCGACCTTCTTCAGGTGTACTTTGTCGGACTCGGGAATTCCGAAACATAATAGTTATGAACTTCGTAGACATTGGTGCAGCCGGATACTGTCCAGTTTACATTTCGGTGCGGTCCCATTCAGCTTTCACTCATTTCGAAAATGGTTAGCCTTTTCATACATTTAGTTCATCACGTTTCGGCCGATGTAACCTCCGACCTTTTTCAGGTGTACTTTGTTAAAATAAATATCGTCTGTACTCTGCCACGAATGTGTATTTTTTTTTTTAAATTTATATTTAGAATTTTTTCTATTCAAAAATAAATTTTATAACAAAGTAATTATAATAGCTCAATAGTGTAAGGCCAGAGCTATGTTATATTCAATATTTTTTTTTTATATAATTTTATATCATTTCAATGTTATGAAGGACAGATTCACGTCATTTCATAAAACTTTTTTATTCAGCATACAATATATCACGGAAGTGAAGGGCGGAAAGCCGTCCTCTTCACACATTTCAGTCATCATCAAAAATCCAAAGAAAGGACCACATTTCTCAACTTTATTCTAATATACACTCATAAAAGATCCGTTACGTAACTGCGGTATCTCTAGGGCGCCACCGATCCGTAGAATGACCATAATACTGTCACCCACTTCCTATTCACTTTTACTACATGTGCGAAGGCCTATTGTTCCAGCCTATAGTACCGACAAATGAGCATTCAGTGTTATACGCGAACATCGAACATCCCTATTAACTTCAACACTATAGACAACTGTGATTTTATCGAAAGAATAACCCCCGCATCGGAGTTGCAACGAATCGAAATTTTACCTCCACATGATTAAATTCTATTCCTAAAAAAATAAAACCGCACATGGGATCGAACACACAGCGACCAGCTCCTTAATTGAAATGCTACTCGACCGACCACTACTTTAAATATTCAACTAACTGTATTTATTGTTTTTTTTTTTTCTTAGATTATGTTTCAAATGCCCTCCAAAAATTGCGGTTAAGCTAAAATAAAATAATAAAATGGTGGGATATATCTCTCTGTAAAAAAATACCGCAAAATAAAGACATGAATGCAATATTTGATCGAACATGAACTGCATTTCGAATTTTTTAAAATACAGCCACCTGACGTCCAGTTGTATGGTTCTCCTGGGGGATGAGTGTTATACAATGCGACACAACGGAGTGTGCAAATATTTTCACTGGACTGTATGTAAAAAGTTGAATATCCAGAGTATTGATTTACTCCTCTCCAGGAGTTAGGCACAAGGCCAGTTTTTATCTTACTCCCAAAAGTAAGATGTGACCCAAGGTCGGGTCGGGAAAGTGGGGTTTAAAAATTGCCTGGGCAGCCCCGTCGGCCTCAGGCAGTAAGCAATAAACTTACTCTTCCCCAAAGAGGGGAGGCGAAGCCTGGGAGGGTGGACCTCCTAGAACTGCACAGGACAGACCCATAGACCGGCGTAAATCAAGCCTCGAAGGCCAAGACAATACCAGTCTATGGGGTGCAGTATCCATCGGAACAGATACTACACTTTGATCTTAGCCAAAAGGCCAAGTTGAATATCCAGAGTAGCAGCAAATCCTGGGAACATACCAGAAAAAATAGTTGAAGATATTTGACTGATTTTTATTTATATCTCATAACAGATGGCGGAAAGGACATTTTTCCGTTGCCAGATAATCGGGGATATTTATGCCAAGAAAGTAACAAAGACAGGAATCTTGGTGAATCTAATATATACGCGTGTGTGTGTGTGTATTGTTGTGACCTCGAAGGGCTGATATTAAATAAGACAACACGGTGGTATATTTACATTAGTGTGTATTTACCAGAATAGTATTTATAGAAAGATAGCTCCGAGACTTTCTTGTCAGCTCCTCTATAACTTCGTAAAAGCTTCGTAACATCGTACGCGATAAAAAAAAGAAATTGTGCTTGAATCGAAGCAGGGCTTTCTAGTCTAGGGGTAAAATACTAGCCTATGGACATTTACATCGACGGTTCGATCCCTGCCAGAGTAGTCATGCTGATGATGTCTCGTAGTCAGAAACATGTGTCCATGACTATCTTTATGCACGTAAAAATTTATAAAAAAATAAATTTATAAATGTCATATATATTTATTTATATCTCACATCAGATAGTGGAAAGGACATTTTTCCGTTGCCAGATAATCGGGGGATATTTATGCTAAGGGTAACCAAGACAGGAATCTTGGTCAATATGACCCTAACCTGCAATAACGTTTATGCAGGGTGGGCCAAAATAAGGGTCCTATCTTTAAATTTGAATAACTTGAATTTGAATAACTTCCACAAAATAAAAGTTAAACTCACCAAACTTTATGTGTGTGTAGACTGACCCTTCCGAGATTTTTTGAAATAAACAAAACAAATTTTAGCCGAAAAACACTTCTTAAAACTTACAAAAACTAAAGTATTGTTTTTTACACTGTTTTGAGTTTTTTAAGCAAAAATAATGTTTTCTAAATGAGGGTACGTTCCTTAGGGCTAATACGGCTCATGCTTGCTTCGGAAGGGGTCCTTTACTTATTCTAAAAAAAAAAAAAAAAAAAAAAAAAAAAAAAAAAAAAATCAATAAATAAAAAAGTTATGAATTTTTAAAAATAGGACCCTTATTTTTGCCCACCCTGTACAAAATACCTGAATAATGTTCATAGTCCTGATGACTTTCGAGTCAATACTGAAACATCCATTGATGATCATCAGAATCACATCATGGCCACCAGCAACTGTGCTAAGATGGCTGCAAAAGAATTGCACCTGAAGATGACTTCTAACCCTAAATTTCCTAAACTACCTCAAGTCCCATTTTAAGTCATACCATCTGTCGCGCCTCATTATGGCAACGGAACGGGTCAGATGATGACAATCGCTAGTTGATCATTGGTTTCTGGGGTTGGTTGATATCAAAACTGATAAACACTCGCTTTCTAGTTTGTCAATAAGCCGATAAACATGCAGAGTAGGTCGGGTGACAATTGGGCGGGATAAAGTTTGTGATCATCGTCGAAAGTACCAATTATCTCTGTGTTGCTTTGTCAACTGCAAATACAACAGCAATCACTCAGGAAACTAATCGATTGATTCTGATCTACAATACAATCCTGACAGTAATCAGAAAAAAAAAAAAAAAAAAAAAACTTGGCTCAAAACATCGGATTCAAAATACTCTTTTTCATTTAATTTTCAAACAGAACCCAATTATTTTTTTTTCTTCATAAAAAAAAACTGCATTTTAATCTATATTTTAATCCAACTTTATTTCGAACAATAATTTTTTTATAACGATCCTGACAGTAATTAGAAAAAAAAAAAAAACCTAGCTCAAAACACTATCTTTTTCATTTAATTTTCAAACAGAACCCAATTATTTTTTTTTCTTCATAGAAAAACCTGCATTTTAATCTATATTTTAATCCAACTTTATTTCGAACAATAACTTTTTATAACGATCCTGACAGTAATTAGAAAAAAAAAAAAACCTGGCTCAAAACATTGGATTCAAAATACTATCCTTTTCTATTTAATTTTCAAACAGAACCCGATTGTTTGGGGGGGGGGGGGTCAGAGAAAAAAAACTGCATTTTAAACTATATTTTAATCTTACTTTATTTCAAACAATACCTTTTTTATAACATTAAGTTTAACAAAAATTTTATGTAATTGTATATTTTTAGATATATTCATTTCCCTCCATTGCACGTCTTAAAAAATTTTTTTTTTTTTTTTTTTAACCTTTTCTGGTAGACTTTAATACACATCTCATTCGACAATCGTCACTTTCTGACACTCCTAAACTATCATATTATTAATCACAATAAACTATCATATTATTAATCACAATAAACTATCATATTATTAATCACAATATACATCCTTGACAACCAGTCTGAATGGATTTGTTGCTGTAGGGCTCAGGTATGGTTCTGTTCAGATTAATTTTTTTAAAAATATTTTGTTTCTTTTTTTTCGATTGGTATATTTTCATTAAAAATGACCCCTCCCCCTCCAAATTTTAGTGAATTATAATTTAAATTACAAATAAGATCAAAATAAAAATTAAATTGTGTCAATAAATGCTAAGTAAATTTTTACGAATCTTTATTAAGAATAATAAATCATGAAAATTTATTGTTAATAACTTTCCACTCATCTGACACTAACATCAACTCCCAGGCTTCATCTTATCTCAGAAGTGGTTAGTTTATTGCTAATCTCTTTAGGCGCCCCTACCGAATGTTGACAGGGCTGCTCAGGCATTTTTTGTAGACCAGACTGCACTTCACCAAGTGCGCGGGTTTTTCAAAACCCCACCTGACCTTGTGTCTGACCTCCTGCAGAGTAGGTAAATAAACATACTAATCGCAATAAGGCTTTCTTGGCCTTTATCTGTTCCGATGGATACTGCACCCTATAGACCGGTGTCGTCTTGGCCTTCGGGTCTTGATTCCGCCGGTCTGTGGGTTTGTCCTGCACAGTTCTGGGAGGTCCACCCTCCCAGTCTTTACCGTCTCACATTTTGAGAATGGTCAGTTTATTGCTATCGCCTGAGGCGCCCCTACCGGGGAATGCTGACAGGCGTTGGCTTTAAATGTCACAAAGACCCCCGACCCCCGACCCCCACTGGGCTTTCATGCAAAACCAAAAAAACACGCACTTTTATTGGTAACGCTCTGCTAGTTAGTAATGGCAGCAGTTCTGAACATACCCCCATCCACTCCTAACTCTTGCAGTCACACTAGCACCTGCCCCCCCCCCCCCGCTAGATATTTGAAGAAATGCATAAAACTAATGAAATGTAATTTCTACAAGTTCCCAAAAGATCATGAAAAAAAGCTGCATGACAATTAGATATGCATTGTGATAGAAGTATTGATTTACTCCTCCCCAGGAGTTAGGCACAAAGCCAGTTTTTTTATCTTACATGGAAAGAAAATGGAACAAGAAACACACGGAACTTACATACAGCAATTTGACCGAAACACTAAATGGACCATTCGGAAAATTGAAAAAATTAAAATAAGTCTTATCAAGCAAAAACACTCCGTATTATTTCATATTTGCCTAAAAATATATATATATATATATATATATATATGGGGTAAGGTACACGATAGTTCATGAAAAATGAAGTGTCGTGATAGACAAAATGTGTGAAAAGATGACAGACGGAAAACAAGTCAAAATGCAGGAGAAAAACAAAAACAAGAGATTTTTTTGACCGGTTTCATCTCACTTGTCTGCAAACAAAGTTACCACTGAATAACTTTATGAAAAACGTCATCGTCATTTATAAAAGGCCATTTACGATTGGTTGTGTGATGGACACGGATGGGTGAGAATTAATTATATTTCAATATCTATAAAAAAGTGCCTCATCCTCGATGTTATTTTTTACAGACAGCATCTTTACAACAATGGTAGAATGTATTTTGTTTGCCAGAGCGAGTTTAAGTTTCACTACTCATGTTGGGTAATTAATATTTATAAAAAATATGTGTGTCTAGCCATATTGACGAGTCTTGAAAATACTAAACCTGTACATAATATAAAATATAAAAATAAGAATAAAAATATATTTTCATTTTTCTCGCAAAAGAACTAGTGTTCTTTATACAATTATGGTAACGCCGAATATTCTTGCTTGTAAAACTTGGCGTCGATTTATAACTTTACGATGTCTTCCAAAGTAAAACTCTGATTTAATATATATATATATATATATATATACAGGGTGTTTCAAAAGTCTTGGGAACATTTTAATTTAATTTAACTTGTAATGTTCCCAAGACTTTTGAAACACCCTATATATATATATATATATATATATATATATGTAATGTGTGTGTTAGCTGTAAACGGTGGTTTACTATGCTGCAAGTAATACTAACATACCAATCGTTGTAAACATTACAACTGTTAAATCAAGCATTACAAACAACTTATAAATTCGTTCAGAACATACTGAATAGTTACAACTTTATGTTTCTTAATTTTTCAGATGAGGATTGATAACTTGTATCGTTTGGATAATTCGGACTATTATTCCGAAAAGAGATGTCAATCTACATCGACTGAAACTTGTGAGTATAAATATTAATTTGAAGATAGTTTGAATAACAAATATTACAAAGTTCAGAATTTATTAATCAAATGTGAGAAACATTAATGTTTTATGATTTTTTTTCTTTTTTAAAGAGTCACATAGAATTTTGTTTTTCAGCACGTGTAGTTGTCTTAAATAGACAGAATTCTTTAAAAAAAAAAACTATTCTCATAGAAACTGTGGTAACATTTGTCTACGTTGTACTCTAAGGAAATTATGTTTTCCACTGAGTACTCGATTATTTTTACAGAAGAGTTACTTTTTTTGCTATTAGTATCATAAAGATGTAAGTAAGTAAACAGTTCTACTTAAATAATTTCTCCCACTATAAGTAGCAGATTTGATAGCTCAGTCGGTAGAGCACCGGACACCAACCACTGTGGTCTTCTTGATTTCAAATCTTGCTACGCCTAACCACACCGATGAGTTGTAGAAATAAAACAAGTGTCTAAACAAGATGGCTACTTTTTCTTTTTTTAACTGAAAATATTTCTATGTATGGGGGAGGGTAAAAACAAAAATTTTTTTTTGGGGGGGGGGAATATAAAAATTTTTTTTTTTTTTTTTTTTTTTTTTTTTGAACTGAAAATATGTATGGGGAGGGTCAAAATAAATTTGGGGGAGAGGGGGGGGGGTAAAAAAATTTTTTTCTTCTTTTCTTAACTAAAAATATTTCTATGTATGGGGAAAGGTTAAAAAAAAAAGATTGGGGTGGGGTCCAAATTTTTCTTTCTCTTTTTTTTTTTAACTAAAAATATTCTTGGTCCGAAACAAAGAAAATCAATGCCCAAGAAATATGACTGGGGCTCCATCGGTTTACAGGTGAGCGTTCATTTCAATTGATTGTATGTATGTATGTATGTATGTATGTGGGATTATTTCCTAAACTAATCAATGGATCATTCTGAATTTTGGAATATATATATATATATATATATATATATATATACTCGTCAACACCGTGAGTAACATAAGCACATTATTTTTGTAAACTTTACCATTTAGGGGGTGCGCCCACCCAAACTCAAAATCTAAAAAAAACTTTTAGAAGAAGTTAGATACTAAAAGTTTAATAAAGAAAAGATTTATCACTCCCTGGAGAGGAGTAAATCAATACTCTACATATTATCCAATCATTTTTGACAGACATTTTGCTACTTTATAAAAAGTAGACGAGAAATGTGCACAATTGTTTGTTATGCAAACTGCAATGAAGTCTTTGAGAACACACACCCTAATCTGCAATGAAGTCTTTGAGAACACACCCTAACCCATTCATATTAGGAAAGTGCTAAGTAACTGTTCATCTGAACGTTAATGGAAAATCCATAAAGAGATTTGCACGTCTAAGTTTGTACATCTGGGGAAAAGTTGGAATTATCTTAACGAGCCACTCCTCTCCATCGGAAGCGCTCGCTACCAATTCCAGCAATGATGAAATATTCTCTAAAGCAAAAACTCAGTCTAGGAGGTCCGACACCAAAACACGTTTCATTTGGCTCGAGCATTTTATCAGAAGCAGGATAGACTATGCCACCTGGCAGGAAAATTATTAACTATAATTTGAGAATAAGAACTTAAAAAATGAGTCATGTTCTTTGAAAGTATATAAATGGGTAGATATCCTTCGGTACTAAGACCTGACACATAGAATTAGAAACCAAGGAACCAAAAACATGTAAAATTAGTATTGCAAAGTTTCTGCTAGATGAGCGTTTTTACTTATTGGATTGAGCATGAGAAAATTTTTTTCCAGAAGTGAGCCACACAAAACCTGGTTCACTATCGGGCACACTCCACTACTAGAGAACATTTTTAATAAAAATTTTTTTTTCTTTTTTTTTTTAAATAAAAATATTTAAAAAAAAAAAAAAAAAAAAAAAAAATTTTTTTATTTAAATTCACTGTAAAATATTTCTATACTTCCCCCATTTTGCTACAGAAGCCCATACACAAAAATATCTGCCTTAAAAATAACACTTTTCGTTAGAAATAATCTTTTTCTATTAAGTAAACTAGCAAAAATATGCTCCCTCTGGTCGTATATTTTTGCTAATATAGATGACAAACGAAGAAATACTACACCGTACTCTCCCCCAAAGGAGGTAAGGCCTGGGAGGATGGTATCATGAACACAGGAAATATATTACACAGCCTCCCCCACACGCATAAAAGGAGGTACTGCCTGAAAGAATGGTATCATGACAAACATACTACACTGGCCCCCTCCGCCCCCCCCCCCGAATAGTATAGTTGCGGTTTCAGACAGACAGATACCAAATCTCCATTAGTAATAGATTTGAAGTCTTCCTATTATCTCTGACAACTACGTTATTAACACATGCTGCCGTCACACATGAGCAAAAAAAAATGAATACTTAAAAAATTAAGATGAATTGATTCATGAATTGAAGATCAAATTAAATATTTTCATAATTCGTGAATTAAAATCTATTAAAACTATTTTCTTTAATTTGCAGGTGCATATTTAACAATCTGCCAATTAGTTTCGTTTTACGGCATATCAACCCTTTTCGGGTTATTTAATGCCGAATCCGGTCATTTTAGTGAAGGTGTTTATGCTTCAAGTTCTTTATATCTTCAAATATTTATTCATAGTTTTTGGTTTGGTTGTTTTGTTTTACGGCATATCAACCCTTTTATATCTTTAAGTAATCATTCATGGTGTTTGGTTGAGTGAAAGGGGGGAGAAAGAGGGGGAGAGGGAAGAAGAGGGGAGGGAGGGAAATTGTTTTTTGTTTTGGATTTTGCAGAACATGATTGAGTTTTGCAAAAGAAATAAAAAACAATAAAACATCAATGTTTGGTGCATTTTCAGTCAGGAAGTCAATAACTTCAGACAGCCTGGAAATAAATTTGAACTTTTCAAGACCCCAAAAAGAAAACCCAAGGTCAAAATAATGTTATCTGGTATGCGGTTTGGTTTGGTAGTTTTGTTTTACGGCATATCAACCCTTTTCGGGTTATTTAATGCCGAATCCGGTCATTTTAGTGAAGGTGTTTATGCTTCAAGTTCTTTATATCTTAAAATATTTATTCATAGTTTTTGGTTTGGTTGTTTTGTTTTACGGCATATCAACCCTTTTATATCTTTAAGTAATCATTCATGGTGTTTGGTTGAGTGAAAGGGGGGAGGGGGAGAAAGAGGGGGAGAGGGAAGAAGAGGGGAGGGAGGGAAATTGTTTTTTTGTTTTGGATTTTGCAGAACATGATTGAGTTTTGCAAAAGAAATAAAAAACAATAAAACATCAATGTTTGGTGCATTTTCAGTCAGGAAGTCAATAACTTCAGACAGCCTGGAAATAAATTTGAACTTTTCAAGACCCCCAAAAAGAAAACCCACGGTCAAAATAATGTTATCTGGTATGCGTTGGTAAAGTTACCCTATAATCCTAAATAGTTGCTCTGTACACTTAAAAGCATTGAGCTCTTGTCAAACATACATTAGATACGTATTTATAGCTCTATATAATTTGATATTAGACTAAATCTGTCCATTAGGATTGAACCTGTAACTACAAAACTTCAACTCAATAGTAATTGTGTGTGTGTTCGTTTGTATATTTATCTATGAATATGTATGTATGTATGTTTTTTTTTGTGAAAGAATAGCCACATACTTCACAAGTGTATGGCCTCTCCCTTTAATTTTCTTATCTTTCTGTTTTTGCCGGCTATTTCAGACACTCCAGCCTAGAGATCTTTTTAAGATTCTAACCGTCCCTTTAAGTGCAGTTGTTTGTATTTCTCTAGCACTCGGTTCACCGGGTATGCTCGCCAGATAGCTTTTGAAATTCTTTTTCATTAGTCCTGTTGCTCCTATAATTACTGGTATGATGGAGATCTCCCTAAGATTCCAGTTTCTTTTCATGTCGTACATAAGACCTTGGTATTTCGTAATCTTTTTCATTTCAGCTCTGTTTAATCCTGCATCATTAGGGACACTGACTTCAACTAGGGTTGCTACTTTCTCCCTTTTGTCCCATATTACGATGTCAGGTTTAACAGCTCCGTTTTCTAGATATGTAGCTGTAGGGATTGCATAGTCATAGTGGATGGTGCATGAATTATTTCCAACTGTTCTTTCTGGTATATCCTCCCAGGACTTGCTGCTACACTGGATATTCAACTTTTTACAAATAATCCAGTGAAGATATTTACACACTCCGTTGTGTCACATTGTATAATAGCCATCCCCCAGGAGAACCTTACAACTGGATGTCAGGTGGCTCACACTCTCTACTTCTGTGTGGCAGAACCTGCACTTGTTATTGTTACTGAAACCACTCATCTTTTTAAAGGCATTGGTCATGAAGCCTTGATCTTGAGCAGCCATTATCATTCTCTCCTGATCATAGTGGAGAGATCCTCTTTTCAGCCAGTCTACAGAGCCTTCCTCATCTATATATTCCTGGGATAATTCACCTAGGAAATACTTAGCACGTTGTTGGTTGGCCCATTCTTCCAGTTTTCTGGAATGAAAGGTCTTTGTGTATTTCTGGCGGCTTTTGCGAGCTATTTCTGTGGCAGGATTGTTGTCTGTTTCTGCCTCATTTGTAAGACAATCCTGTCCAAAATGTTTGGCCAGTTTTGTGATAGAGGTTGTTCTGCTTGCTCTGGTTTCTTGATGTTGGCATACCATCATAAGGTTTGGGTTCTGGGAGCTCATCAGATATTGGCCGGTGCTCACAATAGTGGCTCGATGTTGATGGTCAATTTCTGAGAGACCCATACACCCTGTTCCTCTTGGCAGATACAGCCTTGGTAGACACTGGTTTCTGTACACTACTCTGTACATTGTCAACATTTTTCTCGTTTTAGTGTCTAATCTATTAATGTCCTTTTGCGGCCAATCAATAATTCCAAAACTGTATGTTATCACTGGCATAGCTAATTGGTTAATGGCAGTTACTTGGATTTTGTTTGTTAGCTGTGTTTTGCAAATGTTTCTAACACAGCGTATATATTCACTGCCAATTTTTTCTCTCATCTTGGCATGTTGAATTGAATCGTTTTCTTCTATGCCAAGGTATTTGTATTGTTCCTGTTCTTCAAGGTCTTTGATATCAGTATCTTCATCAAGCTGTATGTTTTCCGTTTGGATTTTCTTCCCAGCTCTGAGGGAGCACTTGGCACATTTGTTCAGGCTGAACTTCATTCCAATATCTTTGGAGAAGGTATGTACATTTTTCAAATCTCTCCCATGGGTTTTTTGAGAAATGTTAAAATTAAAATTGTGTTTTCTAAATCAAATGATCCTCTACTTGGAACGCAGAAGTATACAATTTTGTTTTTTGTCTCATAACAAAAAATAATTATCTGTTTTTTGAAAATGTTATCACTGTTCCTACGTAATTAATAAGGTAAAAATCAGAATGTCGGTGCTGGGGATTTGGGGGGGGGGGGTAATATTCAATTTTTTTAAAATTCTAGTTATCTTTTATTTGTTTGACTTTATTCATTTCATTTTAATGAAAACAAAACGACAACCTTTTCTGGTTCAAACATTGAAATTTATAAATTTTCTAACCATTTCATCGGCTAAATGTTTCACAAATGAGGATTGTTCAGTACATTTATGGAGACGATCTTTGATTCCATTTCCTCAAAAAACCGTTCAAGTAAAAGATCTAATTTTTGGTATGAGTATTTATTATACCATTACACAACTTTCCTTACTAAACGCAAGTTGAAATTTTTTCAAAAAGTGAAAAATCGACCTACCCTAATGTACAACCTGTAAGAGTCGGTTTAAGTCAGCATCTGAACTAGCATACAGCTTGAGGTCAGCTATGAAGAGCAGTTGGTTGACTCTTTTGTTTAGATCTTGTTTGCAGCTCTGGCTCAGATTGTAAGCACTCTGGCTTTTGTTTAGTAATTTGCTTTCTCTCTTTTTATTTTTATTTTCATTCATTTGCTGGGGACGGGGCATTCTTCCAAATGCCATACGATCACCCGCTATTTACAGACTCCAACCGAGAGCTCTTTTCAGGATTCTGGCCGTTCCCTTGAGTGCAGTTGTTTGGATTTCTCTTGCACTTGGTTCACCAGGTATACTTGCTAAATACTTTTTCAAGTTCTTCTTCATGAGTCCAGTGGCTCCTATGATAACTGGAATGATAGAGATCTCTTTGAGGTTCCAGTTTCTTTTCATATCATACATTAGACCCTGATATTTTGTTATTTTCTCCCTTTCAGCTCTATTTAGGCCCCCATCGTTAGGGACACTGACCTACACCAAAGTTGCCACTCTCTCTCTCTCTTGTTCCATATGACAATGTCAGGTTTGACAGCTGCGTTTTCCAGTTAGGTAGCTGTTGGGATTTCATGGTCATAATGGATGGTGTATGTCTCATTCCCCACAGTTCTCTCAGGTAGATGTTCCCAGTGCCTGCTGCTACATCTGATATTCAGTTTCTTACAGATGGTCCAGTGGAGGTACCTGCACACTCCATTCTTAGTGTGTGTGTTTGCTAAAGTTAAATCTTGTTAAAATATGTTCTCCTCAAATCACTGAAGTAAAGCAATGTTAAACTTATTTATACAATATAAAAATAATATAAAATAAAGAAAGTAAAACTATACATGCTTTATTTTTTAAAACTTAGTGGAACAGTACGGTGCTTGACCACATTTGGATCGGCTGTTTGGGTTTCAAATCTCGGCATGGATAAACTCGCTTTGTTTAACAACCTATTGAGTCATGGACGACGAAACATCTGTCTGGATCACTACATATATGACTTTAAAGTCATTACTTAGTAATAAAGTTGGTATATACTTCATTTAAAAGTGCTCGATATTGAAATTGTTAGAGTTTATATAATTGTTTTTGGCTTATATTTGCAATATAGGAAAAAAAAAACAGCGATATATATATATATATATATATATATATATACAGGGTGGGCCAAAATAAGGGTCCTATCTTTAAATTTGAATAACTTGAATTTGAATAACTTCCACAAAATAAAAGTTAAACTCACCAAACTTTATGTGTGTGTAGACTGACCCTTCCGAGATTTTTTGAAATAAACAAAACAAATTTTAGCCGAAAAACACTTCTTAAAACTTACAAAAACTAAAGTATTGTTTTTTACACTGTTTTGAGTTTTTTAAGCAAAAATAATGTTTTCTAAATGAGGGTACATTCCTTAGGGCTAATACGGCTCATGCTTGCTTCGGAAGGGGTCCTTTACTTATTCTAAAAAAAAAAATTTTTTTTTAATCAATAAATAAAAAAGTTATGAATTTTAAAAAATAGGACCCTTATTTTTGCCCACCCTGTATAAATATTTGTTATTGTTTATTTATCTATGGACGTATACGTTTCGTCTCTTTTCAATCAAGACTCATCAGCATAGAAGTATGACTATTCACTACCGGTCACACGATTCGAAACCCTGGATTACAAGTATTTTTCAACCCCCAATCCAAACGTCGCTAACCGATAGGCCAATTCTGAACAGCTTATAAACAATGGTAATTTTAACACATTTAAAAGCGGCGAGACATACAGGCATTCAACTTCTATAAGTGAAGGAATGATGCATATAAAGCAAGTGACGTCACGCTGTGTTAGTACTACCATTTACAGTGCTCAAGGTAAAATTAAAATAAAACATTTGATTATAATAAACTTGTAAAGTATGTAACTTTTTGTTTTAACAGTAAATTATGGAAAAAGGTCCTTTAATCCATGGATTTTCAAAGATATAGATCTTATCCTCAGAAGGAGAAAACCAATAAATTATTAATTATTGGTAAATATTAATTTGAAAACTTTACAGAACAATTTTAAATGATGCATAAACAAAAAGAATTTATATATATATATATATATATATATATATATATATAGTCTAAAGAAGCTTTGAGTCATTTAAAAAATCAGATGTGTTAACAAGGAGTAAATTATGGAAAAGGTCCTTTAATCCATGGATTTTCAAAGATATAGATCTTATCCTCAGAAGGAGAAAACCAATAAATTATTAATTATTGGTAAATATTAATTTGAAAACTTTACAGAACAATTTTAAATGATGCATAAACAAAAAGAATTTTATATATATATTTTTAATGCAACCTTAATTCCTATATAATTTTATTTCTAGCTACCATATCGTAGAATGGTTCTTAGGTGTAGTGTTTAGATAGTATTTTATTATTATTATTATTATTATTACTAGTATAACTATTGTTATAAATAATTTTATTTGATATGCAAATTACCATATCACACGGTAGTATATTATTATTATTATTTTATTATTATTTATTTATGTATATATAAGTAACATTTTAAGCTGAATTATTTCGACACTTGATTATTGGGGAAATGGTAGTTTTATCTGTACCATTGGAGAGCCATGCATATAACTGTCCTGTTTTTAAATCTCCGAAACAGTTAAATGGTAAACAGCTGAAGATCCCCGTGTTAATATTAGATGCTTACGTTAAGGTCTCCTGCTTTTGTTTCACTGTTAGATACTTAATCCCCCTTTTTATTTTATTTAATTACTATTATATATTATTTATTTATGAATTTTCCAACAAATGTTAAGTCTACACTATTTTGGATTTAGTTAGTTTCTCTGGGAATTTAAACTGCATTTTCCTTTTTTTTGTCTTTTTGTTTAAAATAACTCAAAGCTTCTTTAGACTATATATATATATATATATATATATATATATATATATGTATGTATGTAAAATTGAAATAAAACAAAAAGTTACATACTTTACAAGTTTATTATAATCAAATGTGTTAACAAAGAGTAAATTATGGAAAAGGTCCTTTAATCCATGGATTTTCAAAGATATAGATCTTATCCTCAGAAGGAGAAAACTAATAAATTATTAATTATTGGTAAATATTAATTTGAAAACTTTACAGAACAATTTTAG
Source organism: Sepiola atlantica (assembly GCA_963556195.1). Taxonomy (NCBI): domain Eukaryota; kingdom Metazoa; phylum Mollusca; class Cephalopoda; order Sepiida; family Sepiolidae; genus Sepiola; species Sepiola atlantica. The sequence goes on from OY744555.1 coordinate 9,817,093, forward strand.
GTAGTTTTGTTTGGTAGTTTTGTTTTACGGCATATCAACCCTTTTTGGGTTATTTAATGCCGAATCTGGTCATTATAGTAAAAGTTTTTATGCTTCAAGTTCTTTATATCTTCAAATGTTTAATCATCGTTTTTGGTTTGGTAGTTTTGTTTTACGGCATATCAACCCTTTTTGGGTTATTTAATGCCGAATCTGGTCATTATAGTAAAAGATTTATGCTTCAAGTTCTAAAAATAAAATTAAAAAGGGGAGGGAGAAAGGGAGAGAACAATTTTAAATGATTCATAAACAAAAATTTATATATATATATATATAAATCACTAAGTTTAAAAGCTTAACAGATACTTTATCCCTTGGCCTTTTGGCTTGGAGCAAAGTGCAGTATCTGTCTTGATACAAAACCTCACCTTTTCTTTCTTCGGTCAGTGAAAGAGGGATTCTTTCTAGACTGAAGCAATTTTTATTTTGTCCTAATCAAGAGTGCCCATTTTTGGGGAGTTGTATTCCCCCCACCCCCACACACTAAAAACCAGCCTTGTGTAGAACTGCCCTCGTGGGGAGGCAAGTAAACAGAAGCTCAACAGATACTTTGAAAATGATAAAATAAAAATAAAAAAATAAAGGCATGGCCAGTAAAAGATAAAGGCTCTTCAGTTTATGGATAATAACTAGATTTTGTTCTATTTTTTTTTTTTTTTGTATCTTTTTATTTAATTTATTCTATTTTTTTTGTATTTTTTTTTCTTTTTTAAAAAATTTTGTTCTATTTTTTTTTTGTTTATTTCTTTCTTTTTATTTTGTTCTATTTTTTTTGTTGTATTTTTTTTTTGTTATATTTTTTTTGTATTTTTTTTCTTTGCTTTTTTTAAAAAATTTTGTTCTATTTTTTTTCTTCATTTTTTTTTATTTTTGTTTTTCGAAGACAGAAAAAAACAGGCCTTCAGAAATGAGTGCTTCATTACCCCCCCCCCCCCCCACCGCACCATTCACGAAGAAGGCAAAGAAGAAGAAGATACTGGTGAGAATTATGGACAACCAATGAGAAGAAAGAATCAGTGTGTCTACATGAGTGGAAGGAATGCATCTCTGGCTAAATAGCAGCCATTTCATCGCCAGGTATTCTTGATGGCGGCGGGCGGCGGCGGCATCAAAATCCGCAGGAGCATCTAAAATTAGTCTCAAGTAGTTTTGCCCATCAATCTCATATGTAGATATACTTATTTTCAAAAAGGTATTCCCATCGTATCAGGTATCTTGTTAGCTGCCACATACACCCCAGTCAACCCCGCCGCCGCAGCATTTCACATACAAAAATATTGCAACTGCATATTTTGGCAACACTTAACGGCTAAGACTATCAGATTGCTCTTCTACCGTACAGAGCACCATCCCATCTTCGTACGCGATACACAAGAACAGCAGCACCAACACCACAAGAAAGAAAGAAAAAAAAAAAAAAAAAAAAAAAAAAAGAAAAAATAAAAAACGTTGCAAGAATTTCTTGTTTCTCGTCAGAATGAACACAAGCAAATCTTTTGTGCCTTGCAGTTTATTTTTGGACTTCATACACGAACCACATTCGCCACACAACTGATGGCAAGAGACAAAACACAGAATGAAAACTGATTTATTTTTAGGCTTGCTTGTTTAGTTGTTTGGTTTTACGGCATATCAACCCTTTTTCGGGTTTTCTAATTTTACGATCTTATGCTCCAACTTCTGGATATCTTCAAATATTTATCCATCGTGTTTCGTTTGGTTGTTTCGTAGTAGAAAATTGTTTTTTTTTTTGACTTTGCAGAAAATGATTGAGTTTTGCAAAGAAAAAGGAAAAAAAACAATAACATCAATGTTTGGTGTATTTTTAGTCAGGAAGCCAGTATCTTCAAACAGCCTGATCTGGTAGCGCCAGAGCTTTATTTTTAACTCTCTGGGGTATGCGTATTATATATAAAATACCAGACACTCACTCAGGAACTCCCACATTCTGCGACGCATGAATCAGTCTAAGTAAACCAGCTGGAACCGCATCCACAACGTCCTTCCAGCTTCTTCCCATTGCAATCAAATCTCACTCGATTGTTTGCTAACAGTTCATTTTTGATCTTCATCTTTTTCCATCAGGGTTCCACTGAAGCACAGTTTGCAAATCTCTCTGGGGCCAATCTTAGGGCATGTCCGAGCCAGCATAGACGTCATTTGCAGATTGACGATTTAGCCTCAGATCTAAATTAAATTTTTTATAACAGCAACTTTCTGTCCACACTGCTATATGCAAGTGGAACTTGGCATCTCAAAATCAGCCAAAATTAGACGCATTTGATTCCAAATGTCTTAGAAAGATTCTAGGGATTAAATGGAGCGATAGAATTCAGACCGCACTGACCAACAGGTGGCATAAAATACTAGTAACGTACCAATTCAGGATGAGCAGTAAGCACTACTCATCACAATCTCTCTTGGCCTTTTGGCTAAGATCAAACTGTAGTATCTGTTCCGATGGATACTACACCCCATAGACTGGTATAGTCTTGGCCTTCGGGGCTTGATTTACGCCGGTCTATGGGTCGGTCCTGTGCAGTTCTAGGAGGTCCACCCTCCCAGGCTTCGCCTCCCCTCTTTGGGGAGGAGTAAGTTTATTGCTTACTGCCTGAGGCGCCTCTACCGGGGAATGCCAACGGAGCTGCCCAGGCAATTTTTAATGGCCAGAGTGCTCACTTTCTCGGGCGCTGGCTTTTCAAACCCTACTTTCCTGACCCGACCTTGGGTCACATCTTACTTGTGGGAGTAAGATAAAACTGGCCTTGTGCCTAACCTCCTGGAGAGGAGGTAAATAAATACTCATCACAATTATCCGGGAGGTGACGGTGGTTAAGTGGATAACGACTGAAGACCTGGGGGTTCCAAGTTCGAATACAGTCGGTTCCACAGTACCACTTTCACTTAGGGATGGTCCTATGATTCTAACTTAAAAGATATTAGGGAAACCGTTTCAGTACTTGTGAGTTCATACCTTGCTCATGTGAACACAGATTTGATGGGATTTGAACCAGAGCTGTGAAATCATAAGGTATAAGGTCCGACTCAGATTCCTAAGATTAAAAAATATCTGACTCCAACTCTTCTATTCGGACTGTCTGTCGATTCCTTAGAGATTAAAAACTCCGACCGACTCCAAGCATTCTTACGAGTCTGACTTCTTCCAAAACTTTCGACTCCCGACATCGCAACTCCGATTTGAACTCGGCATCTTCTCAATTCAATGTTTCGGACACTGGCGTATCTTTTCAAACTCAGGAATATTTCCATCTGGAATCTGGACGGAATTTCCGAAACGTTGTTAGGATGACGCTCAAGATGAGAACAGTAGTCCGAATAATCCAAATTATGCAAATTATCAATCCTCATCTCAAAAATTCATTATTATTATTTCTATCATATTAACTTTTCAGAATTTTTTTTAGATAAGGATTGACAATTAGTATTGTTTGGATTGTTCGGACTACTGTTCTCATCTTGAATGTTATCCTCACAACTTAGTAATAAGTAGTATGCCTGCTATGAGGTATAGGGGTGTGTGTCGTGGTAGTACCTGTCAAGACTCACCAGCTGTATCCAGAGAGTTTCTAGATACGTGGTCATGCCTGGTCCTCACGCATACCCTAAATCTTTCATGTGTGGCTCAAAGCGCCCTACCCTGGTAAACCGTCTCGGTTGGTGGGCTAAACCTCATGAAAGTACCTGCTGCTGCCTTGTAGGCTTTGTCTACGGAACGGCAAAGGTTCGGCCGACCGCTTACAACTGTGGTTAGCGATAGGAAGGACATCCAACCGTAAAAACATGCTCCATACAAAAATGATAGACAGCAAGCAATCAACAAGCTGAGGGAACGTTGACAAAAGTGTCAATGCAGAAGCATGAATGTCTTAAATCGCAGGAAGATTGCCCGACCAAGGGAAACTTTGAAGCCAGTTATTGGAGAAGACCGCTCAGTGGAATTTGGAAACTGCTGACCTGCTGAACCATAGAAAATGGAGCAATATCAGAAAACCTGACGTTAAATGAACAGAAGAAAACTGCACATCTAAAACAAGAATAGGTTTAAGTCTCCTAAAAGTCATACTATAATTGTCTACAAGAACCCGTGGCGCAACGGATAAAAGTGCTAAGTTATAATCAGTTTTCTGATATTACTCCACTTCCTATGGTTCAGCGGTCTCCAAATTCCACTGTGCAGTCTTCTTCAACCACTGGCTTCTAAAGGTTGATGGTTTGGTTTGGTTTGGTAGTTTTGTTTTACGGCATATCAACCCTTTTTGGGTTATTTAATGCCGAATCTGATCATTATAGTAAAAGTTTTTATGCTTCAAGTTCTTTATATCTTCAAATGTTTAATCAGGGTTTTTGGTTTGGTAGTTTTGTTTTACGGCATATCAACCCTTTTTGGGTTATTTAATGCCGAATCTGGTCATTATAGTAAAAGTTTTTATGCTTCAAGTTCTTTATATCTTCAAATGTTTAATCAGGGTTTTTGGTTTGGTAGTTTTGTTTTACGGCATATCAACCCTTTTTGGGTTATTTAATGCCGAATCTGGTCATTATAGTAAAAGATTTATGCTTCAAGTTCTAAAAATAAAATAAAAAAGGGGAGGGAGAAAGGGAGAGGGGCTGTTGTTTTTGTTTTTGGTTTTGTAGAACATAATTAAGTTTTACAAAAAAAAAAAAAAAAAAAAAAAAAAAAAAAACGTCAATGTAGGTGAATTTCGTCTCAGGAAGCCTCTAAAGGTTGAAGGTTCAATCCTCAGTACGACCGATACTAAGAATACAATTACGAATTAAAGACTTCTACCCGGTTATGGCTAACGGAATGAGAACAATCTACCCCTATGGATTAAATAAAGGGTTCAGTTCGAAATTCTGTACAGATTCCCCGCGTTCGACAAGATGCACCTGAAAAAGGTTGAAGGTTATATTGTCCGAAACGTTGTGAGAATAACATCCAAGATTAGAACAGTAGTCTCAAATAATCAAAATAATACATATTACTATACAGATCAAATTCCATTAAATATTTCATCTGATAGTTCCCAAAAGTACCCACTTAATTCTTTGTATCATTTCTGAATTCATCCAATTAGCCGAACCCTGTATACATTTGGTCAATCAGGTACCCCCATTTTCATCATCAGGTTATGGAGAAAAACAGAGCAAATATTTAAATATTTTTAAATTAATAATTATACACAATTAAAAATTGGAATTTTAGAATTAACCATTTTATTATGTTGACCTTTTTTTTTTTCAATTTGCAAAGCGACCAACTTTTCATCTCTAATATTCAGCAAGTAATTTTAAAAGGTTTGAATTTAAAATGCAAATGCTTTTCAGTAAAAAGGGGGGAAAAGACACAAAATGGTTCAAAACGAGAAAGGGGGGAGGGGTAAAAAAAAACGAGAAAGGGGGGTGAAAAAAAAAACGAGAGAGGGGGGGGAAAGAAACGAGAGAGGGGGGGAAAGAAACGAGAGAGGGGGAGGAAGAAACGAGAAAGAGGGGGAGGAAGAAGAAACGAGAAAGAGGGGGAGGAAGAAGAAACGAGAAAGAAGGGGAGGAAGAAGAAACGAGAAAGAAGGGGAGGAAGAAGAAACGAGAAAGAAGGGGGGGGAAGAAACGAGAAAGAGGGGGGGGGAAGAAACGAGAAAGAGGGGGGGGGAAGAAACGAGAAAGAGGGGGGGGAAGAAACGAGAAAGAGGGGGGGGAAGAAACGAGAAAGAAGGGGGGGGGAAGAAACGAGAAAGAAGGGGGGGGAAAGAAACGAGAAAGGGGAAAAGAAACGAGAAAGGGGAAAAGAAACGAGAAAGGGGAAAAGAAACGAGAAAGGGGAAAAGAAACGAGAAAGGGGAAAAGAAACGAGAAAGGGGAAAAGAAACGAGAAAGGGGAAAAGAAACGAGAAAGGGGAAAAGAAACGAGAAAGGGGAAAAGAAACGAGAAAGGGGAAAAGAAATTGTTGGCAGTAAATTGAAAAAAGAATGAACATCTACACATCCACAAAAAAACAAAAAACAATCTGCTTTCAATTGAACTCGACATGTGTGTGCGTATTTTCGTATTGAGAAACTCCAAATGGCTTCAGTAGAGTTTGTTGAACTTTTAGAGAAAATCAGATAGAGGAAAGTTCATTGGAATCCTTTCTTTCGAATGAATTTGCAGACGTAAAAAAAAAAAAGAAAAAAGCCAGAACGGATCCATTCTGAAGATGTGTTCGTTCAATTTGTGCATTTAGCCATGAAAATGCTATTTCAAACGACAGACCAACAAATTGTTATTTTAAACCGAATCATTACAGACAAACAGATGGACAGACTTTCTTATCCAGATGTATGGATGCACGCTATTTCAAACTTTTACGTAAAAGACTAATCGTCCGACCACCGACAGAACCTCTTACATCCATAACGTATCTAACAATAAAATACAATGAGAATCTTACTAACATAAAAGCGCACGAGATGGACAGCGCCTCTTATCTAGATACGTGGTCACATCTAAAACGAAATGGACAACTGAAAGACGTACGGTCGATTGTCCGAAACTATCAAATGATTTGGCCTAAACAAGATTAAGAAGATCAAGACCCGAAATTGACGTTGCAAAGTTGAATCAAAACTTTCTAATTTTTTTGGCGAGAGGCACTTAGAAATAAAGTTTGAGAAGAGACTTTTTTTTTCTTTTTTTTTTTAAAAAAGGAAGCTGCTGAATATTTAACGACTTCAATAATGCACAGCACAGCTGCGTCCATTTTTTTAAAAAAATTTTTTTAATGGAAATCGACGTAGACAAGGCATAAAGCTACTTGATGTATAAGGAGCTAAAAAAAAGAATAAATAAATAAAAATAAATAGGAAGTGTACTTTCAATATAATTGTATTCACATGCACAATTTGCATGTGAACATAATGGAAGTATTTTTGCGTCTCTGGCTGCCCCTTAAAGAAGCAAATGAAATTAATCTATTAGCGGGACCCGTGTAAATTACACAAAATGATGTTTTCAATACTAATTATCTTGTTCCTAACCTATACATGTTTAAATAAAATATGATAAAATTTGACTTGTATATTTATTTTAAAAAATGAACAATACAAGAAACAATTTACAAAACTATATATATATATATATATATATATATATAATCAAGAAGAACACCTCTCTGTCTGTGCATGTCTGTCCCTAAAAACGAAGACATACTAGGAAGTGTACTTTCAATATAATTGTATTCACATGCACAATTTGCATGTGAACATAATGGAAGTATTTTTGCGTCTCTGGCTGCCCCTCAAAGAAGCTAATGACAATTTTCAAACATGTTACACAATGAAATTAATCTATTTATTAGTGTTAGTTTAAGAGTATTAACATATATCTGAATAGCTCGGTGAGTAAGATATCTAGCTGACAGCATCAAGGTTGCTGTTAAAGTAAACTCTCCCTACCATGATGTTGCATATGATACTATCCCACACTCTAACCTGGGCAACACCGGGTAGCTCTGCTAGTATATTTATAAAAATATGCTCATCAATATTTAATCGCAAAGATGGCACTGATGGAAGGGGAGATCACTCTACAACTTTAAAACTGCAGTATAGTACCGAATAGGATAACACTTATGTAGGTAAGGTAATCTTAATGTTTATACAGCATTTTCCGTTCTAGAATGATGAAAAAGTAGCGAGAGGTTAGAAGCACTTAACGCCGTGACAAAGTTTTTGGTTTTTTGAAGCTTTACGTATTCTCAAAGACTTTGCAAAGAGATTTAATGGAATTTTCACTTTCAGAAAGAATAATGCTTTCAGCTTCATGAGTGTCATAGATAATGACATCTGTTTCACGCAATCTTGAAGGAATTGGTTCTACATCACAAATCCCACCCGTTCTTAATAACAGA
>OY744555.1:9830038-9840038 GCA_963556195.1 Sepiola atlantica
AACTCTAGTTTCAAGTTTCAACCACGATGTATCTTAAAATGGATTTTACTATTGTAATTCTTCTAAAATAAAGGTTTAACAAAATGTATACGTAAAAGGATAATTTAGGAATAAAACAATCACAACGCATTCGGCACAAATGGAAAATAAAATGATTTTTAAAAATAAAATGATTTATTAAAATAAAATGATTTTGAAGAATAAAATGATTTATTCAAATAAATTATCACAGAAGAAGGAAAAAAAATAGAAAAAATATGTAAATGGAAGGGGAAAAAAAGATGAAACACGGGAAATAAAGTTTTTGAAATAAATGAAAGTTTTACACTGGGTAAAATTCAGCAATTTGTTCGAAAAATAATCTGTGCTTTTAAGAAGTCTTTTTGGCATTATCTCTGGTTAAATATGAAATATCTTGCAAGTTCAGAGTGTTAAATCCATCTGAACCTACTTAAATATATATATATATATATATATATATATATATAATATATAGATAAGGTTAATACAACAAAAGATATCTAATATCTTTAATTAGTGAACATCCGGATAAAACTGAGGCTCAATATACTAGATAGAGCATTAATAGCACTAGATAAAATGAAAGAATGAAATAAGGTGCGAATCAAATTTTATTACAATTCAAAGTTCAAGCAAAATACTTTAAAGTCCTTAACTCATGAGTTTTCAAAGAAAATCTTCTCAGAGGACCATTACCGCAATGACATTATTGCAGGTAATAAAATTAAACTTTGAAAATAGATTTTCTTTGAAAACTCATGAGTTAAGGACTTTAAAGTATTTTGCTTGAACTTTGAATTGTAATAAAATTTGATTCGCACCTTATTTTATGCTTTCACTTTATCTAGTGATATATATATATTTGACTGCCTACTGGAGAGAACTTCGACTGCCTACTGGAGAGAACTTCGACTGCCTACTGGAGAGAACTTCGACTGCCTACTGGAGAGAACTTCGACTGCCTACTGGAGAGAACTTCGACTGCCTACTGGAGAGAACTTCGAATGCCTACTGGAGAGAACTTCGAATGCCTACTGGAGAGAACTTCGAATGCCTACTGGAGAGAACTTCGAATGCCTACTGGAGACTGTCCTCGAGTGTCTAAGATCTCTCTGTACAGGGGTTTGTCAGGACAACCTAGCATGAGGACACTTCCTCCTACAAGTAAACCCTGATCAAATATTCAAAATAACATAGTATTCAAAGCCCAAATAACATCCCCCTCGACCCGGCTATACCCTGGTTCATACAAGGAATGCTACACCTTCTCCATTTTGGTGAATGATTTTTATGCTTCAAGTTCTTTAAATGTTTAAGTATTTATTCATGGTGTTTCGTTGAATGAAAGAGGGGAGGGGAGAAAAGAGGAGAAAGAGGGGAGAAAGGGGGGAGGGGAGAAAGGGGGAGGGGAGGGAAGGGGAGAAAGAGGGGAGAAAGGGGGGAGGGGAGAAAGAGGGGAGAAAGGGGGGAGGGGAGAAAGGAGGGAGGGGAGAAAGGAGGGAGGGGAGAAAGAGGGAGGGGAGAAAGAGGGAGGGGAGAAAGAGGGAGGGGAGAAAGAGGGAGGGGAGAAAGGGAGAAAGAGGGGAGAAAGGGGGGAGGGGAGAAAAGGGGAGGGGAGAAAGAGGGGAGAAAGGGGGGAGGGGAGAAAGGAGGGGAGGGAAATTTTTTTTTATTTTGGATTTTGCAGAACATGATTAAGTTTTTGCAAACGAAAAAAAAACAAAACAATAAAACATCAATGTTTGGTGCATTTTGAGTCAGGAAGTCAATAAAATAGTGTGTAACTAATAAATTCTATTTTAACTCATAGATGAGACCCGGACAGATTAATACCTCCGGGACGAAAATAGAACTGGGAGGAATGGTAGATATGGGGGTGCCTCTACACAGTTCCCAGATTGGGGTCTCACTACTTGATGCAGCTTTGTGTCATACACCCAGGACGGTTGGATGAAGAGAGAGATTGAATAGTTGATAATCTGGCGAGAGAAAGAGTGAAAGAAGCAAACACCTTGCCCAAGGGTGTTTGAGACAGTTTAGCATTGTGCCCGGGACCAATCAGAACGTTTGCGGACAGAAATAAATTCTAAAAAAAAATAAATAAAAAAAAAGTAGATGTCAAGAATTTATGCTATCTGTGCGATACGTGTGCACACCATTTTCTCGCGTCTATATCAGATGGTGGCGTCATCTTTATCGCTAGCAGCTGAGGATGGCGCCTGGTTTCATTGCCATCTTTGCTGGTGAGTAGAAGAACAGAATTAATTGCCAGAGATGCCGCCGCCGCTTCACACAATGACAAACAAGATCACTTATGGCATAATCACCGAAAGCTTTCATCTTTCTCAGTTTTCTTTCTGAGACACACACGCACACATACATACACATACACACACGCACACCTATCGGTTTAGGTAGGTGTCTCATCGATCAAGGTGCTTCTCTACAACTTCCCCTCCCCCTCCCCACACCTGGTACAGCTTGGAGGGCGGTGGGTGGGGAGGGAGGATGTCAGCTGCGGTAAAACGCATATGCTAGGCCTACACATCACCGAATGTCTTTATTTAAACACAAATCAGTAATCGGAGACCGACAAGACAATTTACACAGATTCTAAAATTTGCTGAAGAGTTGTTGGTGGTGGGGGGTGGTGGATGGAGGGGAGTTTATTGTATTTACATTGTCGTTTAAATATTAAGTAGTTGAGATACAAAAAAAAAAAAAAAAAAAAAAAAAAATTTTTCAATTTATTTATTTATTTATATTTTAAACGTCTTCGTGGAACAATAAAAACGTTAATCTAATAATGATTCCATGTTTGGTTCATTTATCTGCAATAGGGAATTCAATCTTCATGAATTTTGTTCCAACTTTTGGTAAATTGTGTTTTGTTTTCTTTGATTCATTTTTATATTTTAATGAGAAAATTGCAACATATGCTAAAATTGTGTTTCAGAATTTTTGGAATATGTATTTGTATTATTCGGACTACTGTTTTCATTTTGGATGTTATTCTCACAACATTTCAGTCAATGTAACCTCGGACCATTTTCAAATGTGTCTTGCTGAACTACGGAATCTGCACGGACCCATAGTGCAACGGATGCAAGTTCTAAGTAACAATCTTGTAGAGGTTAAAGGTTCGATCCTCAGTACGGGCGATACTAAGAGTATAATTTAGAATTAATTTTTTTTTTTTTTTTTTTTTTTTTTTTTAACATGGTTCACCCCAAACAAGGCAAGCCACCACTGTAGACGTAAGGGGCTACTGAGAATTAGGATGACCCTCAAAACTTACACCCTAAGTTGGGAGCTGTGCAGCGAGATGGCGTTTTATGTTAGTTTTAAATTTCTGTATGTCGATACTGTCGGGGAGCAGGGGGAGTTCCAGAGGCCGGCATCACAAAAAAAAAAGAAAGAAGCTTTTGGAGTAGAAGCATGGCCACCGAGAGTTACTACAGGCCTGTTGGCTCGAAAATGACGTCACTGCATTGCGTGTCAAACAATGGCCGTCGTAATAATAAGGCATTTCGACTTCTCCATTCATTAAATAATCCATCAACATTCAGGAAATCAACCTATTTTAATAAAATTTTCAGTATTTATTAATTAATGATCACGGAATATAATAAATCCATTACTTTATTAGAAAGCTTGGTGCAAATGTATTATTTTGTGTGAACAAAAAAAACAGTTATCCAAAATATCAAAACATTTCGACTTCTCCATTCACTAAATAATCCATCAAAATTCAGGAAATCAACCAATTTTAATAAAATTTTCAGTATTTATTAATTAATGATCACGGAATATAATAAATCCATTACTTTATTAGAAAGCTTGGTGCAAATGTATTATTTCTTGTAAACAGAAAAAAAACACCTTTACTAAAGTTATCCAAAATATCAAAACATGTTGACCATTTGATATTGTAAATATTTAAAACAAAGCATTAGAAAACTTTAAAAATTGCATGTAAAAAAAGAAAAGAAAGGAACACGATTCGATTTATCCTGAAACTGATCTTTATTCAATGTAAATTTATAGAAAATATTTAGTAGAATGTTTCTAATTTTCTTTTTCTGTTTAGCTTTTTCTTACTGATGTGATCATTTTTCATATCACAAAAAATGTTCAGTATAGAATTGAAGGATAATCATTTTTTCTATTTTTTCAATATTGTGACTCTCATCACAAGAGTAAACATGAAAAAGAAGATTAGCATTTTTTTTAATGAAAATAAAGGTCTGTATATGTTTAAAATAAAAAAAATTAATTATTTCGTATATATTACGAAAAATGCCCCTAAACTTCGTGTTAATGAAATCATTATACCCCGAAGAAAAATTAATTTTGTTAACGATATTATTATTGAATAAAAGCATAGTTTAATCAATATTTTTTTGTGTGTGAAAATATTGATTAAATATGCCGTTATTATTTCATTTATTTAATCTACAAAAGTACAGAGAAAAGATAAAATCTACTACACTTTATAAGACATCGAAAAAAGTAATTAAAAAATGGAAACAATGATTATTGGCTATACACTATTTTTTTATCAAATAATGAATAAGTAATTCAGACTTTTGATTTTTTATATAATTTAAAAAAAAAAAAAAAAAAAAAAAAAAAAAAAAAAAAATCAAACTTATTTGCGTGTATGCATATTTGCCGTAATTCTTTCTCTTTTGGAAATCCAAACACATGCAGTAGGCATTTTAACTTTGTGAATGATGAAATGAAATTTAAAAAGGCGCGAAATTAAGTTAATTAAACGCGATGACGTCAGAGGGGGGGGGGCAAGAAGTTAGTTGCTTGGCCTTGTTAACTCTCGGTGGCCATGGTAGAAGGCTCTCCAGCATCTGGGAACCTCCACAGTGAATGGATGGGATTTGGCTGATTGTTGGGTTGATCGAGTGCATTTACGTCGATGGGGGCACTAGAGCAGCAAGTTCATCGGAGCCCATTCCATTGAAGTACTTGTAAAACAAGCACAAAAATGCAACATTGCAGAGATGGGACTTCTACTCAGTCATGGCCGACGGAATAAGAACAAGCTATTCCAGTGGATTAAATAAAGGGGTCTGTTCAAAATTTCGTATAGATTCTAGAGTTTGACAAGATCTTGACGAAAGCCGGATGTTACATCGGCCGAAACGTTGTGAAAATTATATTTAAGATGAGAACAGTAGTCCGAATAATTCATGCTCATACATATAAAAACATGGCAGATAATCTTAAAAAAAAAAAAAAACAGACAACCTATTATTTTTATTACTATTATTTATTTGTTATGCCTCCTTCGGCATCTCCCCTTTAACTATCTTTCCAATTCAACTGTTAAAATAAATAAATAAAAATAAACTCTTATACAGTATCGATATCCAGATCAAATTCTGTTAAATATTATATTTGACAACTCCCAAAAGTGCCCTGTCGATTTTTCCCTCCTACCACTTTCTCTGAATTCATCCAACCTCATCTTAAGCTGATCCACGTTCTTAATCCGATCTAGCAATTAATTTGTTATTAAACATTTTAAAAGAAAAAAATAAAATTAAAAAAAAAAATAAAAAATGATTCCACAACCATGGACAATTGGTTCCCGGATAACCCCTTGCACCTGGAAACTTTATAAGTTCCATTAAAAAAATAATAATAATACTGTTAAAAGAATATCTCATATGCAATTCATTTCTCACGCAAATCGTCTTGTGTGGAATCTGGTTCCAATTTTATACAGAATCATTTGTAGAAAAGAAGCCATTTGGTAAGTGGTGAGGAATGTCTTTGAATAATGCAGAAGCCAACAGCAAGACAAGAGAAATCTAATAGACAGGAAGCATGCAACTAAGATACCTCCAGGCTTTATTCAAATGCTAGGAATGGTAAATTTAAATAAATGTATAATTCTTTAGCATATATATCATGAAAGAAGATTAATCAGACATTACAAAAAAGGGAAAATCGAAACGTGTAAAACAGTATCGATGTTTCACCTTCATATGTCGAAAGCTTTGTCAAGAGTGAGAAAATAAAAGACAAGAATAAAGGTAGCAAAAAAAAAAAAAAAAAAAAAAAAAAAACAGAAATTCAATGTCTTTCTTATAGATATAGATATAGATATATGGCTGACGGAACGAGAGCATGCTACCCCCGTGGATTATATAAAGGGTTCTGTTCGAAATTCCGTCCAGATTCCCGAGTTTGACAGAAACATTCCAAAGTTCGAAAGGATACACCTGAAAAAGGCCGGAGATTACAGCGGCCGAAACGTTGTGAGAATAACACTCAAGATGAGAACAGTAGTCTGAATAATCCAAATTCTACAAAATTAAAAAAAAAAAGAAAAAAGTCTCATAGAAATAGATTGAAGGCAGGGGGATGTCTGACTTGCTATTTGCTTTCTCAATTCCCCATAATACTTGAAATGGATTCATCTGAAAGTTTTTGTTTTATTTACTAGCTAATATTTTTTTGTGACAGAACGGATATATATATATATATATATATAATACACATTTCTCTTTATTATAGGGTGGAGGATAGAATAATTTATGAGAGAAACTATTAACTGTTTTTGTTGGCAAGGAACTCATGATAGACGATCAATAAAAGTCTGTTCCAAACGAAATCGCAATAAAAGTGATTGGAATTCAAAAAGCTTTCCTTTTAACAAAATATTTATTTTTAGATGCATCCTCGCATCTATCAGAGAGGCTTGGTCCGTCAGACTGCCACACTTCTCTATGAAATAGCATTTCCAGCCTTAAATAGACAGATTGAAGAGACGTATCTTAAGAATACACATTAAATATTTAATACTTAAATGCTGCACAAGACGGACAAATTCGTCAAACTTTAAAGGTGGTTTCTTAAAAAAAAAAAAAAAAAAAAAAAACGAAATAAAAACAAACGAAATAAAAAAATTTTTTAAACTTTTTTCTTTCAATGAAATGACTATACAATTCTGCAATTTTGAAAAGATGGTTTTAATGTAGTTGAACCATTTAATTATAGAAATGAATTTCAACTTAAAATGCATTTCAAATTGGCCAATTATAGACGCTTAGAATTTATTCGCAAGCGAAGATGGACAGAACAGAAGATTTCGAAAATGTTTAAATTTATTATTGAAGAAAAAATGTTAAAGAAAATGTCCAAGAAAGTTTCTATGAAACGGCTGGTATAAGGCCTGAAAAAAACAGCGCAAAGTAAAGATCAGTGCCATTTTAGAAGGACAGTTAGGGAAAGGACGATGTCAAAATGGTGCATCCCACTTCTGGCAAAAAACGATTTAGATAAAAAGTCAAATTGGTTAAAAAAAAAAAATTCAGTTCTCCAAATATCAGAATTTGTGGTCCATCTTTAAAAAAACTTAAAATGCATTTCACGGATAACATTAATTGGAATAAATACATTGAATACATTGCCAGGGCTGCTGCAAAGAAGGTGGGTTCCCTCTACCGTACTAGAAAACTTATCACACCTGACACTATCCTATATCTCTACAAAGCCACCATCCGCCCATGCATGGAGTATTGTTGCCACATCTGGGCTGGGGCATCATCCACTAGTCTCTCCCTCTTAGACAAGGTCCAAAAAAGAGTCGCCAACTTGATAGGTCTTTCACTATCCACCAAGCTCCAGCCCCTGTCCCATCGCCGCAGTGTAGTGTTCTTGTGCATCTTTTACAAGTACTTCAATGGATTGTGCTCTAATGAGCTTGCTCCCACGATGCAAATTCACAAGACCAACCAGACAGTCTGCCAAATCCCACCCATTCACTGTGGAGGTCCTCAGATGCCGAAAAGCTTTCTACTCTAAAAGCTTCTTTCCTCATGCTGCTGGTCTCTGGAACTCCCTCCCTACCCCCTGTTTCCCCGACAGTACTGAGATGCAAAAATTTAAAACTAATGTAAACAGACATCTCGCTGCGCAGCTCCTAATTTAGGTTGCCCCCCCCCCCCCTCAAACTCTCACCCTTTTTCTCAGTAGCCCCTTTCGTCTACAGTGGCAGCCTGCCTTGTTTGGGGTGAACTATGTTAAAAAAAAAAAATAAATAAATAAATAAATAAAAATTTTAAATACCAAACTTGCCCAGCTGGATTCATCTTTCTGATTGAATGATTATCAATTCCATTTTTAATAATTGCTTGAACCATCTTTACTGTAAGCTAAAGTTCATTTCATATTGGACGTATATGAATTTTGGTCAGGTTTGGTAGTTTTGTTTTACGGCATATCAACCCTTTTTGGGTTATTTAATGCCGAATCTGGTCATTATAGTGAAAGTTTTTATGCTTCAAGTTCTTTATATCTTCAAATGTTTAATCAGGGTTTTTGGTTTGGTAGTTTTGTTTTACGGCATATCAACCCTTTTTGGGTTATTTAATGCCGAATCTGGTCATTATAGTAAAAGTTTTTATGCTTCAAGTTCTTTATATCTTCAAATGTTTAATCATCGTTTTTGGTTTGGTAGTTTTGTTTTACGGCATATCAACCCTTTTTGGGTTATTTAATGCCGAATCTGGTCATTATAGTAAAAGTTTTTATGCTTCAAGTTCTTTATATCTTCAAATGTTTAATCATCGTTTTTGGTTTGGTAGTTTTGTTTTACGGCATATCAACCCTTTTCGGGCCATCTAATGCCGAATCCGGTTATTATAGTAAAAGATTTATGCTTCAAGTTCTAAAAATAAAATAAAAAAGGGGAGGGAGAAAGGGAGAGGGGCTGTTGTTTTTGTTTTTGGTTTTGTAGAACATAATTAAGTTTTACAAAAAAAAAAAAAAAAAAAAAAAAAAAAAAAAACGTCAATGTAGGTGAATTTCGTCTCAGGGAGCCACAGGGCAGCCTGATCTGGTATCACCAGGAATTTTGGTCAAAGGTTAAAACTAACCTGAAAGCTTGTTTGTCTGTCCTCGATAGAAATGAATATGGCTGTCTCAAGCAACAGTTAATGTAATCAGTCAAATGCAACCTTCCACAAGGAATCTAAGTTTAAAACTATATATAAATGCCAAGGTCTGTGTGTGTGTGTGTTCCCCACAGAAAAAAGGTTAGAGAATCTACATAAAAAACTAAAAGTGTATTCATATGTAATAATTTTCAAGGGAAGACAATGGAAGCGGTCCCAAGAAGGCTATGGGGGTAGAACCATGACCCTTTAAAACTTAAAATACGGTCATTCTTGGGGAAATGCCAAGGTCTGTGTGTGTGTTCTCCACAGAAAAAAAAAGGTTAGAGAATCTACATAAAAAACTAAAAGTGTATTCATATGTAATAATTTTCAAGGGAAGACAATGGAAGCGGTCCCAAGAAGGCTATGGGGGTAGAACCATGACCCTTTAAAACTTAAAATACGGTCATTCTTGGGGAAATGCCAAAGTCTGTGTGTGTGTTCTCCACAGAAAAAAAGGTTAGAGAATCTACATAAAAAACTAAAAGTGTATTCATATGTAATAATTTTCAAGGGAAGACAATGGAAGCGGTCCCAAGAAGGCTATGGGGGTAGAACCCTAACACTTTAAAACTTAAAATACGGTCATTCTTGGGGAAATGCAAAGGTCTGTGTGTGTGTGTTCTCCACAGAAAAAGAAGGTTAGAGAATCTACATAAAAAATTAAAAGTGTATTCATATGTAATAATTTTCAAGGGAAGACAATGGAAGCGGTCCCAAGAAGGCTATGGGGGTAGAACCCTAACACTTTAAAACTTAAAATACGGTCATTCTTGGGGAAATGCAAAGGTATGTGTGTGTGTGTTCTCCACAGAAAAAAAGGTTAGAGAATCTACATAAAAAATTAAAAGTGTATTCATATGTAATAATTTTCAAGGGAAGACAATGGAAGCGGTCCCAAGAAGGCTATGGGGGTAGAACCCTAACACTTTAAAACTTAAAATACGGTCATTCTTGGGGAAATGCTGGGTGTGTCTCCAAGGGGGTTAAAAACTATTTACAGAAATTAACATTGA
>OY744555.1:9842538-9847538 GCA_963556195.1 Sepiola atlantica
TAAAACTTGTACGTTTTTACCAGGGTTGCGGAGTCTGTGTCGGACTTGTAAGGGTGCTGAGTCGGAGTCTGATTTTTTTCATCTCTAACGAATCAACGGATAGTCTGAATATTGGAAGATATTTTGAAGATTCTGATATTTTGAAGATTCTGATATTTTGAAGATTCTGATATTTTGAAGATTCTGATATTTGAGATTCTGTATTTTGAAGATTCTGATATTTTGAAGATTCTGATATTTTGAAGATTCTGATATTTTGAAGATTCTGATATTTTGAAGATTCTGATATTTTGAAGATTCTGATATTTTGAAGATTCTGATATTTTGAAGATTCGGATATTTTGAAGATTCGGATATTTTGAAGATTCGGATATTTTGAAGATTCGGATATTTTGAAACTTCGAGACTATATATATATATATATATTATATATGTATATTAGAGTTCGCCATTTTCAAGAGTCCTGTTCACACTTCATAGAAGGCTTGAAGGGAATGGTTCCCGAAAATTTCCTACAGACAACCCCAAAAGAACAAACACAAACTGAAATTGGGATTTACCTTACTTTGTTTCTAATATCATCAAATAAATTCTGCACAAAATTGTAAGTTGAATATTTATTTTTTTATTTTTTCAATTTATTTTTTTAATTTATTTTTTTATTTATTTATTTATTTTTTTTTAAATCTCAGTCTTTCATTGACTATTATTATACTTTTTTTTTTACTCCCACTTGTGCGTTTATGATTTTCCGTTGACTCCTACAGACATCGATGTTTCATGCTTACGCAATCTTCAGTGTAGAGAGTTAATTCCCGGCGGACGGGAACTCCGATCACAAACTGCCACTGATTCGCAGTCAATAGTCTTACCCTTATTATAGATATTTAAGAATCAGAATCCATTTATACACGGTGTTTGGGAAATCGATGGCATATCTTTTGAGTTATGTTTTATATGTGTATAAAGTTCCGGGAATGGTTTCAGAGTTAGGGTTAGGGGTTAGGGTCATTGAAATAAATACTGATCAACAATCGTAAACATAACATGTACAGTATGTGTGATAATGCATTGTTATTACTCCAGATGGGATAGATAAAATAAGCCTGGGCCTGGTGTTGCCACAAAACGAATAAAAGCTGGTAACCTCCTGAGATCTGAACGACATAATCGGCCGGGGTTCCTTTGATAACCAACATGGGGCCCCCGATCGGCATCCTGGGAATGTTGGCCCTTCCTATTTCAGGTAGCAGAATACAACGGACCAAATACAGGTCACTAAATAGGATCAGCAGGAACTAAAGACCAAGAAGAAATGGGCCACAAAGCAAATTAGGTTTATAATGGAATGCAATTACAAAACGAAGACTGTACAGACACATGAAATGATAAACAGTCGAAGTGGGTAAGGTATGTCTAAAAGGAATGGTGGAAGTGTGCAGAAAAAAGAGATAAACTGAAAAGATGACATGATCATATATATTCCTGCATTTCCTGATCAATCAATCAGCTAAACGAAGTAGTGAGAGACAGTTAAGACATGATAGCTCGTATTCCAGTTCCACAGTACGCGGAGAAAACGGTTTTATAATGATAAAGTCTACAAACAGAAGTTAGTAATTTTTTTTTTTTAAATGAAGGGTCAGAATATTCACTGGAAAGTTTCATTTTAATTTAAAAAAAAAATAAAATAAATATCAAGTTCCGACAAATGAAGTTACAGCCACTAGGAATGGGGCTCCTAACGAAGAATTCCGACGGGTCTGATCATGGCTTTTTTTGTATAACTTTCCAGAGTTCCCCTTCAGTGTGGCTGGATTACTCACATTAAGTAACCGACCTTGTGTCACATCCACATTTCTTACTTGAAAGAAGGGTAAATATCTACATTTATATTATAGATATTTAGAGACTTCAGGATTCGTTTTCAACTGTATTGTTGAACATAGACAGAAATAAGGCAGACTATCAAGCATCCCAAAGTAAAATTTTATTTTCATTATCTCTAAAACCTTTTAATGTGGATCTTTGCAAAACAAAAACAATGATACACAATTCAATTAGTCACCGAAGTATGAATGTTCAAAGTTTATTGGAAATTAGAAAATTTTCTGTCTCATGTGTAATTGGTCGAGAAGCCAAATTTCACGATGTTTAACCCGAAATGCAGGCTTAACAAGTGAAAAATCCTTGCAACTATAATGTCATCAGGTTTATTATGTACTACAGCAACTAAACAAGAAATTCAATTCTTTAAATTCTTGACAATTTTGAAATTCATAACAGGAGTATTTAAAACAGAATTCTTTCACTTAATATTGAGATACCCTTTTAACACTTATATAGATATTACCTATCCATTACTATCGTTTCAATATGATTATTCACATTTTGTCAAATTTACTTGTTTTTCTCTCTGTCTGTCTGTCTGTCTGTCTCTCTCTCTCTCTCTCTCTGTGTCTCTCTCTCTCTCTCTCTCTCTCTCTCTGTCTCTCTCTCTCTGTCTCTGTCTCTCTGTCTCTCTGTCTCTGTCTGTCTGTCTCTGTCTGTCTGTCTCTGTCTGTCTGTCTCTGTCTGTCTGTCTCTGTCTGTCTGTCTCTGTCTGTCTGTCTCTGTCTGTCTGTCTCTGTCTGTCTGTCTCTGTCTGTCTGTCTCTCTCTCCAAAATGAAACGGTGGGGGATGCTATGAATGGGAAAGACATTTTTTAAATAGATTGAAATATTGCACTTTTGCTTTCAATAAATATTCGCTTAATAATAAATAAAAACAATTCAATATGTAATTATGAAAGTAACGTTGATGCGAGAAACACACACACACACACACATCGTTAAGTTGTCTCAGAATTTTATTAATACAGAAATTACTAATTGTAACCGGATCTTGTAACATTTCAATCGTTGGTCGGAGTGAAACGTTTGTGCTACTGACTCGACAGACCTTCTCTGACCCAATGTAGACTTCTAGGTAATTCGTCTGATTTCTAATTTTATAAGAACAAAACAAGATTTTCCAGAGTAAATGCAGGTCTGTGTGCGAGTTGGAGGCTTGGTTGAGTCAGTCTACCTGATTGGCGTCTATGAACTGGTGTTATCAGCTCTTTGACTACTGAAGAAACACCAGAACGCCAACCGCCCCCACACAAAAAAAAAGAAAAAAAAAAAGAATAAGGGGGGGGGGGTAGAGAAGAAAAACAAAAAAGAGAGAGAGAGTAAACGAGTCTGATAGGGCAAGCGTGAAAGACCAGCCAAAAATAAAACGGTTATCATAACAAGGAAGAACAATCCTCCAAGACTTTTGCAGGGGGAAGGGGGGATTCTGGTTTTATCATCTAACCACATGGTAGGAAGAATGTGAAAACTTGAGACAAATTTGATGGCATTATAAAAATTTTTTTTTTTTTTTTTTTTTTTTTTAAATCAGCAATTATCGAATGTCAGCCCTAAAAGAAATTTCCACTTATAAATAGGAGTACATAACCGTCCTTTTGATTCCTTTTGAAGGTTTATATATTTCTTAGGTGATATCCGAGGTCTCTGCTCTGCACAGCTACCAATTGTATTCATGCAGGTCTGACTCGTCTTACATCGAAGAAACGACATAACCTATGACCCTTTTGTAAGAGCAGGTAGAAATGTAATAATATTTAGACTTGCAGGACCCGTGTAAATTACACGAAATGATGTTTTTCAATAATAATTATCTTGTTCCTAACCTATACATGTTTGAATAAAATATAAGATTTGACTTGAATATTTATTTTTTAAAAAATAGACAAACTTCTTTATATACAATATTTCTAGTGAAGGTAGTTCCTCTTCTCTGGCCATGAGTAGAATTATTCTGAGGACAAATTTTCACTTTTACACTGTTCGTAGACCTTGCTCTTGAGAAGGCTACATAAAGTTGTCCATGAGTAAGTTGTCCATGAGTAAAGCAAGGTTGTTGTAGGTAGACCCCAACCTGATCGAAAGTCTGTCCTTGAGCTTTATTAATGGTCATTCATGAGTAGCATACAAAGATTCGGAAGGTCGTTGCTTTTGATGTAAGCGTGACACACAAAATAACACACACGCTATCGTATTAATATGTGTCTTCCCGGTCGTCCCCATCCCTACCTCCCCCCCCGCTTCGATGTAGAAAAGAAAACATCTTAGAGGTTGGTTGGTATCGAACTACAAACCAGTCGGGCCGACGTCAAAGTCCTACGTCGCTAACCGTTGCGCCAACGGGAAATACTTGAAAATGTTATGAAAACTAAGTGACTTGAATGCTTTTCCAAATCTAGGTGCGACATGAAATGTGCAGAGCTTTTGATGTAAGCGTGACACACGAACACACACACACTATCGTAATAATATATAGATGTGAGAGCTACGTATCCCAGCAGTTACGTTACAAATAGGAAGTCAGTAGTGTGACGTGGCGAACGGGCAGATAAGATCTTTCTCTTTTCATTGAATCGGTAGAAAACGGTCGGATATTGGGATAGCTGCTCCCACCCCCCATGGGGAATGGGTTGGAGGTATTACATGTGCATACATGTAAAATACTGTTGAGAACAAATAAAAGCGCAGAGAGATTTTCAAGTCCGAGTGAATTTGTGCTGTTCTTGTTCTACAGTGACGGAGGAAGATGGAACTTCGACTGCCAAATCACCAACGCAACTGCAGAAATACGACTAGCGGGTTCCATCTTCCGAGACCTGCCCAAACGTTGACGATGCAAAGTCATGGAAACGCGGGTCGTTCTCTATTAGATTAAGTGGATTTTGATCTGAAATTCCATCGTATATTTTGTCTATGAAAGATTAATGTGATGAAACGCAATTCACAAAGAATAAGACGACGTTGAAACAATAAAAGGTTTGCAGAAACAAAACAAAAAAAAAAACATGTTTATGATCAGATGCAGATGCAGTTTATGAAAATCTAGCTGAAATATCCAGCAAATCCTTCGGCTTAAAGATTAATGGGATCCGTGTAATGGATACCTTCAT
>OY744555.1:9852538-9862538 GCA_963556195.1 Sepiola atlantica
AAAAAAAGCCTAAAGAGATGTATTTCTAAAGAAATAAAAATGGCTAGACCATGGAAGCCAAAGCTATGTCTGTGTTCAAAAGTAATTTGAAAATATCCCATCCCTTTGAACTCCGTCCACATCCATTAAAATAAGCAGAAAAAATACCACTTTTCCTTGGCCTTTTGGCTAAGATCAAAGTGTAGTATCTGTTCCAATGGATACTGCACCCAATAGACTGGTATTGTCTTGACCTTCGGGGCTTGATTTACGCCGGTCTATGGGTCTGTCCTGTGCAGTTCTAGGAGGTCCACCCTCCCAGGCTTCGCCTCCCCTCTTTGAGGAGGAGTAAGTTTATTGCTTACTGCCTGAGGCGCCCCTACCGGGGAATGCCGACGGGGCTGCCCAGGCAATTTTTAAACCCCACTTTCCCGACCCGACCTTGGGTCACATCTTACTTGTGGGAGTAAGATAAAAACTGGCCTTGTGCCTAACTTCTGGAGAGGAGTAAATCAATACTCTTATAGATGATGCACCATGTTTCAAACGGAAGTAGCAAGGGTTGAGCCAGGGGGAAAAAGTCATATTCAAATGTGATGAGTTGGGTTAGGGTTAAATAAATGTTAAGACAAGTTTTTCGGAAATTTGAGATTCCGTTTCTTTGAACTGAAACAAGAAAAAGAGAAACTAAGAAACGCAAACAGTTGATTAACACCTATTCAAGTGGAATGCAAGTCTATCTCACCTGAATAGGTGTTAATCAGCTCAGTTTAATGCAACGTAAAAAAAAAAGATTAAAAAATTAAAAAATAAGAAAATAATAAAAAAATTAAATCGAACCATTTCACATTGCTCAGAACGGCTGTATAACTGAAGAACATTACACAGTCAGTGGCTAAGCACTTTGAATGGTTTTTCTTTGAATAAAAAAAACAAGAGAAAACGTAAAGAAAAAGGGTTTGGTTTGGTTGTTTTGTTTTACGGCATATCAACCGTTTTCAGGTTATTTAATGCCGAATCAGGTCATTTTGGTAAAATTTGGTTGTTTTGTTTTACGGCATATTAACTGTTTTCAGGTTATTTAATGCCAAATCACATAATTTTGGTAAAATTTGATTGTTTTGTTTTACGGCATATCAACCGTTTTCAGGTTATTTAATGCCGAATCAGGTCATTTTGGTAAAATTTGGTTGTTTTGTTTTACGGCATATCAACCGTTTTCAGGTTATTTAATGCCGAATCAGGTCATTTTGGTAAAATTTGGTTGTTTTGTTTTACGGCATATTAACTGTTTTCAGGTTATTTAATGCCAAATCACATAATTTTGGTAAAATTTGGTTGTTTTGTTTTACGGCATATCAACCGTTTTCGGATTATTTAATGCCGAATCAGGTCATTTTGGTAAAATGTGGTGGCTTTGTTTTATGGCATATTAACTGTTTTCAGGTTATTTAATGCCAAATCACATAATTTTGGTAAAATTTGGTTGTTTTGCTTTTCGCATATCAACCCTTTTCAGGTTATTTAATGCTGAATCTGGTCATTTTGGTGAAGGTTTTTATGCTTCAAGTTCTTTATATCTTCAAGTATGTATTAATGATGTTTAGTTCAGTGAAAGGGGGAGGAGAAAAAGGGGAGAGGGAAGAAGAGGAGAGGGAGGGAAATTGTTTTCCGTTTTGGATTTTGCAGAACATGATTGAGTTTTGCCAAGAAGAAAGAACAATAAAACATCAATGTTTGGTGCATTTTGAGTCAGGAAGTCAATAACTTCAGACAGCCTCATTTGGTAGCGCCAGTAGGTTCTATTTGACTCCTAGATGGGGCCTTTACAGGTACTACCACTCCGGGCCAGAGTGGACCTGGGAGCAATGGCAACTAAGGGACAACTCCACATTCCCCACAGCTCCCAAATGGAGGCCTCACCACTGGATGTCTTAAGATCATACTCAGGATCCTATAAAAAGGGTTTTGAAATTCTGTAACAATGGAAAATTTGGTTTCAATATCAGAGAAAACAAGCCGCGCGTGCGTGGTCCTCCTCTGTATGTGACTCGATGTGGCGAGTGTAAAATGCAATAAATTTGGGCAATTTGGGGCATTTTTGACCCCCCTTTGACCCCTGGATCCGCGAACTAGAATTTTTCTGAGGTCAAGGATGCTCATTTTATATCCAGAACAATTGCCTCTACATTTTGGCCAAGTTTCCGAGAAATTGAATGGATGGATCAAACGTTATGGGAGAAAAGGGTCATTTTTTGCCATTTTGCAAAATTCAGAAGGTGCAGGCCACTAGTTTTTGGCTATTTTACATTCATGAAAACCCTTTCACAGCCTGAAAATGGTCCTAAATTAAAGTACTATATCAGATTTAACCATCTATATCCATTCATAGCTTTTGAGGATGTTTTAGGACCTGCAATGTCGCATGAAACCACTTTCATCGAAAAATGATGGATTTTTAGTCCCGTGGAGCCCTAACGGCTATTTTTGGCCTGCATCTTCTGAATTTTGCAAAATTTTCAAAATGTTTGATTGTTTAGTGTTATTTATGTATAAATGAACACCAAAAAATACTACTCGCATGAATCTGAAATTTTCACCCATTACGTCCCACCCCTTCTGAATTTTGCAAAATTTTCAAAATGTTTGATTTAGTGTTATTTATGTATAAATGAACACCAAAAAATACTACTTGCATGAATCTGAAATTTTCACCCATTATGTCCCACCCCTTCTGAATTTTGCAAAATTTTCAAAATGTTTGATTGTTTAGTGTTATTTATGTATAAATGAACACAAAAAAATACTACTCGCATGAATTTTAAATTTTCACCCATTACGTCCCACCCCTTCTGAATTTTGCAAAATTTTCAAAATGTTTGATTGCTTAGTGTTATTTATGTATAAATGAACACAAAAAAATACTACACGCATGAATCTGACATTTTCACCCATTACGTCCCACCCCTTCTGAATTTTGCAACATTTTCAAAATGTTTGATTGTTTAGTGTTATTTATGTATAAATGAACACAAAAAAATACTACTCGCATGAATCTGAAATTTTCACCCATTACGTCCCACCCCTTCTGAATTTTGCAAAATTTTCAAAATGTTTGATTGTTTAGTGTTATTTATGTATAAATGAACACAAAAAAATACTACTCGCATGAATCTGAAATTTTCACCCATTACGTCCCACCCCTTCTGAATTTTGCAAAATGTTCAAAATGTTTGATTGTTTAGTGTTATTTATGTATAAATGAACACAAAAAAATACTACACGCATGAATCTGAAATTTTCACCCATTACGTCCCACCACTTCTGAATTTTGCAAAATGTTCAAAATGTTTGATTGTTTAGTGTTATTTATGTATAAATGAACACAAAAAAATACTACTTGCATGAATCTGAAATTTTCACCCATTACGTCCCACCCCTTCTGAATTTTGCAAAATTTTCAAAATGTTTGATTGTTTAGTGTTATTTATGTATAAATGAACACAAAAAAATACTACTTGCATGAATCTGAAATTTTCACCCATTACGTCCCACCCCTTCTGAATTTTGCAAAATTTTCAAAATGTTTGATTGTTTAGTGTTATTTATGTATAAATGAACACAAAAAAATACTACACGCATGAATCTGACATTTTCACCCATTACGTCCCACCCCTTCTGAATTTTGCAACATTTTCAAAATGTTTGATTGTTTAGTGTTATTTATGTATAAATGAACACAAAAAAATACTACTCGCATGAATCTGAAATTTTCACCCATTACGTCCCACCCCTTCTGAATTTTGCAAAATGTTCAAAATGTTTGATTGTTTAGTGTTATTTATGTATAAATGAACACAAAAAAATACTACTCGCATGAATCTGAAATTTTCACCCATTACGTCCCACCCCTTCTGAATTTTGCAAAATGTTCAAAATGTTTGATTGTTTAGTGTTATTTATGTATAAATGAACACAAAAAAATACTACACGCATGAATCTGAAATTTTCACCCATTACGTCCCACCCCTTCTGAATTTTGCAAAATTTTCAAAATGTTTGATTGTTTAGTGTTATTTATGTATAAATGAACACAAAAAAAATACTACTCGCATGAATCTGAAATTTTCACCCATTACGTCCCACCCCTTCTGAATTTTGCAAAATTTTCAAAATGTTTGATTGTTTAGTGTTATTTATGTATAAATGAACACAAAAAAAATACTACTCGCATGAATCTGAAATTTTCACCCATTACGTCCCACCCCTTCTGAATTTTGCAAAATTTTCAAAATGTTTGATTGTTTAGTGTTATTTATGTATAAATGAACACAAAAAAATACTACTCGCATGAATCTGAAATTTTCACCCATTACGTCCCACCCCTTCTGAATTTTGCAAAATGTTCAAAATGTTTGATTGTTTAGTGTTATTTATGTATAAATGAACACAAAAAAATACTACACGCATGAATCTGAAATTTTCACCCATTACGTCCCACCACTTCTGAATTTTGCAAAATGTTCAAAATGTTTGATTGTTTAGTGTTATTTATGTATAAATGAACACAAAAAAATACTACTTGCATGAATCTGAAATTTTCACCCATTACGTCCCACCCCTTCTGAATTTTGCAAAATTTTCAAAATGTTTGATTGTTTAGTGTTATTTATGTATAAATGAACACAAAAAAATACTACTTGCATGAATCTGAAATTTTCACCCATTACGTCCCACCCCTTCTGAATTTTGCAAAATTTTCAAAATGTTGGATTGTTTAGTGTTATTTATGTATAAATGAACACAAAAAAACACTACTCGCATGAATCTGAAATTTTCACCCATTACGTCCCACCCCTTCTGAATTTTGCAAAATTTTCAAAATGTTTGATTGTTTAGTGTTATTTATGTATAAATGAATACAAAAAATACTACTCGCATGAATCTGAAATTTTCACCCATTACGTCCCACCCCTTCTGAATTTTGCAAAATTTTCAAAATGTTTGATTGTTTAGTGTTATTTATGTATAAATGAACACAAAAAAATACTACACGCATGAATCTGACATTTTCACCCATTACGTCCCACCCCTTCTGAATTTTGCAACATTTTCAAAATGTTTGATTGTTTAGTGTTATTTATGTATAAATGAACACAAAAAAATACTACTCGCATGAATCTGAAATTTTCACCCATTACGTCCCACCCCTTCTGAATTTTGCAAAATTTTCAAAATGTTTGATTGTTTAGTGTTATTTATGTATAAATGAACACAAAAAAATACTACTCGCATGAATCTGAAATTTTCACCCATTACGTCCCACCCCTTCTGAATTTTGCAAAATTTTCAAAATGTTTGATTGTTTAGTGTTATTTATGTATAAATGAACACAAAAAAATACTACACGCATGAATCTGACATTTTCACCCATTACGTCCCACCACTTCTGAATTTTGCAACATTTTCAAAATGTTTGATTGTTTAGTGTTATTTATGTATAAATGAACACAAAAAAATACTACTCGCATGAATCTGAAATTTTCACCCATTACGTCCCACCCCTTCTGAATTTTGCAAAATTTTCAAAATGTTTGATTGTTTAGTGTTATTTATGTATAAATGAACACAAAAAAATACTACTCGCATGAATCTGAAATTTTCACCCATTACGTCCCACCCCTTCTGAATTTTGCAAAATTTTCAAAATGTTTGATTGTTTAGTGTTATTTATGTATA
Organism: Sepiola atlantica; assembly: GCA_963556195.1. Classification (NCBI taxonomy): domain Eukaryota; kingdom Metazoa; phylum Mollusca; class Cephalopoda; order Sepiida; family Sepiolidae; genus Sepiola; species Sepiola atlantica. The sequence goes on from OY744555.1 coordinate 9,858,257, forward strand.
AATGAACACAAAAAAATACTACACGCATGAATCTGACATTTTCACCCATTACGTCCCACCCCTTCTGAATTTTGCAACATTTTCAAAATGTTTGATTGTTTAGTGTTATTTATGTATAAATGAACACAAAAAAATACTACTCGCATGAATCTGAAATTTTCACCCATTACGTCCCACCCCTTCTGAATTTTGCAAAATTTTCAAAATGTTTGATTGTTTAGTGTTATTTATGTATAAATGAACACAAAAAAATACTACTCGCATGAATCTGAAATTTTCACCCATTACGTCCCACCCCTTCTGAATTTTGCAAAATTTTCAAAATGTTTGATTGTTTAGTGTTATTTATGTATAAATGAACACAAAAAAATACTACTCGCATGAATCTGAAATTTTCACTCATTACGTCCCACCCCTTCTGAATTTTGCAAAATGTTCAAAATGTTTGATTGTTTAGTGTTATTTATGTATAAATGAACACAAAAAAATACTACTCGCATGAATCTGAAATTTTCACCCATTACGTCCCACCCCTTCTGAATTTTGCAAAATTTTCAAAATGTTTGATTGTTTAGTGTTATTTATGTATAAATGAACACAAAAAAATACTACTCGCATGAATCTGAAATTTTCACCCATTACGTCCCACCCCTTCTGAATTTTGCAAAATTTTCAAAATGTTTGATTGTTTAGTGTTATTTATGTATAAATGAACACAAAAAAATACTACTCGCATGAATCTGAAATTTTCACCCATTACGTCCCACCCCTAATTAAAGTGTTTTATACCTACAGACGAGATCGTTTCGGGCTTTCTACCCTTATCAGTGCAAGAGTGGCGGTTGCAAGCAGTCGCATGGGCTCGAACGTAGATTCAGCCTAGAATCAAGAGACTAACGCTCAGGACCACACGGCCACGAGAAATCACCACAGACATATATATATATATATATATCTATATATATATTTAAATTCCCGAAACAGTTTTTCATGGTAAACAACTGATGATCCCTTAAAATAGTGTTAGAAACTAACTAATATAATAACTGTAAAAAATAAATTGACTTACATGAGTGATTTTCCACTGGAAGACTTGAGACTATAATTTTTTTTTTTTTATATAGTTTTAATGGTTGAGAAACTTCCGAGACTATATATATAATTTTGAATCTGAAATTTTCACCCATTACGTCCCACCCCTTCTGAATTTTGCAAAATTTTCAAAATGTTTGATTGTTTAGTGTTATTTATGTATAAATGAACACAAAAAAATACTACTCGCATGAATCTGAAATTTTCACCCATTACGTCCCACCCCTAATTAAAGTGTTTTATACCTACAGACGAGATCGTTTCGGGCTTTCTACCCTTATCAGTGCAAGAGTGGCGGTTGCAAGCAGTCGCATGGGCTCGAACGTAGATTCAGCCTAGAATCAAGAAACTAACGCTCAGGACCACACGGCCACGAGAAATCACCACAGACATTATATATATATATATATATATATATATATATATATTTAAATTCCCGAAACAGTTTTTCATGGTAAACAACTGATGATCCCTTAAAATAGTGTTAGAAACTAACTAATATAATAACTGTAAAAAATAAATTGACTTACATGAGTGATTTTCCACTGGAAGACTTGAGACTATAATTTTTTTTTTTTATATAGTTTTAATGGTTGAGAAACTTCCGAGACTAGAATCAAGAGACTAACGCTCAGGACCACACGGCCACGAGAAATCAGACATTATATATATATATATAATTTTGAATCTGAAATTTTCACCCATCACCCCCCCCCCCCCCCTATTGCTATACCATAAAAAAGAACAAACAAAATAATTATTTCGGTTCTATTATATTCATCTTTCAGAAGGAAGAACAAAAATTTCATCATGGTCAGTCTAAAACATCACTATGACGGCCCCCATCTCTCCAATTATGATACATAAAAGAAAAGTTTCAAAGCAGTAGCCATCATAAAAGGCCCACATTTACGAAAGGTCATCTTTGATCAATCCATAAAAGGGGTAATAAAAAAGAGGATCCATCCTATTTTATTAAGAAACCGTTTATATTAATTGAGTTTTGTCTTTTTGTTCAAAAGGAACATGGCACATAAAAATCAACAGATTAATTATTATTAACAAACTGTTAACTAATCTATGGCAGCAACTTTCCCTCATTAACCAATTCAAACGATTTTGCAGTTAAATTGTAATTATTTTTACAATAGAGAAAAAAAAAACAAAGAACTCAATTATTCTCAAAACCCCAATTAAGAATAATGAACGTTTCAAGTCTTCAAACATGTCTTCCATTTTCTCATGCCTGACTGAGCTAATTTTTTTAAATTAAAAAAAAAAAAAAAATATTTCACCCCAAACAAGGCAGGCTGCCACTATAGACGAAAGGGGCTACTGAGAATTAGAGAGTAGGTTTAGGGTGTCATTCTATGTTGGGAGCTGCTGTGTAGCAAGATGTCTGTTTACATTTACTGCATGTCGGTAAGTCGGGGAAATAGGGAGCGAGTTCCAGAGGCCGGCAGCACGAGGAAAGCTATTGGAGTAGAAGGCTCTCCGGCATCTGGAGACCTCCACAGTGAATGGATGGGATTCAGCTGATTGTGGAATTGGTCTAATGTATTTATGTCGAGGGGGCACCAGAGTAGCCAGTTCATCAAAGCATAATCCATTGAAGTATTTGTAAAACAAGCACAAGGATGTTACATTGCGGTGATGGGGCAGGGGCTGGAGCTTGGTTGACAGTGATGGACCTATTAAGTTGGCGACTGTTTTGGACCTTGTCAAGGAGGGAGAGACTAGTAGATGATGCACCAGCCCAGATGTGGCAACAATATTCCATGCATGGGCGGATGGTGGCTTTATAGAGATACAGGATAATGTCAGGTGTGAGGAGTTTACTAGCACGGTACAGGGAGCCCACCTTTGCTGCAGCCTTGGCAATGTCTTAATATTCATTTTAGAGAAAAAGGGATCAATCCATGATTAATAAGGATTGTTTTTTCTCAAGGAAATATTTATTAACCAGCAGGGTTGCTCTGGCATTGCCCCCCTCTTGTATAAAACATAATATCAGTAATGAATTTTAAAAAAATAAAAAATTTAGTTAATATTAGAAAGCTCAGTGAAAAAAAAAAAAAAGTCACCCCTGTACAAAACGGAACAAAAGAGGAAGTAAAAGTCAGTTTATGAGAAGCCCTGCCATTGGCTAATGGAAACATTAATCCGTGAGCGGGAATAACATGAACTTAAACTGCGCATGTTTAAAAGAGACATTACATTATTAGTCCACACAACATCGGACGTAACTTCAAAAATACCAAGAAAGACCCTTACAAAAAAAAATAAATAAAAGAAAGTTTAATACCTTTTATTTGTTTAAAGCTCTGGCGAGGCTTGTGATATCGAGTGTAATTATTAGTAAAAAGGTCAAGATGAAAAAAAAAATATTTTGATTTTAATAAAAAATATCTGAATCTAATATATTTTTTGTTAGCATTTTGCCTCTTTCTCTCAGTTATATTATATATATATATATATATATATATATATATATATATATATATATATATATATTCCCGAAACAGTTTTTCATGGTAAACAACTGATGATCCCTTAAAATAGTGTTAGAAACAAACTAATATAATAACTGTAAAAAATAAATTGACTTACATGAGTGATTTTCCACTGAAAGACTTGGGACTAAGTTTTTTTTTTTTTTTCTTTAATATAGTTTTAATGGTTGAGAAACTTCCGAGACTATATATATATATAGGAAATATTGAAATGATGAAAAAAGTCAAGTTACATACTTTATAAATTTATTATCATCAGGAGTTTAAACAAGAAATATAATAAAATAACCTTTAATCCATGGATTTTCAAAGAATTACTCAGAAGGAAAAACCAATAAAATTCTAATTATTGGCAAAATATTAATTTGAAAATTTGCAACAAAATGTTAAGATATGCTTAAAGCAAAAAAAAAGTCATTGTATTAATGCAGTTTGAATTGGTTTTATAGTGAAAATTGATTGATTACAATAAAATCCAAGGACGATTCAAAAGCACAAAGTCTGTGAAAAGTTAGTATATATGTGGGAACATCAAGCCAAGAGTCAAACTTCCTTAGCATGCAGATAAAATGATATATACATACATATATATATATATATATAGTTTGCTTCTAAAATCTCATTAATGTAATATTTAACATTTTCCTTTTCATTTCCCTAACCCCTTTAAATTTCCC
>OY744555.1:9870038-9915038 GCA_963556195.1 Sepiola atlantica
AGATAGATAGATAGAACCAGGTAATATAATTATAAGAAAAAATAGATAGATATAAATCTCAATAGTCGGTATTTAATAATAATTAGTTGAAATCTGGAGAGCCTTGTTATCAGATTCCAGGGAACACCATCCGTTTCTACCAGTTTGAGAACGAAATGGATGAAGATGTGGAGAATTATCATCTTTTTCTTAGTCTCAAGCTACAGCAGAGTCGGCAATAATGGATTTTTGTCTCCACTTGGCACCGGTCTGGATAAAGGCCAGTTTTATGGAGATCATTCTGAAAGGCGTCTGCCCATCTCATCATCGGCCTTCCACTCAGTCGCTTTCCGGTGACTTCAAATTTAAAAGCGAATTTCACGACGGTGTTGCTGTTAGCCCTTGGCACATGTCTGAACCTTTTGAGCCGCCATTGTTGCATCTTGTCCTAGATCGGCACGATGCCATAGTGCCTTCGGATGTCTACTACAGACAGAGTTGCAAAAAAAAAAAAGAAAAAAAAAAGAAAACCAACCCACATCACCTAGTAACACCAACCAACCAGATATTTGAAGCAGAAATAGAACTAAAATATAGAATAAACATTACACAAATCAAGTGAACTGATGATTGGTTTGTTTTACGGCATATCAACCCTTTTCAGGTTATTTAATGCCGAATCTGGTCATTTTAGTAAAAGATTTTATGCTTCAAGTTCTTTATGTCTTCAAATATTTATTCATGGTGTTTCATTTTGTTGTTTTGTTTTATGGCATATCAACCCTTTTCAGGTTATTTAATGCCGAATCTGGTCATTTTAGTAAAAGATTTTATGCTTCAAGTTCTTTATGTCTTCAAATATTTATTCATGGTGTTTCATTTTGTTGTTTTGTTTTATGGCATATCAACCCTTTTCAGGTTATTTAATGCCGAATCTGGTCATTTTAGTAAAAGATTTTATGCTTCAAGTTCTTTATGTCTTCAAATATTTATTCATGGTGTTTCATTTTGTTGTTTTGTTTTATGGCATATCAACCCTTTTCGGGTATTTGATGCCGAATCTGGTCATTTTAGTAAAAGATTTTATGCTTCAAGTTCTTTATGTCTTCAAATATTTATTCATGGTGTTTCATTTTGTTGTTTTGTTTTATGGCATATCAACCCTTTTCAGGTTATTTAATGCCGAATCTGGTCATTTTAGTAAAAGATTTTATGCTTCAAGTTCTTTATGTCTTCAAATATTTATTCATGGTGTTTCATTTTGTTGTTTTGTTTTATGGCATATCAACCCTTTTCAGGTTATTTAATGCCGAATCTGGTCATTTTAGTAAAAGATTTTATGCTTCAAGTTCTTTATGTCTTCAAATATTTATTCATGGTGTTTCATTTTGTTGTTTTGTTTTATGGCATATCAACCCTTTTCAGGTTATTTAATGCCGAATCTGGTCGTTTTGGTAAAAGTTTTTATGCTTCAAATTCTTTATATCTGCAAATATTTATTTATGCTTTTTGGTTTAGCTGTTTTGTAGAGGAAATTTTTTTTTAACGTTTTTTGACTTTGCAGAACATGATTGAGTTTTGCAAAATGAAAGGAAAAACAATAACATCAATGTTCGGTGCATTTTTGGTCAGGAAGCAAGTATTTTCAGACAGCCGTATCTGGCAGCATCAGCACGGGAACTAAACCTGCCAGAAATCGCATAATCAGTCAGATTTGCACTTGCATGTTTATGGACCGATCTGCACCGAGTGGCGGTACATTGTTAATTGCTTTAAAGAAAGGCTCTACAATATTCACGAAGATGAGTAGAAAGTGACTGGTGGGTTTACATTCGGCAGCCTTGTAACTTTCGCTCCCCTTATTTTGTCCTTTAGTCCTCACATTCCATCAGCGACGTTTATGACAAGGGGGAGAAAATTGCAGTTTTCTGAGTCTGAATCTATCTACATAACACTTATCGTTGGTTAGTTTTTGACCTTGAAGTAGTAGTAGCCCTTTCTCACAGAAGAGCGGTCACTAAATCCCATTTTAGACACCAGATCAGTTTTCATTATTGAACACAGAAGAAACGGAAAAGATTACGAAATACCAAGGTCTTATTTACGACATGAAAAGAAACTGGAATCTTAGGAAAATCTCCATCATTCCAGTAATTATAGGAGCAACAAGAATAATGAAGAATTTCAAGAGCTATCTGGCGAGTATACCCGGTGAACCGAGTGCAAGAGAAATACAAACAACTGCACTTAAAGGGACGGTTAGAATTTTGAAATGATCTCTAGGCTGGAGTGTCTGAAATAGTCGGTGAATGTCTGGCATCCGGTAGAATGCCCCATCTCCAGCAAAAACAGAAAGATAAGAAAAAAAAAAAAAAAAAAGAGGAAAATCAACCACGTCAAGAGAGCACTCTGGATTGGGACAAAAATAAAAATTCACCATCCAACTAGCAACCGATCTATCTCATTAAACTTATCCTCGGGTGGCTTTTGGCCTCGGTAAGTGGTGACTCATTACTATTAGATAAACAGGTGATGATCAGTAATGTAAGTTTTGATGAGATCAAATTTGGATGTGGCGTCATACGTACGAGAACTTGAACAAGGACAGTAGAAAGTGGACCTTGGGTTTACTTTCGGCAGCCTCGTAACTCTCGCTTCCCTTATTTTGTCCTTTAGTTCTCACAATCCATCAGCGAGGTTTATGACAAAGGGGAGAGAATTGCTGTTTTCTGGGTCGGAATCTATCCACATAACACTTGACATTAGTTAGTTTTTGACCTTGAAGTAGTATTTTTTTTTTAGCTCCTTACACGTAAGTGGCTTCATGCCTTGTCTGGAGCGATGTCCCCCCCTCAAAAAGTCATTTCTCATTCGTTGGAGATTCTCACTGAATAACCATTAAATAACCTTGAACCTTTGGTTTACTTTCGGCAGCCTCGTAACTCTCGCTTCCCTTATTTTGTCCTTTAGTCCTCACATTCCGTGAGCGATGTTTCCGACAAAGGGGAAAGAATCGCTGTTTTCTGTTTTCCTATCTATCTAACAAAAGAGAGTAGAAAGTAGATCTTTGGTTTACTTTCGGCAGCCTCGTAACTCTCGCTTCCCTTATTTTGTCCTTTAGTACTCACATTCCGTAAGCGATGTTTCTGACAACGAGGGAAGAATTACTGTTTTCTGGGTTATTTTTTTAAGCTCCTTACATCAAGTGGCTTCATGCCTTGTCAGGAGCGATTTCCATTAAAAAAAAAACACCAAGAAGATCCGCTTTACAGGTGTGCACTGTTCACACAAATGATTCAAAGAGTAAACGCACACACACAAACCTATAAAATGTTGCCACAGGTAAAGTATATCGAAGTCTGTCGACTGTCGAAATATAATGAAGACATAACTAAAAATGACACGAGTGGAAAACGTTCTTCGTAAATTACTTATCTAAACAAAATGCAATTAGACAAGATTTCTTTTTGCTTCCTCCATCTATTCATCTTAATTAGCAATTACCTGCAGATTAATCAGTGCCAATCAAGTGACTGACAACTTTGTTAACGGTCAATTTGATTAGGCATTTCCCATGGTAGACAAATATTTCAATTAGGACAACATGTCTTTTTTGCTAGCAGAACTGTCGGGGGGTTTGAAGAATTTTGTATAACCTTTTCATAGAATAGCTTCAGTTGAGAGAAATAAATGAATAAAACTCATTACGAAGCAGTTCTATTAATGTCAGAAGCAAAACTTGCTTCTCTTTCGTTCGAAATAACATGCAAACGATAGAGAAAGAGTTATCATTTTTTATAAATCTATAAGCTGTCTTTTTCAACCATTATTATTATTATATATATATATTATAATATAAAATGAAGTAATAAAATAAGGTGTCAATCAAATTTTATTAGAGTTCAAAGTTCATGCAAAGCATCCTTTTAAGGATGAACTCTAATAAAATTTGATTGACACCTTATTTTATTACTTCATTTTATATTATAATATTAATGCTCTATCCAGTATATTGAGCTTCAGTTTTTATCCGGATGTTTCACTAATTATAAGATATTAGTTGACGCTTATATCTTTTGTTGGATTGCTTCGTGTGTGTGTGTGTGTATGTGTATGTGTGTGTGTGTGTGTGAAAAATGACAAACGGAAAACAAGTTAAAGTGCAGGAGAAAAACAAAGACAAGAGATGTTGACCAGTTTCGTTCTGTTAGAGAACGTCTTCAGAAATGAAGGTAATAAAATAGTTTTATTTTGAAGGAGCATACATGGGATGAGGGAAGGATGATCTGATTGGGCACTGTGAGAAGACATTAGGTGATGTTGAAATATGACGGGTGGGTGGCACATTCTTCTATGTTTCTTATTCTTCTGTTTATATTTCTATTTATTTTCTTTCTCTTTTTTTTTTACTTCCACACCTAATGAGCTTGTGTGGAGAAGGTGGTGGGAGAGGGGGAAAGGCGACAAGAGGGGGTGGGCATGAAATTGATATACTGGACGCCAGAACTCAAAGATTAATCAGAATGAATCGGGGATAAGTCTGCTAGTTTATCACACATTAGGTTTTTAAAGAGTAATAAAAGGTCTTACACACGACAGTCTATATATATATGTACACATATATATATATACATACATACAACATATGTATACATACACCTTCTCCACACTAGCTCATTAGGTGTGAAAGTAAAAGAGAAAGAAAATAAATAGAAATATAAACAGAATAAGAAACATAGAAGAATGTGCCACCCACCCTTCATATTCCAACATCACTTAATGTCTTCTCCTATGATCCAATCAGATCATCCTTCCCTCATCCCATGTGTGTGCCTTCAAAATAAAACTATTTTATTATCTTCATTTCTGAAGACGTTCTCTAACAGAACGAAACCGGTCAAAATCTCTTGTCTTTGTTTTTCTCCTGCACTTTAACTTGTTTTCTGTTAGTCATTTTTTTCAGATTTTGTCCACCACGAATTATCGGGAATCTGGATGTGTTATATAATGATGGACGTAACTTGTGGGATTATAAAAACCTTTATGAGAATGTTATATGATGATGGACGTATGTGGTGGAGAACGGGTGTGGGGTCGTTGGTTTGGCTTGTGCGATTTAGTGCGTGCCGCCAAGTGCATAGAGTGCGATGCTGTTTCCGAGAATCGAAACATGACAAGTGACGAGACAATGTTTGACCCTGGTTCAAAAGGTCATCCTGCACCTGTGTGGTTATCACGTGATATTACGTCACAGTTTTGATATGTGAGAAAATTGGAGTTTTGAAACCAGTTCGGACTTAGGAGGCGCAGAAGTCGGACGAAGGAATTAAGATGTAGCCAAGTCAAAACGGGAAGTGTTTTTACCTAAGAAAGAATACCGGCTTACAAGATGTCCTTCTCCCCACCCTCCTGTCTCCTCAAATAACAAAGGACTGATTAGACAATAAGCTAGCTAAGAATTAACCACGATATTCGTAAATCTCTCTCTCTCTCTCTCTCTCAACGATGGCAAAACATCTCCACGGGCAATAGAAACTGACGCCGAATAAAAAGTAATTAAAATGAAAAGATTGTTGTCTTATGAAACGGCTGAGAAAGGTCTTTTGTTACAGACAACTCACGGAGATGGCCACTACAGTGCAGAGGCGAGGAAAGTACTCAACCACTAGACGACAGAGCAAACCGAGAAGAAACCAAGGTATGAATTATTAAGGGGCTATGCAACAGATGGAATTTCGAACGAAACCCTTTATTTAATCCACAGGGGTAGCACGACTGAGAGAAGCCTTCAGTAATTAGCAATTCTTTGTATCACCTGCACCGAGGATTGAACCTTCAACCTTCAGATGACTACCACTTAGAACAGAATTTTACTTAGTATACTTATATTCACTGCACCACGGGGCTTCATCTCAAATTCAGAAACATATACACATATCTATATATTATTCGTAGACGTAAGGGGTTACTAAGAGTAAGGGTGTAGGTTTTGGGTGTCATTCTAAGTTGGAAGGTGTGTAGCGAGATGTCTGTTTATATTAGTTTTAAACCTCTGCATGTCTGTACATTTGGGGAAACCGGGAGCAGGGAGGGAGTTCCAGAGACCGGCAGCACGAGAAAAGAAGCTTTTGGAATAGAAGGCTCTCCGGCATCTGGGGACCTCCACAGTGAATGGACGGGATTTTGCCGATCGATGAGTTGGCCTAGTGTATTTACGTCGAGGGGGCACCAGAGCAGCAAGTTCATCAGAGCACATTCCATTGAAGTATTTGTAAAACAAGCACAAGGATGCAACGTTGCGGCGATGGAGCTTGGTGGATAGTGACGGACCTATTAAGTTAGCAACTCTTTTTTGGACCTTGTCTAAGAGGGAGAGACTAGTGGATGGTGCACCAGCCCAAATGTGGCAACAATACTCCATATATAAGCGGATGGTGGCTTTGTACACATACAAGATAATGTCAGGTGTGAGGAATTTACTAAGTGGAGTAATCCTAGCGCGGGTCCTACTGTAAAAAAAAAAAAAAAAAGTACCCATTTTTGTTTTGCTTTTCTTTTTAAATCACAGATACTTTTGAGAGTTTTTTTAATTTTTTTTTTTTATTCCTTAATTTATAAATAACTAGAATGTTACTTGATGCCCCCTTGCTGAACGATCAAGGGCAAGTGGAGTAATCCTAGGACAGGCGTGGTGCCTTTCCTTACACATCAGTGTAGCAATAAGAAAGAAACCTTCAGGTCGTGGTCGACTATGGTCGACATCTTCACTTTCATTCTTTTGATTTGCAAAATATCTGTATTTATTCGAAGATTAAAAAAAAAAAAAAAAATCTAATTGATTGACTGAATACCTAAATATAATTTCTAGGAAAACAAATTTTTTGTCATGTGTTGTAAACATTTGCGAAGACGCGTGAATTGGATTCCCCCCCCCCACCCGAACAGAAGTTTCGTACCACATTTTGGCCATCTTACAAATATTAAAATCAAGATATAACCACGCTAAACTTTATGTCTGGAATTCTTATTCCAATTGTGATCAAAATTCATTATATAATTTTGATTCTAGAAAATGCTTAAAAATTTAAGGCTTAAACTTAAGGAATCTTAAGAAATTGAAATTCAAGGTACCTTGCTTAACTGGTGCCTGATGACCGTGGATCAAATTTAATGCAAATCTGAAATTTTAAATTTTAAAATTGGAGGTTGCGCCCATATTATGACCCATGAAAAAAACCCTTAAAAACAGAAACTGGGGATTATGTATCAATTCATGTCTAATAACTATTCAAATTTTACAAGATCGAAGGTATCTGGACCTAAACCCATGAAAAAACCCTTAAAAACACTAAAAAAACCTGGGGATTATGTATTACTTGATGTCTAATAACTATTAAAATTTTACAAAATCGAGGGTATCTGAACCCTAATCCATGAAAAACCCATTAAAAACAAAAATTGGGGATTATGTATTAATTGATGTCTAGTAACTATTAAAATTTTACAAAATCTAACGTATCTGAACCCTAACCCATGAAAAAACCCTTGAAAACAAAAATTGGGGATTATGTATTAATTGATGTCTAGTAACTATTAAAATTTTACAAAATCTAACGTATCTGAACCCAAACCCATAAAAAAACCCTTAAAAAAACCCAAAAAAACCTGGGAATTAAGTATTAATTGGTGTCTAATAACTATTAAAATTTTATAAAATCGAAGGTATCTGAACCCTAATCCATGAAAAACCCCTTAACAAAAACTGAGGATTATGTATCAATTAATGTCTAATAACTATCAACATTTTACAAACGGATTTCACCCATTTTTACTCACTTTGCAAAAAATCAAATTAAACTGAATATAGCCTTTATTACGACCAATTATGTATAGCAGCTGTGCTCCAAAAGTCATAATCAGTTTACGAATATATAAACATATGCATAAACTTAACTTTATATAGGTAGATAAATATATACATACACAGACAATTAATTTGACTCATTTCAAATTTTTCTGTAGTTTCATGACTATACATTCAAAGATTTTGTTATTCCTAGAATATCAGGAAGAAGCTCTGCCAAACTCTTGGGGGATCTAACTATCTCTTCCTTCTATAAAAATAATTGAATACATTCAGTTATCAGTATCGAAAATAAAATAAAAACAAATTAATGGTAACATTTACAATGAAATACATCTCTCCCATTACTAGTGGGGTTCTTGGCTCAGTGGTAGAGCACTGAACGTCAGTGACTGGGGTCCCGGTTTCGAATCTCACTAGGTCTAACCATGCTGAAGAGTTGTGGAGATGAGGAAAATCATGTCCGTGGATAACTATACTTTAAAAAATTTTTTTGTTTAGTTTATTGGAAATCGCTCCAGACAAGGCATGAAGCCACTTGATGTAAGGAGCTTTTATATATATATATATATATATATATATATATATATATATATATACTACTTCAAGGTAAAAACTAGTTAATGATAAGTGTTAGATAGATAGATAGATTCTGGCCCAGAAAACAGCAATTCTTCACCCTTTGTCAGAAACACTCATGTAATGTGAGGACTAAAAGACAAAATAAGGAAAGCGAGAGTTATGAAGCTGCCGAAAGTAAACCGAAGTTAGTCACTTTCTACTCTCTATATACTTTACATATGTGTGCGTATGTCCATTACGTAACTCCACTGGGCCATGAGTACACTTGTGGTGTTCACTGATGACCACACACCCACATCAGGCAAAAGTCTGTATCACATCCAACTCTCTTTATCTCGAGAAAGACAGACATACAGACAGAGACATACAGACAGAGACATACAGACATACAGACAGAGAGACATACAGACATACAGACAGAGAGACAGAGACATACAGACAGAGACATACAGACAGACGGAGACATACAGACAGACATACAGACAGACAGAGACAGACAGAGACAGACAGAGACAGACAGAGAGAGACAGAGAGAGACAGAGACAGACAGACAGAGACAGACAGACAGAGAAAGACAGACAGAGAAAGACAGAGAAAGACAGAGAAAGACAAAGAGACAGAGAAAGACAAAGAGACAGAGAAAGACAGAGAGACAGAGAAAGACAGAGAGACAGAGAAAGACAGAGAGACAGAGAAAGACAGAGACAGAAAGACAGAGAGACAGAGAAAGACAGAGAGACAGAGAGAAAGAGAGAAAGAGAAAGAGACAGAAAGCAATAGTTGGCACAAGACCGCTTGTAGAAGATGGTGTGGGATGGGAAGAAGTAACACCATTTAGATTAGAATGGTAAGAGAAGACACTGACTCGGAAGCAAGAGAAGACACTACTAGTTGAAAAAGGAATGATGATCCAGGCACGGCTTGATAGCAGCAGAGAATGGGATAAGGAAGGTATAGGTAAGTGTTGTATGATGAAGCCGGATGAAGCCTATAGTAGATATATTCAGTGATGGATTTTGAGCAGAACCAACGCCAAGGTAGAATTTCTGTCTGCAATAGATTAGACTGAAGAGTGCAGAATCAGAGAGGGACATTTTGAAAAGGAGAACAGGGTTAGGGTTAGGGTTAGGTTAGGATTAAGGTTAGGGTTAGGGTTAGGGTTAGGGCGTGACAAAAGAGATAACTGTAGGATTTAAGGAAAATCAGATTTTTGCGGTTGTGTGTGTTTTTTTTTGTAGATAGAGTACATGACTTACAACTTATACAAGACTCTTTGAAAGAAAAAGAAAAAAGAAAGATTAAAAAGGGGAGGGGGGAACAAAGACTTAGTTTCTTGTGCAAAAATTACACATGTTCACACTTATACTTTGGTTTGAGTTAATTCATGAAGAAATAATGACAGTGCTCAACTAATATTTTTTCTATTTATAATTAAAAAAAAAAAAAAAAAAAAAAAAAAAATTATGGAAATCGCTCCAGACAAAGCATGAAGCCACTTGATGTAAGGAGCTAACAAGAACGAAATATGATTATCGCAAAGACAGGAGATGCCTATTGGCCAAGGTTATAGGTAGGAGGAAAACAGTCACAAGCCTGCAGTTCTTGGAAACAAGCTACTGGAATAGGAAGCTGTATTACAATTAGATATCAAAACAGCGAATTGGTGGTAACCACTAGACCAACTAGTCAAACGAGCTGGAACAAAAGAAGCGGGGAATAGATCAGACAATTCTTAACACATGCCATAATAGTATTTATAGAAAAGACTGAGACTAGCAATATCACGTCTGTGAGAGAGAGTGTAGAGAAGAAGAAAAGGTAGGGCCAATCAAATTACAGATACGTTTCTGCACCTTATCAAGAACCCTCAAATGCGACAGATTCCCCAGCACAAAAGTGACAAAAGTACCCCATACATGATCTGATTGTGAATTTGTAGAGATAAAGAATATTCTCAGGTGTGGGAAAGTGTTTGGAGCGATAGAGAGAACCAACTTTACGAGAAGCAGAAAGAGCAATGGATCTAATGTATGAACTGCAAGAAAGATTTGATGATAGAGAAAGACCAAGAAGTTTCAGAGTCGATTTCTCCTCAAGAGCAGAGCCATCCATGAGAATCCCAGGAAGAAAAGGGACACGCCTATGATTGAAAGACACGAGCCGAGTCTTAACGGGATTGATCGAAACAAGATATTTCGTACCCCAATCCACAACTGAACCCAGGTCAACTTCTAGATCAACTGCATATTTCGACTGATCCGAGGGAGATGGGCAAGAAGCAATACTAGAATAGAGAGTGGTATCGTCAGCATAGATGTTAATTTTCTTAAAAATATTCTCTGGAAAATCATTAATATAAAGAAGAAACAGTTGTTGGGCTTAGAATAAAGACCTGAGGAACACCAGCATTGATAGGAAAAGAGAATGAAGAGACACTATTTAAAGTTACTTGCAAGCTTCGATCAGAAAGAAAAGACCTAATAATGTCAAGAACCTCACCACCAATACCATAACCCTGAAGTTTGTGTAGGAGACCAGAATGACACACTTTCAGGGAAAGGAGTGGTGTCCTCCCCTACATCTTGGTGTAGTAGCCAATGAAAAGGAAACCTTTGGGTTGCGTTTCACTACTTCTAGATCAACTGCATATATCCGTATAATACTATATGATTAGTTGATTAGCACTCAACAATTAAGCTTCATGGGTTCGATTTCGCAATTACCACAGAAACCGCTAGTATGACTAATCAACATAAAATTGTAAAGCATTATAAACTATATATATACACACACACACGGGAAATTAAAAAGGAAAAACCAAGAGATATTTTTTATGTATTCATCAACGTTTCGTCTTTATTGTAAGACTTCCTCAGGATGATAATTTTAAGAAAAAAATGTCATGCAAGTACATCGAAATATTGGGTTGACATGATGGGTTGATGAGGAAAAGTAGTAGCCATGGCTACTAAAAGCGCTGGATGAGAGTCTACGCTGCGAGAAGTCAGCCAGTAGCAAAGAGTGAAATGAATATGGAAAGCTTTGAGTGGGTACATTAAGGCAGCAGTGAAAAGGGGGAGGGGTGAGAGTGTTAGTGAATTTGTCTTAGGGTGGGAGAGAGGAGGCTGAGGTTTTTTGTAGTGGTGAGGTGTGGCATGGATTTTGAGGGGCTGGGGAAAGAGGAGGGAAGGGGGGGAACTGTTTTGTATGTAGGTGGTATCATAGTTTTAGAAAAAGATTTGAAGAAATGAAGATAACTTGAAAATAGACGGGAGGGGTGTATAAATATATAATATATATATATATAATATATATATATATATATATATATATATATATACACATTAGAACACTCGTCCCAGAACGTGGTAAATTAATTCCTCGAACAGAAGTCTTGCATCACTTATGTCCACTTACGAAGATTAAAATTCAGATATAACGATACTAAACCTTATGTCTAGAATCCTTATTCCAATTTCGATCAAAATCCATTACATGATCATAATTCTAAGAAAATGTCTAAAATTGAAGACTGAAAGCTTAAGGGGTCTTAATACATTTAAATTCAGAGAATCTTGCTTCATTGATATCTAATGATTACGGATAAAATTTTATGCAAATCTGATATAAGAGATTGTGCCCATATACCCCCTAAAACCCCTGTAAAATACTCCAAGTAAACTGAAATGTGGGGAATATTTATTAATTGATATCGAATACTTATTGTTAAAATTTTACAAAAATCCAAGTTACTGAATTTTCGCAACGGGCTTTCACCTCTCTTGCAAAAACAAAACTAAACTTAATATGGCCCAAATTTGGACGCCTTATGCCTACTAGCTGCGTTCCAAAATTTATAATGATCAGTTAATTAGTGTAGAAGTGAATCCTGTACATATAAACTTCCCTAACTTTATAAAACATAAGGCTTGATAACCAATGCCTTTAAAAAGATGAGTGGTCTCAGCAACAATAACAAGTGCAGGTTCTGCCACACAGAAGTGGAGAGTGTGAGTCACCTGACATCCAGTTGTAAGGTTCTCCTGGGGGATGGCTACTATACAATGCGACACAACGGAGTGTGTAAATATCTTCACTGGACTATTTGTAAAAAGTTGAATATCCAGTGTAGCAGCAAGTCTTGGGAGCATATACCAGAAAGAACAGTTGGAAATAATTTATACACCATCCACTATGACTATGCAATCCCTACAGCTACATATCTAGAAAACGGAGCTGTTAAACATGACATCGTAATATGGGACAAAAGGGAGAAAGTAGCAACCCTAGTTGAAGTCAGTGTCTCTAATGATGCAGGATTGAATAGAGCTGAAAGAAAAAGATTACGAAATACCAAGGTCTTATGTACGACATGAAAAGAAACTGGAATCTTAGGAAAATCTCAATCATTCCAGGAGCAACAAGAATAATGAAACAATTTCAAAAGCTATCTAGCGAGTATACCCGGTGAACCGAGTGCAAGAGAAATAGAAACGATTGCCCTTAAAGGGACGGTTAGAATCTTAAAAAGATCTCTAGGCTGGAGTGTCTGAAATAGCCGGTGAATGTCTGGAATCCGGTAAGATGCCCCATCTCCAGCAAAAACGGAAAGATAAGAAAAAAAAAAGAAGAAAAAAAGAAGAGAAACCATATTCTTGTGAAGTTTGTGGCTCCTCTTTTACAAATAAAAATATATGTTTCTAAAAAACAAAGAACAGATACTATAGTTTGATCCCAGTCTGAAAACCATATTTATCAAAGATCCAAAATTATTTGGTATCTGTTAAAGACAGACGTAAAAGATGGGTGCAAAGGCAGGAGACACACAGTGCCCAACTAGGCGTCGAGACACTGAGTGCCCAACTAGGCGTCGAGACACTGAGTGCCCAACTAGGCGTCGAGACACTGAGTGCCCAACTAGGCGTCGAGAGACACACACAGAGGCCCCAAATAGGTGTCGAGAGACGCACACAGGAGGCCCCAAATAGGTGTCGAGAGACGCACACAGGAGGCCCCAAATAGGTGTCGAGAGACACGCACAGAGGCCCCCAAATAGATGTCGAGAGACACACACACAGAGGCCCCAAATAGGTGTCGAGAGACACACACACAGAGGCCCCAAATAGGTGTCGAGAGACACACACGCAGAGGCCCCAAATAGGTGTCGAGAGACACACACGCAGAGGCCCCAAATAGGTGTCGAGAGACACACACGCAGAGGCCCCAAATAGGTGTCGAGAGACACACACAGGAGGCCCCAAATAGGTGTCGAGAAACACACACAGGAGGCCCCAAATAGGTGTCGAGAGAGACACACACAGGAGGCCCCAAATAGGTGTCGAAAGACACACACAGAGGCCCCAAATAGGTTCTGAGACACAGAGTGCAAGAAAGAGGTCGCTTTTCTTTTCTAGATTTTTTTTGAGGTACAAAGTGGCGTGTGGCTTTCATGTTAAAACAAGAGAGAGAAGTAAGGTCTTTCTCTCCAACAGATGTGGGAGGGTGTGTCTTGACATGTCCATATGGGGATTGGGGGAAGCCAAGAGAGAGGGGGGGAGGCTGTTATATTAGAAACTGAAAACCTTGTACTGCTTCTCGGTCCCTAACATAATCAGTTCATTAAGTACCCGTTCCATTGAAGTCAGGTTGGTGATGAGGATGCTTACCTTAAAGTACATGAAACCCTACATCCCCCCCCCCCCGCCGAGATGGCCGGGAGGAGGAGAGGAGGGAAGGAGGAGAGGAGAAAAGGAGGATAGGGTGTATACACACAAAAAAAAAAACAGTCATAGAAGAGAAGAGAAACTAACACCTATTGTAAACGATCCCCTCTCTGACTTTTATGGCATATCAACCCTTTTTTTAGATTATTTAATGCAGAAACAATACATATAGTAAACAAATCCTTGTATACGATTATTTTAAGACAAGTTGCTATGTTATTCATACCTTCAGAATGGTGTTCATAACTTTCCCAGTGATATTGAAATGTTAAGTGAATGTGAATAAATTCGATTGGACTATTTAGCCGATTCCATAGTCCCTATTGGTATCCATTATACCATTCGCACACCTATGTCTCTTTGGCGATCATCTCGTGTATTAAGAAGTAATTCCGTTTCAAGTTTCGGAATTTTGGTAGATGAAGATTGATAATTTGTTTTATCATTTAGTACATTATTATATACCATTTTATTGAACGGAATCAGAGGTAGCTGTCTCTTGTTCCATCAGCGATGGCGCAACAGATAAAAGTGCTAAGTAATAATCAGTTCTAAAAGTTATCTATTTGTGTGGATTAAATAAAACGGGGTTCCGTTCAGATTTCCATACAGATTCCCAAGTTCGGCAGGATGCACCTGAAAAAGGTCGGAAGTTACATCGACGGAAACGTTGTGAAAATAACACGCAAGACGAGAACAGTAGTCCGAATAATCCTAATACAAATAAAGGTAAATTTCAACATTTGTATGAAGGCAGGACTGTCATTGTCGATCAAGAAAAGTGTATATATATATAGTCTTGGAAGTTTTTCAACCATTAAAACTATATTAAAGATTAAAAAAATACAGTCACTATATTAGCTTGCTTCCAAGAATTTACGCAAGTCTTAACATTATTTAAGGGATCATCAGTTGTTTACTATGAAAAACTGTTTCGGGAATGTAAAAACAAAACAGTATTTATCTCATGGCTTCACAGCAGAGTTGATCAGACACCACTTCCATTAAAAAAAAAAATTTAAAAAACAACAAAAACGTTGCGTATATTAGATCAAATTTTTTGTTCCAGACTAATGTTTTGCTAACTTATTTTGTTATTAAAAAATGCCCTCCTTACCTGTGTTGTTCGTCTGTGACTAAGAAAACGTATCCGTTATTCACAAAATTTTGCTGTATTTTATAGTGTTTGGACGAATCCATTGCACTACTTATTTCGTTATTTATAGCTTTTATGTATTTATATTTAGTTTCATTTTAAATATATATATATATATATATACGTTTTTTTAAAATTAGTATATATATATATATATATATATATAGAACAGTTATTAATTATATTCCAATAACCATGGTCTGTTTTATTACTTTTATTTTGGTTTTTATTTTTTTCACATTTCCAAAAATTTCAAATTTCTGTGAGATATATTTAACAGTCCGTTTCTTTTGTTTTGTGCCAAACAACATTTGTATGTCAATATTGTCTCTGCAACACTACAAGTTTGATCGTACACATGTGAGTGTTTGCTCTAAAATTTTTGTTTGTTCTATTGTTTATTTTCACCTTAAAATGAAACTGATGTATGATGTGGGTGTTTTTTCAAGACACTCTAATCTAAGAACTCTTATTATTTGTGAACTTTTTCTGATGATTTTGTAGTGTTGCAGAGACGATATTGACATACAAATGTTGTTTGGCAAAAAACAAAAGAAACGGACCGTTAAATATATCTCACAGAGATTTGGAATTTTTGGAAATGTGAAAAAAAAAAATAAATAAATAAAAGTAATAAAACAGACCATGGTTATTGGAATATAATAAAAAACTGTTCTATATTTTGCTCTGTTATCAATAATTGACAAACATTGAGCTGAATCTTCAAAGGAGACTACAAACTAAAAGGATCTGATATATGATAATACATATATTGTCTTTAATAATTAATTATATATATATATGTGTGTTATATACGTTTATACATATTCTACTGAACGTCTTAGTTTGGATTTACTCTATCAATCTACTTTAATTTGATATGACATATATATATATATATATATATAGTATAATTTTTTTTAATTTATAAAAACATTGTGCATACATGTTTCAAAATAGAGCTTCCCCAGAACACGTAAAAATTAAAATTTTACCAGTCTGGAGGAAGCTATATTTCGAAAGAAATGGCAGCTGAAACATGTATGCACATATGTAACCAATAATTTTTGTATAAATAAAAATTATACTATAATACAGCTCTACTTGTTATTGAACACTATTGTATAAACACTAGTTTCATTGGATTAACATCTAGGTAACATTTCTACAATCACTGTGTGTATATATAGGTTGATTCTCTGGTTTGAACCGTGCAGCCATCTGAGATTATCACCCCTACACTGATGAGAGTGAAAGCTTGAAACGCTGGCGTATGTAGGTAAAAATTATTTAATATCATTTGTTTTAAATTAATATTGTTATGAGCTCCTTTAATAAGATTAAAGTAGAGCCCTGTTTGAGGAAGTTAAAAATAGACTGACACGTAGCTATAAGGCATATTCCGACAACGTTCGTAGAATCTTTAGTCAGTCTTTCTAGATATGCCACCCTTCGCATGAATAGAACTTAAATTCCCTTCTTGAAAGTGGTAATGTCTCGTGGCCTAATAGTTACAGCGTTTGTTTACAGAGTCTAGGTTGATTCTGTGGCAGGGGTTCGAACCGTGTGACCGTCTGAGATTATCATCCCTGCACTGATGAGTGAAAAGCTCGAAACGCTAGCGTATGTAGGTAAAAAATAATTTAATATCATTTATTTTAAATTAATATTAATAAGCTCCTTTAATAAGATTAAAATTGAGCCCTGTTTGAGGAAGTTAAAAATAGACTGACACGTAGCTATAAAGCATATTCCGACAACGTTCGTAGAATCTTTAGTCAGTCTTTCTAGATATGCTGCCCTTCACATAAATAGAACTTAAATTCCCTTCTTGAATGTGGTAATGTGCCATGGCCTATTGGTTATAGCGCTTGCTTACGGAGTCTAGGTTTATTCTGTGGCAGGGGTTCAAACCGTGTGACCGTCTAAGATTATCATCCCTGCACTGATGAGAGCAAAAGCTTGAATCGCTAGCGTATGTAGGTAAAAATAATTTAATATTTACTTAAAATTAATATTGTTATATATATACAATTAATATTGTTTTATATATATATATATAATATTTAAGTGTAGAATTATAACGATAATTAAATTATCGTTTAATAATAATAATCTATCGTGATAGTGTAAAGCTCAATATATTAAATAGAGCAATTTATTTTAGAGGTAAAAGATGAGAATAAAACATTGTAAAGATACAACATTTATTAAAAACATCAAAAGTTCAGAGCAAGGAGCATCATATCCTTAATCCATGGATTTTCAAAGAAAACATTTCTTCTCATCAGAGGATGGGGAAGCCGACAATGCGATTATAAATATTATCGGCAACAATTAACTTTGAAAATTTTATATAAAGTAAAACAAAGTAGAAGTAAAGAACAAAATGAGGGCCAGAGGTGAATAGTCTTATGTTGAGGTGTGAGCGTAAAGTCAAAGTGGATGTTATCTAATAACACGTCAGGACAAAATTAAATAAAAATAAAAGCATCTGTTATTTAGGGACGAATGCTTGAAAAAGAAAGCGATACTTAAATTGTTCAGGAGTCCAAAAGTTTTTGCAAGATGTTGGTGGGCTTTGGTAATTGGTAAATAACGGATGCTTTTATTTTTATATCATATTAAAATTTTCAAAGTTAATTGTTGCCGTTCTGGGACAAATTGCTGAGCCTTCCTACTCTCGGTGTTAGGGGTAAAATCTGCAATCTGTAATCGTGCAGATTAACGAATAACTGCGAGTAACGAGGAGGACTTCATGCAGACCAGACAACCCTGAGGCGCGATCTTCGTGAGCTCTATGCAGAAGGCTGACTCGGATAACAAGAACAAGAAGAATAGATTTGCCCCCCCTCCTCCCCAAGTAAAATAAACTTGCCCTTTCAGCTTGATATGACCGAGGCACCTCGGAATTTTTTTAATTTTTTTCTTTAACTAAAAATATTTCTATGTATGGGGGGGGTGGGGATCAAAAAAAATTTTTTTTTTCTTTTTAATTAAAAATATTTCTATGTATGGGGTAGGGTAAAGACAAACAATTTGGGGGGGGGGAGCAATTTTTTTTTTTTTTTTTTTTTTTTTTTTTTAAACTTAAAAATATTCTTGGTCCGAAACAAAGAAAATCTATGTCAGACAATCCTGAGGGACGATCTTCGTGAGCTTTATGCGGACGTCCAACTCGGATAACAAGAACAATAATAGATTTGCCTGCCACCCCCCCCCCCCCCCAAGTTAAAATAAACTTGCCCTTTCAGCTTAATATAAACTCCTTTGTCTTGTAGGTTTTCCGTTCAGCCATCACGTATATTTTCTCAATTTTTTTTTTATCTTACACTATTATAGTGAGGATGTTTTAGTCACTATTTTCTACTTGAGAAAATTGTTCGCAGATGGGGGTGAAATGTGGGTGCATACCTCCCCCCTCCCCAAGAGTATTAATGCGTAATAGGATCACAATCAGACCCAATTGGCTTAGAACTGAACACAGTAGATTGCATAGTCTTTGACAGTATCCATTAGCCTAATCAGGTACTCCCGAGGAGCAGGTGCAACAAAAACAAAAAATAAGAAAAAGAAAAAAAGAAAAAAAATTATAAAAAAGAAAAAAAAAAAAGAAAAAGAAAAAAAAAGAAAAAAAAAGAAAAAAAAAGAGAAAAAAAAGAGAAAAAAAAGAAAAAAAAAGAAAAAAAAAGAGAAAAAAAAGAAAAAAAAAGAAAAAAAAAGAAAAAAAAAGAAAAAAAAAGAAAAAAAAAGAAAAAAAAAGAAAAAAAACTCAGCCAAATTCCCGATAAGAGAAGAGATTGTTTTACTGAAAATGATGTAACCTAAAACAATGCTTTCTGATGTGTCCTTCTGTGCGCGGCACCGCGTGTCTCGTCAGCTTCTTCGTTACCATTAACTATTTTATCAGCAGGTAACGAAACCCACCCCTCACCCCGCACACCCAGAGGATTTGCTAGGCACTTTAACATACTAACATAGAAACACACAAATAGCAATCCACTGTCGACATGTGCACAGCCACAAATAGTATTAAGCTGATCTCCTTCGATACAATAAAAAAAAGGCAAATATGTCGATATACAGAAACAAACACGGCTATTTATAAACCTATACGCACATTGCATAGATCACATCATCCCATAAGTTCTGTCCGGATTTTAATAGTAAATTGGAATGTCTAATAGAACTAAATATATATATATATATATATATATATAAACATAATATAAAATGAAATAATAAAATAAGGTGCAAATCAAATTTTATTAGAATTCAAAGTTCAGGCAAAGTATCTTAAAGTCCTTAACTCATGAGTTTTCAAAGATAATTCTTCTCCTCAGAGGACCATTACCGCAGTGACATCACTGCAGGTGATGAAATTACACTTTGAAAATATATAAAAATAAATGCAAAAATGCATAAAAGTATATGACACATCAAATATATCAACCCAAAACATACTTTTGTTAAAGCTATACAATTCAAGTCATACAACTTAAAACAAATTCAGGAAAGATATCCAAGAGGTTGATTGAAGATTGATCCAGGTAGTGAGTGACAGTCCAAAAATGAAAGAATTGATTAAATTGAAAAAGTTTATCCAATCGGAAAATGCGTCCGCAATCGATGCAATAAATGACAGTTAATAAAAGTATGTTTTGGGCTGATATATTTGATGTGTTATATACTTTTATGCATTTTTGCATATATTTTTATATATTTTCAAAGTGTAATTTATCATCTGTAGTGATGTTACTGTGGTAATGGTCCTCTGAGGAGAAGAATTTTCTTTGAAAACTCATGAGCTAAGGACTTTAAGATACTTTGCCTGAACTTTGAATTCTAATAAAATTTGATTTGCCCCTTATTTTATTATTTCATTTTATATTATATTATGATATTAATGCTCTATCCAGCTTCAGTTTTATCCGGATGTTTCACTAATTAAAAGATATTAGTTGCCTCTTATATCTTCTGTTGGATTAACTTATATATATATATATATATATATATATAATTCTTAATGACAATATATGTATTAGCATATACTATCAGTGCCCTTTTACTTTGCAGTCACCTTAAAAGATTCAGCTCGATGATTGTCAATTAGTGACAACAGAGCAAATATAAGTCAGATTCATATTATATTCCAATAACCATGTTTTTATTTTATTATTTTTATTTTTTCACATTTCCAAAAAAAAAAAAATAACATTTCTGTGAGATATTTTTACGGTCCGTTTCATTTGTCTTGTGCCAAACAACATTTTTATCTCAATATCGTCTCTGCAACATTACAAAATCATCAGAAAAATTCACAAAGAGTAAAAAGTTCTTGGATTAAAGTGTCTTGAAAAAAACCTATACTAAACAGTATATATATATTATCTTATATTATATTATATATATATATATATATATATATATATATAATATAAAAAACGAATGATGAAAATAAAAATTCAAAGAGTTACAAATTCTATTAAATCATCAATAATTCGAAAACAAGGAGAAATCTCAAATCCTTAATCCATGTATTTTCAAAGATAAATTCTTTTCATTAGGGGATAAAGACCGGTAATGTATGTATTACCGGTAAGATAGAAGCTTTGAAAATATGAAAATATACAGGGTGTCTCAAAAAAATGTTCCTAATGACATGTTTCGCGACGTTTGCGAATCCCTTGGTGCGCGTTATCAGCTTTGTTTGAACAATAATGGTCATCAGTTTGAACATTTGCGAACATGATTCTTCAATTACACCTGTCTCATGTATTCGATGCTATTTCATTTCACTCTATGTTCATAAATAAAAGTTTTCTCGTCATTCTACGAGTGAGTACATTTTTTTGAGACACCCTGTATATATATATATATATATATATATATATATATATATATATATATATATATATATATATATAAAACGAATGATGAAAATAAAAATTCAAAGAGTTACAAATTCTATTAAATCATCAATAGTTCGAAAACAAGGAGAAATCTCAAATCCTTAATCCATGTATTTTCAAAGATAAATTCTTTTCATCAGGGGATAAAGACCGGTAATGTATGTATTACCGGTAAGATAGAAGCTTTGAAAATATGAAAATATACAGGGTGTCTCAAAAAAATGTTCCTAATGACATGTTTCGCGACGTTTGCGAATCCCTTGGTGCGCGTTATCAGCTTTGTTTGAACAATAATGGTCATCAGTTTGAACATTTGCGAACATGATTCTTCAATTACATCTGTCTCATGTATTCGATGCTATTTCATTTCACTCTATGGTCATAAATAAAAGTTTTCTCGTCATTCTACGAGTGAGTACATTCTACGAGTGAGTACATTTTTTTGAGACACCCTGTATATATATATATATATATATATATAAAACGAATGATGAAAATAAAAATTCAAAGAGTTACAAATTCTATTAAATCATCAATAGTTCGAAAACAAGGAGAAATCTCAAATCCTTAATCCATGTATTTTCAAAGATAAATTCTTTTCATCAGGGGATAAAGACCGGTAATGTATGTATTACCGGTAAGATAGAAGCTTTGAAAATATGAAAATATACAGGGTGTCTCAAAAAAATGTTCCTAATGACATGTTTCGCGACGTTTGCGAATCCCTTGGTGCGCGTTATCAGCTTTGTTTGAACAATAATGGTCATCAGTTTGAACATTTGCGAACATGATTCTTCAATTACATCTGTCTCATGTATTCGATGCTATTTCATTTCACTCTATGTTCATAAATAAAAGTTTTCTCGTCATTCTACGAGTGAGTACATTCTACGAGTGAGTACATTTTTTTGAGACACCCTGTATATATATATATATATATATATATATATAAAACGAATGATGAAAATAAAAATTCAAAGAGTTACAAATTCTATTAAATCATCAATAGTTCGAAAACAAGGAGAAATCTCAAATCCTTAATCCATGTATTTTCAAAGATAAATTCTTTTCATCAGGGGATAAAGACCGGTAATGTACGTATTACCAGTAAGAGAGAAGCTTTGAAAATATGAAAATATATACATATAGCTAAAGACTTTTTGGCTAAAAAGATCCTAATTAGGGCAATCAACCCCAATAAATGATGTTAAATTAAAGTATGGAAACATGGAAATAGTCAACATTTAAACACTTGAGAATGTTGAATATTTCTATTTTATTTTATTTTTTATTTTATTTTTTTATTTTTTATTTTTTTTTAATTCAACGTAAGGCACTCATTTTCCAAGCTTAAAAACCTTTCCAAGTTGTTGAATATGACGATCAACAGGATTTTCCATTTCCGAATTTAGTTAACAATCTTCGGAACATTCTTTCATTCGGATATTTTCCGCCATAAGCTAAGCGGACATTTCTACTCATTTTGCCTACAGAGTTAACTTTTTCAAACCGATAAAGCATTCTATGCGCGTTTCCTGTAAAATATAATTCAATGAAGTAAATATGTTCAAATATATATATATATATATATATATATATATATAAACTTCTTTGTAATATGGTAAGAAAAATCCCAGCAGAGTGCTCGATTAATTAAGAGTTAAAGTTAAAAATTAAAATTTAAGAGCGTAATATTTATTTATTTTGGTACAGAAAAATTAGTACAACATTCGTACCGTCGGTTTCAAACACGGAAGGACATAGCCATCTGGCTCTCTTCAGCTTCTGTTGTCATCTCTGTTGACAATAGAAGCTGAAGAGAGCCGGATAGCTAAGTCCTTCCGTGTTTGAAACCGACGGTACGAATGTTGTACAAATTTTTCTGTGCCAATATATATATATATATATATATATATATATATATATAATGAAGAAGAACGGAAAGGAATTAGAGAAGCAAAAGCCAAATCAAATTTCAATTCAATTGCTCAGAGCAAGGTATATTCCGCAAAAAGGCAATTTATTCAAGTTAAATTTTCCTTAAGCCAGGCTTTTCAAAGATCAAAATCTTATCATCAGAGGAAGTCGCTTTATCTACCTGCTCTATCCTGGATATTGAGCTGTATACTTTTCAAAATAGGTTTTACCTTTCCTAAAAGTTCGCTTTTAGTACACCACTTTATATATATATATATATATATATATGAGAGATAGAAGAAAAAAGAGTGATAAATATGCGACGATTGCCCAAATTTATTTCAAATTTCAATTGTTCAATGCAAGGTTGTCAGTAATAAACTAGTGTTTATTTTTCTTTCCTTAAGCCAAGCTTTTCAAAGATCGAAATCTTATCATCAGAGGAGAAATACAGATGGATAAGTTGGCTTTCGAAAAAACCAAAGTTCAAAAATTTGAAAAATATGAGAATTATTTTTAAAAAATTATTAAAATAATTTTTGTCAAAAAACGTACTGAATGAAAAGAAAATTTCGTGAAAAAGATATACAATTGTCCGGGTGGTGAGTTTCCGTTGAAAAAAAGTTCGGTGAAATTGTAGAAAGTGAAGAAAGACACTAGTTTATTACTGAATACACCTTGCATTGAACAATTGAAATTTGAAATAAATTTGGACAATCGTCGCATATTTATCACTCTTTTTTCTTCTATCTCTACAATTGCTCTATCTCGTATATTGAGCTAATCCTCTTCACAATAGGTTCCATCTACTAAAAGTTTTCACTTTGGTTTATTTTGATCCTATATATATATATATATATATCTCATTAGTATCAGTTGAAGAATTGGCAATATGAAGCTTTCCCCAAACCATACAACTGCTTATTGTCATCTTGGAAAAGTTGCTAAGCTTGGAAAATGGTGCCTTAACAATCGAGATCTGCACAAAAATTCATGATTTATTTATATTAATAAAATTACGAGACAACTTCACGCGTTTCGAAACTTTGTAGATGAGGATTGATAAGTTTTATTTGTTATGACAATAATATCCAAGATGAGGCTTGGTTGTTTTGTTTTACGGCATATCAACCCTTTTTGGGTTATTTAATGCCGAATCTGGTCGTTTTGGTAAAATTTGGTTTTGTTTTACGGCATATCAACCCTTTTCAGGTTATTTAATGACGAATCCAATCATTTTGGTGAAGATTTTTATGCTTCAAGTTCTTTATATGTTTAAGTATTTATTCATGGTGTTTGGTTGAGTGAAAGGAGGAGGAGAGGGGGAGAAAGAAGGGAGAGGGAAGAAGAGGGGAGGGAGGGAAGAAGAGGGGAGGGAGGGAAATTGTTTTTTTGGGGGGATTTTGCAGAACATGATTGAGTTTTGCAAAAAAAAAAAAAAAAAAAAAAAAAAAAAAAAAAAAAAATCAACGTTTGGTGCATTTTGAATCAAGAAGTCAACTTCAGAAAGCCCGATTTGGTAGTGCCAGTGGGTTCTATTTGACCCATAGATGGGGCCTTTACAGGTAATACCAATCCTGGCCAGAGTGGACCTGGGAGCAATGGCAACAAAGGGGCAACTCCACATTCCCTACAGCTCCCAAATGGAGGCCGCACCACTGGATTTCTTTTAAGGTCATACCCAGGACCCCTCTGAGATGAGAACAGTAGTCTGAATAATACCAACAATACAACTTCACGTGTGCGTGTTTCTTGTGTCAACCTATCGCATTCAATTATTTCTTTTATTTACTATTTTATCGGAAATTCATTGAAATAAAAAAATTCAATAGTTTAAAATAAAACTAAATTTTAAAAAATCCTATTTTATAAAATTCGGATTTTAAAGAGGATGGTCATGTTGTAAAGCTGTGAAATAAACTTTTTTTTTGTTAAAAAAACGATATCTAAAAAACTGATTTTTTTTTTTGTTAAAAAAACGATATCTAAAAAACTGAATTTTTTTTTTTGTTAAAAAAACGATATCTAAAAAACTGAATTTTTTTTTTGTTAAAAAAACGATATCTAAAAAACTGAATTTTTTTTTTGTTAAAAAAACGATATCTAAAAAACTGAATTTTTTTTTTTGTTAAAAAAACGATATCTAAAAAACTGAATTTTTTTTTTTGTTAAAAAAACGATATCTAAAAAACTGAATTTTTTTTTTTGTTAAAAAAACGATATCTAAAAAACTGAATTTTTTTTTTTGTTAAAAAAACGATATCTAAAAAACTGAATTTTTTTTTTTGTTAAAAAAACGATATCTAAAAAACTGAATTTTTTTTTTGTTAAAAAAACGATATCTAAAAAACTGAATTTTTTTTTTTGTTAAAAAAACGATATCTAAAAAACTGAATTTTTTTTTTTGTTAAAAAAACGATATCTAAAAAACTGAATTTTTTTTTTTTGTTAAAAAAACGATATCTAAAAAACTGAATTTTTTTTTTTTGTTAAAAAAACGATATCTAAAAAACTGAATTTTTTTTGTTAAAAAAACGATATCTAAAAAACTGAATTTTTTTTTTTGTTAAAAAAAACGATATCTAAAAAACTGAATTTTTTTTTTGTTAAAAAAAACGATATCTAAAAAACTGAATTTTTTTTTTGTTAAAAAAACGATATCTAAAAAACTGAATTTTTTTTTTTGTTAAAAACACGATATCTAAAAAACTGAATTTTTTTTTTTGTTAAAAAAACGATATCTAAAAAACTGAATTTTTTTTTTTGTTAAAAAAACGATATCTAAAAAACTGAATTTTTTTTTTGTTAAAAAAACGATATCTAAAAAACTGAATTTTTTTTTTTGTTAAAAAAACGATATCTAAAAAAATGAATTTTTTTTTTGTTAAAAAAACGATATCTAAAAAACTGAATTTTTTTTTTGTTAAAAAAACGATATCTAAAAAACTGAATTTTTTTTTTTGTTAAAAAAACGATATCTAAAAAACTGAATTTTTTTTTTTGTTAAAAAAACGATATCTAAAAAACTGAATTTTTTTTTTGTTAAAAAAACGATATCTAAAAAACTGAATTTTTTTTTTTGTTAAAAAAACGATATCTAAAAAACTGAATTTTTTTTTTTGTTAAAAAAACGATATCTAAAAAACTGAATTTTTTTTTGTTAAAAAAACGATATCTAAAAAACTGAATTTTTTTTTTGTTAAAAAAACGATATCTAAAAAACTGAATTTTTTTTTTTGTTAAAAAAACGATATCTAAAAAACTGAATTTTTTTTTTTTGTTAAAAAAACGATATCTAAAAAACTGAATTTTTTTTTTGTTAAAAAAACGATATCTAAAAAACTGAATTTTTTTTTTTGTTAAAAAAACGAT
This sequence comes from Sepiola atlantica, assembly GCA_963556195.1. NCBI lineage: Eukaryota > Metazoa > Mollusca > Cephalopoda > Sepiida > Sepiolidae > Sepiola > Sepiola atlantica. The sequence continues at coordinate 9,896,544 of OY744555.1, forward strand.
ATCTAAAAAACTGAATTTTTTTTTTGTTAAAAAAACGATATCTAAAAAACTGAATTTTTTTTTTTGTTAAAAAAACGATATCTAAAAAAATGAATTTTTTTTTTTTTTTTACGTGGCCATACCAACTAAGTCTCCTGTTCTGCACATATCTCCCTATTCTGAAAAATTAAATCTGGACAGTATATGGAAATGTGTGCAGGAACAGGAAACTCTGTTGGTATGGTCATGCTGAAAGAATACCTTCAGTTTCAAAGAAATACTGAAAAGTCAGCCCGCAGGGCAAAAAATACCAATTGTATCTGTTCTTCAGTCGAGGGTTTGATGATCAAGCATATACCAAAATAGTAAAAGTTGAAAACGCGTACACAAAAAAAAAAGAAAAAAAAAAAAGACTCTCGAATTGTATTTACAATTATCCAAAACACGAATCTCGTCAATAGAATAGCCTAACAGAGATGGCATAGTTAATCAGCCCCCCAACACTTCCCATGTTAAGAATGGCTTTCTAAATTATAACGTTATTATTTCAGTCCGGTCCGTAAACTGCATAAGTACCCTTTTTTTAAATTTATTTTCTTACTAATTCTCCGGATTTTCTTTATGGGTTATGGTTACAAAAAAAAAATCAGTTTGAATTATCTCCCCTTTCAACTGACTCTTCTAAGGGGAGACAGAGGGAAAAAATGGGGGGGGACAGAGAGAAAAGGGGGGGAGAGACAGAGAAAAGGTGAGGGAGACAGAGAGAGAGAGAAGAAAAAGGGGAGGGAGACAGAGAGAGAGAAGAAAAAGGGGAGGGAGACAGAGAGAGAGAAGAAAAAGGGGAGGGAGACAGAGAGAGAGAAGAAAAAGGGGAGGGAGACAGAGAGAGAGAAGAAAAAGGGGAGGGAGACAGAGAGAGAGAAGAAAAAGGGGAGGGAGACAGAGAGAGAGAAGAAAAAGGGGAGGGAGACAGAGAGAGAGAAGAAAAAGGGGAGGGAGACAGAGAGAGAGAAGAAAAAGGGGAGGGAGACAGAGAGAGAGAAGAAAAAGGGGAGGGAGACAGAGAGAGAGAAGAAAAAGGGGAGGGAGACAGAGAGAGAGAAGAAAAAGGGGAGGGAGACAGAGAGAGAGAAGAAAAAGGGGAGGGAGACAGAGAGAGAGAAGAAAAAGGGGAGGGAGACAGAGAGAGAGAAGAAAAAGGGGAGGGAGACAGAGAGAGAGAAGAAAAAGGGGAGGGAGACAGAGAGAGAGAAGAAAAAGGGGAGGGAGACAGAGAGAGAGAAGAAAAAGGGGAGGGAGACAGAGAGAGAGAAGAAAAAGGGGAGGGAGACAGAGAGAGAGAAGAAAAAGGGGAGGGAGACAGAGAGAGAGAAGAAAAAGGGGAGGGAGACAGAGAGAGAGAAGAAAAAGGGGAGGGAGACAGAGAGAGAGAAGAAAAAGGGGAGGGAGACAGAGAGAGAGAAGAAAAAGGGGAGGGAGACAGAGAGAGAGAAGAAAAAGGGGAGGGAGACAGAAGAAAAAGGGGAGGGAGACAGAAGAAAAAGGGGAGGGAGACAGAAGAAAAAGGGGAGGGAGACAGAAGAAAAAGGGGAGGGAGACAGAAGAAAAAGGGGAGGGAGACAGAAGAAAAAGGGGAGGGAGACAGAAGAAAAAGGGGAGGGAGACGGAAGAAAAAGGGGAGGGAGACGGAAGAAAAAGGGGAGGGAGACAGAAGAAAAAGGGGAGGGAGACAGAAGAAAAAGGGGAGGGAGACAGAGAGAAAAAGGGGAGGGAGACAGAGAGAAAAAGGGGAGGGAGACAGAGAGAAAAAGGGGAGGGAGACAGAGAGAAAAAGGGGAGGGAGACAGAGAGAAAAAGGGGAGGGAGACAGAGAGAAAAAGGGGAGGGAGACAGAGAGAAAAAGGGGAGGGAGACAGAGAGAAAAAGGGGAGGGAGACAGAGAGAAAAAGGGGAGGGAGACAGAGAGAAAAAGGGGAGGGAGACAGAGAGAAAAAGGGGAGGGAGACAGAGAGAAAAAGGGGAGGGAGGCAGAGAGAAAAGGGGAGGGAGGCAGAGAGAAAGGGGGGGGGCAGAGAGAAAAAGGGGGGGGGCAGAGAGAAAAAGGGGGGCAGAGAGAAAAAGGGGGGGCAGAGAGAAAAAGGGGGGGCAGAGAGAAAAAGGGGGGGCAGAGAGAAAAAGGGGGGGGAGACAGAGAAAAAGGGGAGGGGGGGAGACAGAGAAAAAGGGGAGGGAGACAGAGAAAAGGGGGGGGGGCAGAGAGAAAAAGGGGGGGGGGGCAGAGAGAAAAAGGGGAGGGGGGCAGAGAGAAAAAGGGGAGGGAGATAGAGAGAAAAAGGGGAGGGAGATAGAGAGAAAAAGGGGAGGGAGACAGAGAGAAAAAGGGGAGGGAGACAGAGAGAAAAAGGGGAGGGAGACAGAGAGAAAAAGGGGGGGGAGGCAGAGAGAAAAAGGGGGGGGGCAGAGAGAAAAAGGGGAGGGAGACAGAGAGAAAAAGGGGAGGGAGACAGAGAGAAAAAGGGGAGGGAGACAGAGAGAAAAAGGGGAGGGAGACAGAGAGAAAAAGGGGAGGGAGACAGAGAAAAAGGGGAGGGAGACAGAGAGAAAAAGGGGAGGGAGACAGAGAAAAAGGGGAGGGAGACAGAGAGAAAAAGGGGAGGGAGACAGAGAGAAAAAGGGGAGGGAGACAGAGAAAAAGGGGAGGGAGACAGAGAGAAAAAGGGGAGGGAGACAGAGAGAAAAAGGGGAGGGAGACAGAGAGAAAGGGGAGGGAGACAGAGAGAAAGGGGAGGGAGACAGAGAGAAAGGGGAGGGAGACAGAGAGAAAGGGGAGGGAGACAGAGAGAAAGGGGAGGGAGACAGAGAGAAAGGGGAGGGAGACAGAGAGAAAGGGGAGGGAGACAGAGAGAAAAAGGGGAGGGAGACAGAGAGAAAAAGGGGAGGGAGACAGAGAGAAAAAGGGGAGGGAGACAGAGAGAAAAAGGGGAGGGAGACAGAGAGAAAAAGGGGAGGGAGACAGAGAAAGAAAATGGAAGTATTTTGCCAAGAAGGACAGATTTTCAACGGAGCTGCTTAACTGCATTGAATCGTAAGTTTTAAACAAAATGGCTCCCTGCAGATCAATAGTGCAAGTTCAAAATTTCATTCAGCGGAAACAAATGGTGGGCAAAAGATAAGAATGCTGACAACGTTAGATGCGAGTCGGTAGGAAGAAATGACGCTAATTAATTGACGGAGATTGAATTGCAAGCAAGTACGCTTTCCTCCATCTGTCACGCTTAAGTTGGAAATAATACTATCTTCCATCTGTCACGCTTGTATTATGAAAAAAGGGGAATCTTTTACGACGCTCAGCAGAGTAAAAACGCTAAAAAACAAATATACAATATATAAAAGTAACTGTAGGCTGTAAAAGTTATTTTCAAACTTGCCTGTGGCATTTGTTTGTATTTTTAGACCGTTACAACCGCTATTTATTAGAAATCAATAGTTTTGTCACCGCAACTTGGGGAAAAAAAATGGCCGATTTTGGGGGGGGGGGTTACTAACGAATGCACCTGGAGCGGCCATATTGAATTTTGTGAAAACGGTGGGTAAAAAAAACAATTTTTTTTTTTTTTACATCTAATGAAAACCCATTTATAATACGTAAAAATAAATCACAAATTACATAGGTAAGTAGAAAAATATCTATTCTCGTCGTAGGTCAACTTCACTTGTTGCAAATTTATGTTTTTAAACCCTTTCTCGTTCTTTTTTTGGACCCCGTTCGCGCCTCTGCTGAGAGCGTCGTAACATATACCCGAAATAAGCATTAGACTTAGAAAATGTTAAGCTTGCAAATAACTTTCTCTTTGGTCTGTAATGGTTAATTCTGAAATTATATTTTCATTGGTAAACATGCAGCTTGAAGGCACACCTCTTGATACTACAAACCTATCGGGTTTTTAAAGCAACTCTATAAAATGCCATTATTCATTTTTTTTTTTAATGAAAATAGCTCCAGACAAGGCATGAAGCCACTTGATGTAAGGAGCTAACAAGAACACACACACAGGATTATCGCAAAGACAGGAGATGCCTATTAACCTTAGTCTTGAAGAAAAAAAAAAAAAAAAAAAAAAAAAACACAAGATTATAGGTAGGAGGAAAACAGTCAGCAGGAAGAGAGTTCCACAAGCCTACGGTTCTTGGAAACAAGCTACTGGAATAGGAAGCTGTATTACAATGAGGTATCAAAACAGCGAATTGATGGGGACCACTAGACCAACAAATCAAACGAGCTGGAGCAAAAGAAACAGAGAATAGATCACATAATTCTGAAGAACACATGCCATGATAGTATTTATAGAAAAGACTGAGACTAGCAATATCACGTCTGTGAGAGAAGGGGTGCAGAGAAGAAGAAAGGGTAGGGTCAATCAAATTACAGATACGTTTTTGCACCTTATCAAGACACCTCAAATGGGACAGAGATTCACCAGCCCAAATATGACAACTGTACCCCATACATGGTCTGATAGTAGATTTGTAGAGATAGAGAATAGCCTCAGGTGTGAGGAAGTGTTCGAGCGATAGAGAGAACCGACTTTACTAATATATATATATATATATATATATATATTATTTTTTTCAATTTTCCGAATGGTTCATTTAGTGTTTCAGTCAAATTGCTGTAAGTAAGTTCCGTGGATTTCTTGTTCCATTTTCTTTCCTTTTTTGTGAGTACTTTCAATTTGATTCGTCAAATCATCTTAAGGCGATGTTAATTGAAAAAATTTTAAAGTCTCATCAAGCAAAAATACTGTTATTTAATGTTTGCCTAAATGAAAATATGCTGCCTAAATACACACAATATATATATATATATATATATATATATATATATATATATATAAAGAGTAACAAAAATGCACTAGATAGAGTTAGAGAGAGGGAGCGGTAGGAGGAGTGGATATGATTGGAAACAACAGGCTGGATTTCAGTAAAGCTTCGTTGGTGAAAATCGATAACACGATGCAGTTGGCATTTTATAGGCAGAATTATTTCGTAGCAGACGACTTTGTTGCGTAAACACACAAAACAATTCAGGCGAACATTTGTTTCTAGTTTCCAATTCTTGCTTAGCCCGTCCCCCCCCCAAACTGAATGAACTGATAAAATCGTCAAAGTTATTCACACAAAATCGGAACGCTGATAGAAAGAATAAACTAAGCAAACAGCTGATCGAGAGAGTGCGGGGAGGGTCACAAGTGTGTAGGGAGAGGGGGGGGGGGAGAGAAACAAAATCAATAAACTAAGCTGATCGATATTATGTGGTATAAATTAATATATGTAAATATATATATATATAGAGAGAGAGAGATAGAGAGAGTAGAGGGTATTGCAGCATCAGTGCAGTTCCAACGAGAGAAAAATGTATATTTAAAGAAGTGAGGCTACCAACATTTGTAAAAAGAAAAAAAAAAAATAAAAATAAAAAATAAAAACTTTTCAACATTTATTTATTATTTTGTCATGTTATCATTTTATAACACGTTTCAAGCCTCGTGCGGCTCTCTTCAGATATATTTAAATGTAATGGTGTTAATTGAATTTGTAATAAATCGTAAATTGAAAACCATAATTTTTATTATGTTTTTTATTTCTTTTATTTTTTATATCTCTTTAAATCTCCTCCAGTTTAAATCTCAACTGTTACTTTTCACCCTTCCCCCCCCATTTTTTTCAAACCTTATTAAACCTTCCTTACACTAAATTTAAAACATACACAACACTCTAAGCAAATAACGCGTCCAAACGAGAGTGACACGTGACTTAACATTTCTAAAACAGATGGCAACAGAAGCTAAAGAGAGTCGGATGGTTAAGTCCTTCTGTGCTTAAAACCGACGGTACGAATGTTGTACTAATTTTTCTGTACGAAAACATATATATATATATATATATATATATATATATATATATAAATTAAATAAATGAATTTTTCATTTAAAATTGCACGATTATTGATTTTCAAAATATTTCACTTTAATACATTATAATCCGTGCTTCTAAGATGTTGATTTCCTTTCCTTACTTAAAATATATATATATATATATATATATATATATATATATATGAAGAAGAATGGAAAGGAATTAGAGAAAGCAAAAGCCAAATCAAAATTCAAAAAGTTCAAAGCAAGGTATATTCCGCAAAAAGGCAATTTATTCAAGTTAATTTTTCCTTTGCCAGGCTTTTCAAAGATCAAAATCTTATCAGAGGAAGTCGCTGAGATAGATAAGTTGGCAATGGCCAAGATTTAAAATTTGAAAAAATGAAATAAAAGTTGTAGGGAAAGAAACGAAGGGCAAAACTGTGCCAGGGTGCAAACAAATGTCCGATTGCTAAAAAGTCCGGTGTCGAAGAGTCCAGCAGAGAGAATAAGATGTAGATAGGTAGGTCGTTAGAGGCACGAGAAGTAATGAGAGAGGTTTCAAAGTTAAATTCCAAGAAGCCACAACTTCAGGTACGGCGAAAATAGAAAATCCAAAAAGGGTAAAAAGTCCAATAAGAGGTACGTTCGATGATACAGGCAGGCTCAGATATATATATATATATATATATATATAAGAAGTGAGGCTACCAACATTTGTAAAAAACTTTTCAACAATTGTTTGTTATTTTATTATTTTGTGATTTTATAATGCGTTTCAAGCCTCGTGCAACTCTCTTCAGATATATTTTCCATTTTAAAAATGATGTTTTCATTTTTAACAGTTTGATATTTCTGCGTACGTGCACGCGTGCGTGTATATGCTTCTCTGGGTCAAAGTTATTTGGGTTTTTTTGTTTTTAAAGTAAGTGTGATTTTGGCTTTTATCTTTCCGGTCATCTTCGTGGGTCGCAGCAGTTGAGTACACTTTGTTCAGAAAGTTGGTCTTCAAATTTTATGACTTTGTCGGCACTCTCTCTGCGTGTGTGCGCAGCTATGGTCTGCGGCCCGCGCATATACACTTGTGCGTCTGCCTCCGTCTATACAGGTATTTATCTACCTCCCACAAAGTAAAACGCGACACAAGGTCGGAAAGTGGGATTTGATAAGTCAGTACCCTAGAGTGACCCACAAAAGAATGCCTGCGAAGCCCCGTCGGCATTCCCCAGTAGGGACGCCTCAGGCAATTAGCAACAAACTAACCCCTTCTCAAAGGGTGAGAGGGTAAAGCATGGGAGGGTGGACCTCCGAGAACTGCACAGGACAAACCCACAGACCGGCGGAATCAAGGCCAAAAGGCCAAGACGACACCGGTCTATAGGGTGTAGTATCCATCGGAACAGATACTACACTGATCCCAGCCAAAAGGCAGACACACACACACACACACACAGATTTATGTAGGTAGGTAGGCACTTGGTTAAATAACACTAAACACTGTTATATGAAATGATTTTTCTGCACATTTCCAACATTGTAGAGTGAGGAAGTGAAAATAAAGCCAAAATGCTGCTGGTTCTGTTGAGCACTCAAGCTCAATGAGCCATTGTTGAGCTGCTCAACAATGACTCAGTGGGCAAGTGTTGAGCTGCTCAACAATGACTCAATGAACCATTGTTGAGCTGCTCAACAATGGTTCAGTGGGCCAGTGTTTAGCTGCTCAACAACGACTCAGTGGGCCAGTGTTTAGCTGCTCAACAACGACTCAGTGGGCCAGTGTCTAGCTGCTCAACAACGGCTCAGTGGGCCAGTGTCTAGCTGCTCAACAACGGCTCAGTGGGCCAGTGTCTAGCTGCTCAACAACGGCTCAGTGGGCCGGTGTTTAGCTGCTCAACAATGACTCAGTGGGCCGGTGTTTAGCTGCTCAACAATGACTCAGTGGGCCGGTGTTTAGCTGCTCAACAATGACTCAGTGGGCCAGTGGTTAGCTGCTCAACAATGACTCAGTGGGCCAGTGGTTAGCTGCTCAACAATGACTCAGTGGGCCAGTGGTTAGCTGCTCAACAATGACTCAGTGGGCCAGTGTTTAGCTGCTCAACAACGACTCAGTGGGCCAGTGTTTAGCTGCTCAACAATGGCTCAGTGGGCCAGTGTTGAGCTGCTCAACAATGGCTCAGTGGGCAAGTGTTGAGCTGCTCAACAATGGCTCAGTGGGCAAGTGTTTAGCTGCTCAACAATGGCTCAGTGGGCCAGTGTTGAGCTGCTCAACAATGTGGCTGATGATGCCATAATAATTTCACAAGGGAGGAGGGCAGAAACTAGGGTGGTTTAATAAAAAGATTTTGAGTTTGGGCCTTTTTGTTCATTAATATGACAGTGGTGCATGAGAAAATTAATGTTTTCTTTTAGGAGCACAAATGAACCATAATACTTGACTTTTTCCATTAAACTTTACTTCAAGCAGGAAATTACTTTCTAACTGACAACTTAAAATTACTAACAAATTTCGAAGAGTCACTATAGTAAATAGATTGTCAAACATACCAAAATTATATATATATATATATACATATATATATATATATATATATATATATATATATATGTGTGTGTGTATATATATATGAATAAAAATAGGGAAAAAAAGAATCCGCCACAATGGAAAATGAAAAAGGAAAGCCAAAAATATACTATTTATGTAGTCATCTACGTTTCTTCTTTATTGTAAAACTTCCCCAGGATAAAGAAAAAATTGCCCATCCTGAGAAAGTCTTACAATAAAGACGAAACATGGAATATATAAATATATTTTTTGGCTTTCCTTATATATATTTCAATTTTCTTTTCTCCGTTTTTGCTGGGGATTTGGCATTCTACCGGATGCGATGCCACACATTCACCCACTATTATAGAGACTCCAACCGAGAGATCTTTTTAGGATTCTAACCGTCCCTTTAAGTGGAATTGTTTGTATCTCTCTTGCACTTGGTTCACTGGGTATATTCGCTAGGTACTTATTTTAAGTTCTTTTTCATGAGCCTCGTGGTTCCTATGATACTGGAATGATTAAAGTCTTCCTACGGTTCCAGTTTATGACCGACTGTTTTTACTATAGCGACCCCTTAAAATTTGGAAGTAACTTTTAAGTCTTTAGACTGCCAATTAAAACAGTAATCTTTGGCTTAAATTAAGCTTTAGTGAGAGAAATAAAGTCAGGTATTATGGTTTATTTGTGCCTCTAAACTTTAGTTGTCCCTATTTGCTCCCCCCCCCCACGAGGACAGAGTTAGACACAATGGCGGTTTTTTATATTGAGGAAAATCGAACTTACCAAAAGAAAAAAAAAAGGGCTCTCTGGACAGAGACAAAAATAAAAATGCCTCGGTCTATAAGGAATTCTTTTTCACTGACCGAGTACAGAAAAGATGACGTGTTGTATCAAAACAGATACTACACTTTGCTTTTTTCTAAAAAGGGGCCAAGGAAGCTTTAGTTGTCTCATGTGTCAGTGTTAGATCAAAAAACTTTTTTATTTTTTATATATGAAAAAAAATTGAAATAAAAACATAAATTTTTATATGTGGAAAGTAACTTTAGATTTATGAATGAATAAGTTGTCTGTCAAACGCAGAAAGAAAAAAAATGGCGGCCTGAATAGATGTCGTTTTAAATGATGAGAAACGGCTAGAAAGCAGCCCGTGCGCCGGATGGTGCCTCTCCCCAACCCAGTGAGAAAGAGAGATGGATTTTGGAAAAGAGTAGGGTCCCTGTTCAGATTTTAGAGACCCAAAGATAAACCTGTATTTATTTTAAAGGTTAGGTAAATTAAAAACAATGGCTTGAATACGATTTATTAGATACTATTAGTTGAACACAAGGTGTTATTTTACTTGAAGTGGAGAGGGGAATTGATTGTCGGTTCATACTTTAATTTCCCTAAAGCTATTTGTGCATAATTTAATCAATAGACCTAATAGGAGTTTAGGTTGATGTAGTTTGCTTGAAGCATTGTGTGTCATTTATAATTATATATATATATACAAACATACAGACAACTGGCCATTATATAATATATATATATATATACAAACATACAGACAACTGGCCATTATATAATATATATATATATATACAAACATACAGACAACTGGCCATTATATAATATATATATATATATATATATATATATATATATATATACACAAGGTGTCTCAAAAAAATGTACTCACTCTTAGAATGGCAAAATGTGCAGAAGATGTCGAGTTTGCACACAAAATTGTGTGGAGCGATGAAGCAAAGTTTTCTCGTCATTCTACGAGTGAGTACATTTTTTTGAGACACCCTGTATATATATATATATATATAATAAATTACACACACACATTATAAATTACACACATATATATATATATATATATTATAAATTACACACACGCACACATAAATTACACACACATAAATTACACACACACACACACACATATATATATATATTATAAATTACACACACATAAATTACACACACACATTATAAATTACACACACACATTATAAATTACATACACACACATATATATATTATAAATTACACACACACGACGTTATAAATTACACACACACAAATTACACACACACATCTCATATATATATATATATATATATATCTTTCGTTGAGTTCTATTGAATCTTTAGATATTTATACTCGCTGCTTTCAGTGTAAATATCACAATTTCTCCGTTATCACGTGACAATCTCTCGTGGCCTCACGGGACGAGGTGACCGCTCACAAATTCAAGGTGTCTCTGTGAACCGTGTTTGCATCCTGTGACCGTCTGAGATTGTTATTTCCCTGCGCTGATGAGATCCGTATGTAAAATATAATTTAATAATATCTATCTCACACAGACAGACAGAGACAGAGAGACAGAGAGAGAGACAGACTACGTATACACAATGTGGAAATGTATTGATATAAACGAACTGACAGCAAGATAATATAAGACGGATACAAAATTAAATCATTTTTCGTTCTCCCTTTATTATTATTATTATCATCCTCTTTTTTTTAATTACAAATCTTACTTGCTCTCAATGTTATTGGGATTCTTCTAACATAATATTTCGAGAAAAATCCCTTCAGATGACGGCAAATGTGGATTCTAAACTGTTTTTAAAACAGTCTAAAGATGGAATCAATTCTGCAGTGAATAAATTTTGAGTTTAATACCGACAGACTTTAATTGTTTTATTTGCTTTTTTATTTGCCCATTCCAGTACCCTTATTTACTTGCCCCTTCCCCACGAGCTGGGAGGGCCTGTGGACGAGTGGTTATAGCACTTGTCTTTGGGCTGGACGACCCAGGTTCGATCCCACTCACGGCATGCGAATTTTCGGGTCTGAAAACTCCCTCTGTCCACCCAGCAGTAAATGGGTACCTGACTAAAACTCAGGGAAGGTTCAAGGCAGCGGAAGGAGAGGGATGGGCTCTGCCATTCCATATGCTGTGCCCTAGACACAGTGATTCTTAACCAATCACCGCCGCTACGGCCATGGGCAGTGTGCGCGTCCAGACTATGCGACCTTTACCTTTACCTTTACCCCACGAGCTAACCCTAACCCAACAAGCGCAAAAATTAGACACAAGGTCGGGTTTCATGGGGGAAAAAAATCCAGCGATCACAAAATGGGGCACTCTGAATAGGACAACAATAAAAATTTTCCCAGTAGTGAAGGACTCGACCAAAGACAGAACAGATACCACAACTTAATCCCAGCCCGAAAAGCATGCACCTCCAGATGTATGAGAGTCTAGTCCCTAGTTACTCGCTTTCTCACGAAGGTGGTTTGACACAAGGTCAGTGTTCAATGTAAGACAAATTCAGCTCCCTATAAAGAGACTAGAATTGGACAAAAATAAACATTGCCTCAGTCTAGAAGGATTTCTCCTTCACTGACCGAGGACAGAAAAAACGAAGTGAAGTATCAGAACAGATACTAGATTTTGTTCCTAGCAAAAAAAGAGCTTGTACGAGAGTCTGGTCTATTTTTGTAGTCCATTATTCAATAGAATCATTTTCAGTAGACACTAGAGAGGCCCAAATACAAAATGAAAACTAGAGGAGCATCAGACCCCTTTTCTTTCTTTATTCCAACCAACGAAATATTTAAAAAAAAAAAAAAAAAAAAAAAAAAAAAAAAAAAAAAAATTTAATTTTTAAAAAAATTTAAAACAAAAAAAAAAAAACAGTATTGTTGGATGATACTAAAATTTAGTGGATCTTTTTTTATTTTGTTTGGTCCGATTAAAAATTTTTTTTATTAAAGTTTCAGGAAACAAACAACAGTTTTCTTTGTAGCCACTGCTACTGGACCAAATATCCGGCAAGCTGAGAAACCGGAAGTTATCCGAATTCCTTGATATAGCAGTGAAGTCGAGAAATACAAATATACCATAATCTACTTTGGTTCTTCCTTGGAGCAAAGTGTAGTAAAAAAAATAAAGAAAGAAATAAAAAATAAGGTACTGATATCGATCTTGACCCAGTTTTCGCGAGTTTCTTGTCGGAAGCGTTCGGCTATCCTACGCAAACGTCCGAGAGATGACGAGCCGATTTGTACCAGACGACAATTTTGATACGCTGCTGCGTCCTATGATTTTAAGTTATATTTTCAAGAAATTTTCTAAACAACAAAACAAATAAAACAAGCAAAACAGAGCGAAATTACTGTTATCAAATAAATATTCTTAACCCTAAACCCTAACAAAAGAAAAAACAAAAAAAAAAACAAGCAAAACATTATCATAGTGCTGTGTCCTATGATAATGTTTTGCTTGTTTTTTTTGTTTTTTTTTTCCGTATCAAAATTGTCGTCTGGTACAAATCGGCTCGTCATCTCTCGGGCGTTTGCGTAGGATAGCCGAACGCTTCCGACAAGAAACTCGCGAAAACTGGGTCAAGATCGATATAAGTACCAAAAAAAAAAAAAAAAAAAAAAAATTAATTCAAATAAATTTGCGGATATTTTAAGCAGAATGGTCCCTAGAGTAAATGTGGTATTGTGGTGACTGCAATCATTGTAACCAAGAGTAAGATAGTCAATGTGCTTAATTTTTGCATATTGCAATTCATTTAATTATATGGAGAATAAATAATGCAAAGTGTAGTATCTGTTCTGCTACTGCACTTTATTTTTTTGCTGCCCTCGTGGGGAGGCCAGTAAATAGAAATCCTAACCCACAAACTTTAACTAGAAATGATTTTCTATCCTTCAATTATTAAGTTTCAAAATCACTTTCGAATTAAATTTGAAAGAAGGGTGAAGTGTTCCGCGGTTCATACCTTACACTTAGTCGACTATTAATATTCGTTGACCCATTTAAAATACTTTTTCATATAATGTACAGTTTTACATCAATATGAATTCCTATTTCAGTCACGTAAATTATTTAGAGTGAAATAGGTTTCACCCCCCCCCCCCCAAAAAAAAAGTTGTTTTTTTTTTTTTTTTTTTACTTCAACCATGTTTTAGTAAAAAAGAAATAACATTAAAAAAACAGTAAGTTATGACAAAGTTTCATCGAACACGTGAAACGCCAAAACAAAAGCTAGACCGGATAAATATAGTCGCCATCTTTATAAACAATTCGAGGAAGAGGCTAGCCAAGGAAGACCGATAACTCGAGTTCATAACCCTGTCCCTTAATTAAGAGATTTTGAAAGTGAGTTAGCGTTCTTCCTTAGCTATCCTCTTAAATGGATTGTTTTGATTTTTTTTTTTATAGATTTCAAAGATTTATAAAATAAAATACCGTCACAAAAGGGATCGCATTCAAAAACGGTTTTAACAGATTAAATATTGTCATGAAAACTACCAGAGATTGACAACTTCTGAGGGAAAACATGCGATTAAAAAAAAAAATAAATAAATAAATAAATTTTAAAAAAAGGTTTCTGAAAAAAAACGCGAACTTTTAGCTCACCGGTACTACTATAAAATATTTACGATTAAATAACTGTTTCAAACTTATATTTTCTTGCAGTTGTTCAGAATAATAGTGATAAAGCCCTAAATGTTCAGATAAAAATAAATAAGTTTGTTAAATTTTTAGCAGAGTGGGAAGGGGGGGGGTAGTTTTCGGTTAATTCCTATTTCAGTCACGTTAATTTTTTAGAGTGAAATTTTTTTTTTTTTTTTTTTTTTTTTTTTTTTTTAAATTTTGGTATTTTTCCCCAAACAAAAAAAAAAAAAAAAAAAAAAAAAAAAACTTTTATTCACACCAAACATAAGGGACTACTGTGATAGGGACCATATTTAGAGGGGGGGGGCATCATAAGTTGGAAGTTATGCAGCAAAATGCTTGTTCAATGTCCACAAGTTGCCCCGATAAGAAAAAAATCATAATTTTCTAGTTAGAAAGAAGAAGAAAAAAAAGGGGTGGGGAATACATTTTACTAATTTATTGTCGAAAATTTTAAAGTGGTAAAATAATGTTTTTGCATTTACTCATTAAAATATTAGAAAAATAAATAAAAAGGTCCCCCTCCGATAACCAAAATAAATGATCAACTCGAGTTATCGTTCTTTCTAAGCCAGCCTCTTCCTGAACTTGTTTATAAAGATGGCGACTATATTCTTGCGGCCTAGTTTTAATTTCGGCGTTTCACGTGTACGATAAAACTTGTTACCGTTTTAACGTTATTTCTTTTTTACTAAAACCTGGTTGAAGTAAAATAATATATATATATATATATATATATATATATATAACACTAAATTTAAAAAAAAAAAAAAAAAAAAAAAAAAAAAAAATTTACTTGTTTCATTTTTAGCGAGGACGTTATGGGTGCAAGTTTATCCAGTCAAAATGAAATTTAAAGATTTGTTTTTAGCAGAGCAAATAAATTCACTTCTAAAAATTGAACAAAACTTTCTTTGTGAAAAACAATGCTTATTAGAATAGAAAGTATTCACAAAAATATAACTGGGGATTTTTTTTTTTTTATTAACACCGGTTCGCAATTTCCGATTTGGCGGCCATGATGAAGTTGATACCTTCTATTTTACCGAACACTAATTTGTTCGGCTTTGTTTATACAGGAATGTTTTGTTTTTTTAAATTTATTACTTCTTTTTTAAAACAAGAAAAGAAAATCATCCAGTCATCGATTTTTAGGCCGCCATCTTTGATATTTCAACAAACATCGTCTTCACCGATAAACTAAAAACGACTTAAACTTGGTAATATTAAATTCAGATACTTGAACAGGCAAGACTTGACAACTTAAGAAAGAAAAAGAAAAGAAAAAGGGATTTTAGGAATCCTAAAACGTCATTCGGCACTATTTCAAAACACCTTATTACTATATAAAATTAAATTTAATGTTTTATTTTATTAAAAACTTTTTTTTTTTAGACTGAAAACGAAATTAAAACATGTATATCTTTTACTTTTATCATTTAAACAAACAGATTGACCCATTGTAATCGATAATTTAGTAATTTTATAGAATAACTCCCGTCTCCAATCAGGTAGTCATGTTTTTTTTTTAGAGTGCCCCTGAGAACGATTTCAAACATTTAAAAAAAAATTTTTTTTTTTTTTTTTTAAAGAAAAGAAAAGTTATCTTGAACTTTTCAGCTTTAAGATGGCTGCCATTGAAACAACCAAATTAGTTCTAGTTTCATAACAATTTGGTTCAATTGATAATCAAACACCGTAATAATATTATCTAATTGTTTCACTGGAAATCGTCTTAAAGCTGAAAAGTTCAAGATAAAATTTAAAAAAAAAAAACATCCGATTGGAGACGAGTGATTCTATAAAATTATCAATAATTTTTTAGCATGCGCAATAAATTTTAAAAAATTAAAGATATGCAAATCTAAATTATTTTGTCCATTATAAGAATTTAAAAAAAAAGGGAATCTTTTACAATAATCAGCAGAATAAAAACGCTCAAAAAAACAAATATTCAACAAATAAAAGTAACTGTAGGCGATAAAAGTTATTTTCAAACTTTTATGTGTCATTTCCAACTATTAAAAAGATTTTTAACCCGTTTCAATTGCTATTTATTAGAAATTTAAGTATTCGGCACACGAACATCGCACGAAACAAGATTGCTGATTTAAGGGGGGCTACGTATTGATATTGAGGGCGGGCGGCCATTTTCTTTTTTGCCAAATTCTATGCACAAAAAACAAGGGGCATCTTTTACGAGACTCAGCAGAGTAAAAACGCCAAAAAACAAATACACAACAAATAAAAGTAACTGTAAAAGTTAGTTTCAAACTTGCATGTGCTATTTGTTTGTATTTTAACCCCGTTTGAAGTGCTATTTATTAGAAAAATATGTTCGCCAGACGGTTTTCGAAGAATTCAAAATGGCCGCTCTACGTAATAATATAGAGGCATTTTCTTTGAGAAACTAGATGTTTTAAAAAACAAGAGAGTTTTTTTTAACATCTAATAAAAAGCCATTTATACTACGTAAAAATACAAACAAATTATATAGGTAAGTAGAAAAATGTCTATTCTAGACATAAGTCAACTTTACTTGCTGCAAATTTATGTTTTTAAACTCTTTCTCGTTCTTTTTTTGGACCCCGTTCTCGCCTCTGCTGAGCGTCGTAACATATACCCGAAAAATGTCTATTCTCGGCGTAGGTCAACTTTACTTGTTGCAAATTTATGTTTTTAAACCCTTTCTCGTTCTTTTTTTGGACCCCGTTCGCGACTCTGCTGATTATTGTAAAAGATTCCCCCCCCCCCCAAAAAAAAGTCCGCCAAAAAAAACTTTACATTAAAATTAAAAAAAAAAAAAAAAAAAAGATTCGTGACTTGGGTGGAATCATCATCATACAATGGGTCAACGAATTGAAATTGAAAATACTTACTCAGTTTCATCGTTATCGAAGACGACATCTTTATCCAAAAGTTCATAATCTTTGCCGTACACTGCCGTGCCATCCACAGTATGGAACGGAACCTTGACACAGCCACGAGCTCCGGATGTTCGGATAACACGAACTTCCACTTCACCGCTGGATTCAGTAATACTCATTTCCTTCTCGTCAATTTGGAAAATACCTGGGTGATCGTCGTCAAGAATCATAACAGTGGCCAAGAACGGGTTGGCCAACTGGGCCTTGGCTTCGGCCTGCCCACTTTCAAACAGACCTTGCGAATCGCCGACACGCAGATTACTTAAACGGATATAAAAGTGTTCGTCTTCTTCAAAAATATCGTCATCGATGATGGAGATAGGGAATTGCTTGTGGGTTTCCATCGGATAGAACACCAGGGTTCCTTCGGCGTAGACATAATCGGAGCCGGCGTTGGCGGTACCATCTTCAGTCTTGTAGTCGACGTAAAGGGTCTTGGTTAAGTCACCACCTTCTCTGGTAACGGTACCATAAAAAGTGCCAACGTTTTCCATAACGGTATAATGTCCTGGGTCGAAGTACACCTTAGTAATCTCGTCTTCTGGCTTGTGATCGGCCGTAGAGATCTGGACGATACTTCCCTGAGCTTTGGCTTTTTTGATAATATTGCCACCACCGGTCAATTTCCTGGTGGCTTGGATACGATAGAAAGCCCTGCTCTTGGGTCCACGATTAACTGCTTCGGCTTCGGCCATGTCTTCAAGAGTCTTCATGTCCAAAGTCGGATTCTTTTTCCTCATTTCACGAAGAATTTCAATATATTCCTTTCGATGCTCTTCAAACTCCCGCATTTCAAAATCATCCTCCATTTCTTTGAGGGCACCATCTTCGCCCCCATGGTGGGCCTTGCCCTCCCCGGCTTCCGCATCCTGACCCTCGCACTGTACAATCACACCTTTCTGCTTGCTGGCTCGATATTTTTTGGACAGGTACTTGTTTAGTAGTCGACGGTCAGCGATGTACGCGGTGACCACAGTGGCAGGGAAGAACATAAATGTTAGAAGGGCTTCCCATACCTCTACCACGCCATAAGAGGACACGGCGAGGATGAAATAGAGCCACAGGTAAGCGAACACACTCCAGGTAGCTGTAATAAAAAACACCCCCAGATGTTTGATGGTACGGACTTCGCCATTAGGAATAACAAACACGCAAATGGCTGTAATAACAAACAGGTTGAAGGCGGCGCTGCCAACAATGGTGCTGGGTCCAAGACCACCAGCTTCGAATTTTTGTCCGATTACTTCAATTACGGAGAGCAAGATCTCAGGTGCGGAAGAACCGAGGGCCATAAGGGTCAAGTTTGAGACCGTTTCGTTCCAGATTCGGACGTTTACTACAGTGGTCGTGCCATCGGGTTTCTTCACGACAACGTCCTTCTCTTTGGACGTGATTACCTCGATAGCTGCCATAAATCGATCCGCTATAATAGAAACCCCTAAGAAAAGATAGACCATTAGCACAAAATAGACCGTTGCCCTGGCCAATTTGTCCCCGATACTAAGGTTACCAGTCGGTTCCCACCTGGGGATAATAAGACCATGTCTACAGGGTTCCGATTCGGTCGTGCAAGTTTCGTTTCCATCCAAGTCAGCAGACGCACCGATTAATTCGGAAAAGAAACATAGCACTAAAACGCACAGACTAAAAACG
>OY744555.1:9920038-9985038 GCA_963556195.1 Sepiola atlantica
TCTCCTCATATGCATACATAAGAAAGAGAAAGAAGCTTCTCGCTTTCATCTTTCTATCCATCTATCTATCTATCTATCTATCTTCTATCTATCTTCTCTTTGTTTTTCTGACTACTCCTTCTCCTCTCATTCTCTCTTTATCGATACGCTACCTCTCAGTTTAACCTTTCACTCTATCCGTCTCTCTCTTCTTAAATCGACCCCCCCTCTCTCTCTCTCTCTCTCTCTCTCTCAAATCTGTGTTTTGTCCTCACAAGTAGCAATAATAGTCATAAACGGAAATTATCTAAAACTTGAATGATATTATTTGAAAAGCCAGCGCCCGAGAATTGCTCTACACACTTCATTAAAGAAATAAACGCATATCGCTCCAGACAAGGCATGAAGCCACTTGATGTAAGGAGCTAACAAGAACGAAATACGATTATCGCAAATACAGGAGATGCCTATTCGCCGTAGATCTTGAAAAGACCAAGATTATAGGTAGGAGGAAAACAGTCAGCAGGAAGAGAGTTCCACAAGCCTGCGGTACTTGAAAAAAGAAGCTACTGGAAGCTACTTAAAAATGAGTGTCGTTATAAAGGATGAATGGTAGTTTCCGAAAACCGTGGACGTGTATTTTGATCTATCTATATACGAAACGTCTGTAGACGTTTGTTTATTTGAAATCGGCAGCAGCCGTAACTGCTGGTTACTGATCTATCTATATACGAAACGTCTGTGGACGTCTGTGTTGTTTTTTTAATCAGCAGAAACCGTAACTGCTGGCTGCTGATCTATCTATATACGAAATGTCTGTGGACGTCTATGTTTTTTTTTTAAATCAACAGCAGCCGTAACTGCTGGCTGCTGATCTATCTATATACGAAACGTCTGTGGACGTCTATGTTTTTTATCAGCAGCAGCTGTAACTGCTGGCTGCTGATCTATCTATATACGAAACGTCTGTGGACGTCTGTTTATTTGAAATCGGCAGCAACCGTAACTGCTGGCTGCTGATCTATCTATATGCGAAACGTCTGTGGACGTCTGTCTATTTGAAATCGGCAGCAGCCGTAACTGCTGGCTGCTGATCTATCTATATACGAAACGTCTGTGGACGTCTGTTTATTTGAAATCGGCAGCAGCCGTAACTGCTGGCTGCTGATCTATCTATATACGAAACGTCTGTGGACGTCTATGTTTTTTTTTTAAATCAGCAGCAGCCGTAACTGCTGGTTTCTGATCTATCAATATACGAAACGTCTGTGGACGTCTATGTTTATTTGAAATCGGCAGCAGCCGTAACTGCTGACTGCTGATCTATCTATATACGAAACGTCTGTGGACGTCTGTCTATTTGAAATCAGCAGCAGCCGTAACTGCTGGTTGCTGATCTATCTATATACTATTATTATTATTATTACTATTATTATTATTATTATTACTATTATTATTATTATTACTATTATTATTACTATTACTATTATTATTATTATTATTACTATTACTATTATTATTATTATTATTACTATTATTATTATTATTACTATTACTATTACTATTATTATTATTATTACTATTATTATTATTATTATTATTATTACTATTATTATTATTGTTATTATTACTATTATTATTATTATTACTATTACTATTATTATTATTATTATTACTATTATTATTATTACTATTACTATTATTATTATTATTATTATTATTATTATTGATTAATTAATTAATTTATTTTCTTTCTTAATTGGCTCCCCACGAGGTCGTTTTTTATGTGGGATAACCCCCCCCCCCCCGAAAAAAAAAGGGACACTCTGGATTGGATTTAAAAAAAAAATTTACCTCAGTCTGGAAGGATAGCTCCATTGACCGAGGACAAAGAAGATGAAGCGTAATATTATCAGAACAGATACTACACTTTGCTCCTAACCAATTTCAAAATCTTCAAAGCTGGTCGATAAAAGTAAAACTAGCAATAAATGTACTTTAAAAATATTTATTTATCTTCACAATCGTTTCAGGGCGCTAAATGTGTACACCCATGTACGATGTACCAACGTCGACTCAACGAGTCACGGGTCGTTTACTAAATATTTAAATCGAAACCAGCTGTGCAATTTTTTGTTTTTTTTGTTTTTTTTGTTATGAATGAAAATATTGGAGTTTTTTTTGTTGTTGTGCTTTTTTACATTAAGACCTGCACTAACTTTGACCTCGTTGTTAGGTTTAGGGTTAGGAGCAGGGTCAAAGTGGGGGTTAGGGTTAGCAGTAGAGTTAGGGTTAGGGTCAGAGTTAGCGCGGGTCCTAATGTAAAAAAGTACCGTTCTTTTACTGGATAGAGGTAGGGTTAGAGTTAGGAGCAGGGTCAAAGTAGGGGTTAGGGTTAGGTTAGCAGTAGAGTTAGGGTTAGGGCATGGCCACCGAGAGTTGTGGCCACGGTTAGGGTCAGAGTTAGCGCGGCTCCTAATGTAAAAAGGGCCCGTTCCTTTACTGGATAGAGATAGGGGTTGGGGTAGTTTATTTTGCTTAAAAAGTATTTTGTTATAGGACCGGCGGGACAGTTATAAAAGTGTGTGGGGGGGGCTCTCTTAAAAAGTGTGGGGGGGGCGGTTAAACACATGCATATATAACTTCATTATTGATGACCGTAAAGTGTGGGGGGGGGCAAGTCAAAAAGTAGGGGAGCTTGAGCCCCCCCCCCCCTGTCCCCCCCCGGTGCCGTCGTCCATGTGTTATATATAGTAGTTGTAGTCGGATTTAAAATTGTTTTATGAAGATAAGAATCATCAATTATTCTAGTATTATTTAAAACTATCACGCAAAAATCTCGCGTGTCTGTGTGTTTCTCGCCTATGCGTAACTTTCATGAATACACAATAAATTATGTTTTTGGTAAATTTGTAGTTTAGCACCCTCATCTAAATCACCCCACCCCCTCTACAAAAAAAAACAAACGAGATTCTACTTTTTTAGGCGATTACGTGTAAGCACCCTGAAAAACTTGGTGGAAAGAAGAAAAAAACAAAAATATATTTTAGAATTTATAGCGAGGGATCAGTCTGGTATATAAAATTAACGTAAAATAATAACCCATTTCTGGGCCATTCTAGCGTGTTAGGACATTAACCAATTTGTTGTTTTTTCTATGGGAGATACATTCTGTGCGCGCGTGCGTGTGTGTATGTGTGTGTATGTATGTGTGTGTGTGTGTTTACGCGATTACGTGTGATTTTACAACCTTGCCAGTCGTACTTAAGGTTAGTGCTAAAAATATACTTATTTAACTGCCCTAAAAAGTTAGAATGGCCCCGAAATGTGGAATATAATTTTACTTTGAATATATATACGAAACTGATCCCCTATTCTAAATTCTAATATCATTTTTGGCTTTGTTTTTCTTTCCGAAAAGTTTTTCAGGGTGTTCACACGTAATCGCCTGAAAAGGTAGAATCTATTGGGATGGGGGTGTGTGTGGGGGGGGGCAAGCTGATTGTGCGAATCTACAAATCTAGCAATAAAACTATCACACAAGATCTCGTGTGTCGATGTGTTTCTTGCATATGCGTAACTCATAAATAGGCCTACACAATTGTTACTTTTTAATTATTGTCTTGGCCTAATCAAATATTTATTGAAATAAAATAAAGGAAAACTAAATTGAATTTAAAAAAAAAATCCTGTTTAAAAATATTGTGACCGTGACTAGTAAATCGCGCAAAACTAAATTTTATTTATAATTATCCAGTGCTTCTTGGCATTTTGGCTAAGATCAAAGTGTAGTATCTGTTCCGATGGATACTGCACGCCTGTCCTGTGCAGTTCTAGGAGGTCCACCCTCCCAGGCTTTGCCTCCCCTCTTTGGGGGAGGAGTAAGTTTATTGCTTACTGTCTGAGGCGCCCCTACCGGGGAATGCCGACGGGGCTGCCCAGGCAATTTTTAAATGGCCAGAGTGCTCACCTCTCGAGCGCTGGCTTTTCAAACCCCACTTTCTCGACCCGATCTTGGGTCACATCTTACTTGTGAGAGTAAGATAAAACTGGCCTTGTGCCTAACTCCTGGGGAGGAGTAAATAAAACCCCATCCGACCCTGGCAATATGTCCCTACCCGGGCAGCGCCGGGCAAGTACAGATAGTTCCTCTCCACGAAGGCAAAGTTAGACACAAGGTCGGTTTTTTTGTGGAGCAAAAATTAAAATTGCCTCAGTCGAGAAGGATTTCCTTTTCCACTGACTTAGGACAGAAAAGATGAAGTGTAGTATTAAAACAGATACTACACTTTGCTCCCAACGGAAAACTAGCGGTACCTACCCGGCGTTGCCCGGGTGGAGACATATTGCCGGGTGGAAGGTTTATTAAAAAAAAAAAAATGTTTACAATTTTTAAAAATAGGATTTGTAAGTGCAACAACACAGTCGAAACGGATTAAAAATGTGCGGTCAATTTTACTATTCGGTAAATTAGTCGTTTCCCACCTAAAATGGGGGTCAATTAACCGTCTGCTAATTTCCGACCTCACAAATGAGTAAGTAAACCCAAATAAACTGCTTTAGACTAATTTCCCAACTGCTTAATTGCTTTAAAATGATTTAAGGTAAATTTGAAGTTAGTTCAAAACAATTTATTTGTTAAATCGGAAATTAGCAGACGGTTTATTGACGTCAGAGTTGTCCGCCATTTTAGGTGGGAAACGACAAATTGACCTACAATTCATTTCTTTCTTTTTATAGAATTTTTAAAAATTCGTTTTAGTTGTCCTTTATTTTATTTTTTATTTTAATAAATAAAAAATAATAATTTATACAAAGTTACGTGCAGACGAAAAACACACACAGACACGCGAGATATTGTCTCATAGTTTTATTCATGCAGAGATTGTGGAAAGTATGTCCTTAATTAATCTCTCGGCAGAGCGTGTTAATTTACCGTGTAGACGTTTTGAGTAAGTGTACACAGCGTGTTATTTTACCATGTAGACGTTTTGAGATAAAAGTGTGTACACAGCGTGTTATTTTCACGTGTAGACGTGTTAAGTAAAAGTGTGTACACAGATTGTTATTTTAACGTGTACACGTTTTGAGTAAAAGTGTGTACACAGCGTGTTATTTTACAGTGTAGACGTTTGGGGTAAAAGTGTGTACACAGCGTGTTATTTTAACGTGTAGACGTTTTGAGTAAAAGTGTGTACACAGCGTGTTATTTTAACGTGTAGACGTTTTGAGTAAAAGTGTGTACACAGCGTGTTATTTTAACGTGTACACGTTTTGAGTAAAAGTGTGTACACAGATCGTTATTTTAACGTGTACACGTTTTGAGTAAAAGTGTGTACACAGATCGTTATTTTAACGTGTAGACGTTTTGAGTAAAAGTGTGTACACAGATTGTTATTTTAACGTGTACACGTTTTGAGTAAAAGTGTGTACACAGATCGTTATTTTAACGTGTACACGTTTTGAGTAAAAGTGTGTACACAGATTGTTATTTTAACGTGTACACGTTTTGAGTAAAAGTGTGTACACAGATTGTTATTTTACAGTGTAGACGTTTGGGGTAAAAGTGTGTACACAGCGTGTTATTTTACCATGTAGACGTTTTGAGTAAAAGTGTTTACACAGATCGTTATTTTAACGTGTACACGTTTTGAGTAAAAGTGTGTACACAGATTGTTATTTTAACGTGTACACGTTTTGAGTAAAAGTGTGTACACAGATTGTTATTTTAACGTGTACACGTTTTGAGTAAAAGTGTGTACACAGATTGTTATTTTAACGTGTACACGTTTTGAGTAAAAGTGTGTACACACTAACAAAAACAACATTGATTTTTTGAAACGTGTTGAATAGAGTTTGGCATTCACGTCGTTTTGAATAAATTAATTGTATGTTCCTATTTACTTGCTCCCTACGGGGGCAGAGTTAGGCACAAGGTCATTTATTTTAATGTAAGGAAAATCCAGCTCCCCAAAAAGGGGCCCTCTGAATTGGAACAAAATATTTTTTAATTGCCTCAGTCTAGAAAGAGTTTTATAAATTGAATGTTAGTATTTTTTTAATTTTATTTATTAACGAAATCAATATGTTGTGTTGTAATTATGTACATAAAATCACATGAAATAACTTTTTTTGTTATCTTGAACATTTCAGCTTTGTAATGGCTGCCAAATGTTGTGTCTCCCATTTCGAGCGGTGTAAGTGGGCCCTATTATTTCTGTCCTGTTCGATTTTTGCGGAGTGTTTTGGCTTTAGTTTTGTCTGGTGTCCACGTGGTAATTATTCATGCATTATATTTCTGGAGAAGTCTTACAGTTTTACAGTTTTCAAAGCATCTTTTTTTCTTTCTTTTTTTTAATTAATTGCATTGCATTTTAACTTAAATAAGAGTGAAACGCACATGGAAAATGGACAATTTGGTCCAAGGACATTTTGACCAACGAATGAAATAGCGAAACAGTAATTCGCTATGAAATCATTTTTTTTTATTTTAGTTTTCAAGTCAAAATTATTGCCCTTAAAAAGAAATTGAATTACTTGAAGATTGTGATTTTTCATTTTGTTTCTCTTAGCTAACGGTTTTAAAAACGCTATTTGTGAATAAAAATGTCGAAAATATTGACTTTTTACTTCGAAAAAAAAAAAAAAAATTTTTTTTATATTTTTCGTTTATTTTTTTTAATAAGTTACAAAATAAACATATGTAGCGTAAAATAAACTATTTTAAACGAGTATTTTTAATACTTATTACATCACCCCCCCCCCCACACACACACACACACGAAAGAATAGATGGACAAAACGTCCGTTTGCAAATCGTCCTAAATTCAACAGTTTTTTTTTTATATCGATGTCCGTTATATATATATATATATATATATATATATATATAGTGAATGCTTTTATTCAAACATGTACAAGGTCTGCTACACTGGCATGTCGATGTTATCGACATGCCAGTGTAGCAGACCTTGTACATGTTTGAATAAAAGCATTCACAATACAGCTCTATATTTTATTGAGCACTCTTTTATAAGCCCGGTTTGATTCCCTTTGTATTTCTACCCTGTGGATTTTTACCCTACCTGGATTACTATATATATACATATATATATATATATATATATATATATATATATATACATGGACGGCAGCACCGGGGGGGGGGGGGGCACACACACACACACTTTTTGACTTGGCCTCCCCACTTTACGGTCATCAATAATGAAGTTATATATGCATGTGTTTAACTGCCCCCCCCCCACTTTTATAACTGTCCCGCCGGTCCTGATATATATATATATATATATACTACTATTATATTTCTTTTGCAACCTGTGCGCTTATGATTTTCTGTTGACTGATTACACACACACACATATATATATATATATATATATATATATATATATATATATATATATAGTACATGTATTGTATTAGTTTCTGTAGATGTAAATCCGTTGAAACTCCAGTGTTTATAAAAAATGCTCAATAACAAGTAGAGCTGTTCTTTTGTATACATTTTTATTTATACAAACATTATTGGTTACATATGTGCATACATGTTTCGGTTGTACTCTGAAGAGGTGGACTCTCTGTGAAGAGTACAACCGAAACATGTATGCACATATGTAACCAATAATGTTTGTACTCTCTCTCTCTCTCTCTCATTATATAATATATATATATATATATATATATATATATATATATTATATATATATATAAAACTTCATACAATGCAATCTTTAAACTACTTAAAATATATGTTTTTGTTGAGATGAGTTTTTTTTAAAAGGTAATTAAATTACCGAATAACAATGAAATTAAAAACAGTGTCTGCCGTATTGTTTGGATGTCTATTGGATGTCATCACAACGTTTCGGCCGCTGTCACCTCCGACCTTCACCAGGCGCATCTTTTCTAACTAGAAAGTTCTCAGAGTGCCCATTTTAGGGGAGTTGAATGTCCCACATATTAAAAACCGACCGTTTGTCTAACTTTGCCCTCGTGGGGAGACAAGTAAACAGGGACGTTCTTTGTGTCTGATTTACGGCATATCAACCGTTTCTGTGAGTTATTTAACACGAAAAGTATACCTGTATTCGGATTATTCGTACTACAGTTATCATCTTGTTTCGGCCGATGTAACCTTCGTCAGTACGAAACTGCGTCCAGGTTCGAAAAAAGATGCAGTTGAAGAAGGTCGGAGGTTACGTCGGCCGAAACGTTGTGAATATGACAACCAAGACGAGAATAGTAGTCCGAATAGTCAAAATTATCAATCTTTCGCCACAGTCTGTTCGTTCTTGTTTTGTTTTTATAGAATCAGAGACGAAGATGTAAAGATACGACAACAAAAAAAAAAAATGTATATATTTGTAAGTAAATGAAATAAAAAGTCAAAGGATATCACCGTGATATCAACCTACCTCCCTTGGATGGATTCGACCCTCTTTTTTTTTTTTCCTGGTAAAAATGAACGATTTACAGCTGCTTCTACTATCCACCTTGTAAAAAAAGGGGGTAGCTTCTTCCTTCACTTGCCTAGTGTACACCTACTCCCGGCTCCTAGTAAACTACCAATGCTGGCATTTTCAGTTGGAGGTGTAAGTAAACCTAAGGAATATAGGCTTTCATCATTACTTAGAGCGGTTATTCAATATTCATCATTCATTACCTGTAGTAATATTCACTAGTACTTCTCCCCCTCTCTCCCCCTCTCACACACAGACACTCTTTTCCTTTTTTCCCCCCTTTCACTTTCTCTTTCTCTCCCCCCTTCTTACTTAACTCCTCCTTCCTTACAACCCCTCCCTTTTAATATATAACTGCACACACACACACACACACACACACACACACACTCAAAAGAGCGTGCACACACATATATGGTGGCTTAACTAAACACATACAGGCGCCTCTCCCTCTCTCTCTCATATATATATATATATATATATATATATATATATATATGGTTTGTTGTCTTTCGGACTCGAGAGCCAATTTATTCCTCCTGTAAGGATGCCTGCGCGAGGAATCTATACCGAAGAAGCAACTGTTGCGTAATCCCAACAGCATCTCTCTTGAACCGGCTTTGTGTGAGTCACAATGCCGGGATGAGCAGAGAAAGACTGGTGTTATTTCTGGGTCTTTCCTTCTCTCAGACTAGTTGCACTACCGAGGCTTGAGTGTCTAGTCTTCTCTACTATTTTATCCATTTCTAGATGGAGGGTACATGGATTCATACCTTGTAATGTGAGAGAGAATAAGCCGCCTTCAACAAACAAAACAAACCTAGCAACATCGCAACAGAACCGAATCAAGACAGTAGATATTGGACACGTAAAGCGCTCGGTATTTTATAGCAATAAATGTTCATCAAATGGACATAGTTTAACACTAAACTGCAGTTTCATGGTATCACCGTCTATCCGAAGTTATCCGGCTACTAATCGTTTGATCCCATTCGGTGATCGGTGATGCAGTGAAATTGCAGTAAAGCGTTTAAGCTAAGTACATTTTACTTTTCTTTTATTGTTGTTGTTGTTATTATTATTATTATTATTATTATTATTATTATTATTATTATTATTATTATTATTATTACTATTATTACTATTATTATTATTATTATTATTATTATTATTATTATTACTATTATTACTACTACTACTACTATTACTATTATTATTACTATTACTATTATTATTACTATTACTATTATTATTAGTAGTAGTAGTACTACTACTATTATTATTATTACCCCCCCCCCTTCTCGTCCTGCCTTACTGAGATAGGCCTATCTTCTCTAATTTCATCCTTGCTTTTCGTTTACCCCCCCCCCCCGTTTCTTCGTCGTTATTTTCATACAAGAAACCAGGGGAGGAGGAGGAGGAGGAGGAGGAGGAGGAAGGAAGGATAATCACTTGTAGTAGTTGTATTAGTACCACCATCGGTCGTACTCTACCGTGCTTGGCTCAGCGGTAGAGTTGCGGACCGTCGACGCAAAAGTGAAAGGTTCCCCTCCGCCATAAGTGCTCTTTTCGGGGGAGGGGGGGGGGGTTAAAAAAAAAAAAAAAAGAAACTGTTGAAACTACCTCCGGAAACAACATTAAAAAAAAAAAAAAAATCTTTTATTTTTATTTTTTTCGACACAATATGGATTTTTATTTAATACTGGATTAATTCTAGCATGTATTTTATTTTTGTAGATCTGTAAAGGAAGAAGACAAAACGAAACGGATTATAGTCACGTGGTCTTTAGCATTGTGTACTTTAGTTTTTTGTAGACTAACTTACGGCTTGCCTTTTAGTAATATACACACTAGCGTACACCTGCAGTCAAAAATGACTGCTGAAAAGAAAAAAAAAAAAACCCCAAAAAACGGAAGTCACAAAAAAGTGCTCAACTACTAATTTTGGCACTTCTGCAGGATAGGGACGGGCCGACATTTATTTGTTTTCATTTTAGAAGAGCTCCAATAGTATAAGGGGGCGACAACTCTCTTTTTAGTACATAATTTCTAATTTCTCCGAAAATGGATGTGAGTCCCCTGAATATACGGGATTTATTCCTGAATTCTATTCCGTTTAAAAAAAAAAAAAAAAAAAAAAAAAACAAGAGTAAAAAATAAGCAAAAAAATTTAATTTTTTAAACTGTAAAAAAAAAAAAAATAATAATAATTAAAAATGTGTTAAACCAAACACGATGACTGTTCGTTTTGAAATGAAAAAATATATACCGTTGATTTTCCTAAATTTTATTTTATTCAATAAATTAATCAATTGAATTTGCCTTACTTCTTATTTTAAAAATTCATATTTTCCATTTTCGGAGAAATAACGTCCCTAAAAGTGAAAAAAAAAAGGAAAAAAAAGAGAGTTGTCGGCCCTTAAACTATTACAACTCTTCTAAAATGAAAACAAATAAATTTCGGCTCGTCCCTATTCTGCAGAAGTGCCCTAATTTTACTCCGCCAGTGTTCGCACTAATATTGTGAAAGTAAACGTTACTATTGGTGACATAAATTATTTTAAAGAAAATACAGTTGGGAAATTAATTACAGAACAAGTTATTTTGGTGTCTACCTACTTATTTTTGACGTATTCGCGATTTTAAGTTACCGTAAATATCGGTCCTGAACAAAGTAACCTATGGACAGCCGGTTAAGTACCTTATTTCCTGTGACTAAACAAGATGTCTGACCCCCATCCCCCATATTACTTTACTCATAACCAATATTTACGGTTATTTCACAGGCTTATATCAAATATACATTTTTGACGCAAATAGGTCACAGATCTGTTGGTAACCAAACTAAACTGTAACATTTTTTTTTTTTAGTCATTTTTTTTTTTAATAATTAAATTTGTTATACAAGTAATTTTGTTATTAAGGTAATGTTGCTTTAATCTCTATTTGTAAAATGATTGCGGCGATTTTGTCGTTTCGCAGCCAAAATGTCGAACAATGAACCGTCTGCTAATTTCTGATTTTTTTTTTTTTTTTCGATCTCACAAATATGTTAGTAAACCCAAATAAATTGTTTTGGACTAATTTCCAAATTGTATTTCCTTTAAAATAATTTAAGGTAAATTTGAAATTATTCCCAAACAATTTATTTGGGTTTACTAAGTGTAGTATCTGTTCCGATGGATACTGCACCCCATACTGGTATTGTCTTGGCCTTCGGGGCTTGATTTACGCCGGTCTATGGGCTGTCCTGTGCAGTTCTAGGAGTTCCACCCTCCCAGGCTTTGCCTCCCCTCTTTGGGGAGGAGTAAGCTTATTGCTTACTGCCTGAGGCGCCCCTACCGGGGAATGCCGACGGGGCTGCCCAAGCAATTTTTAAACCCCACTTTCCAGACCCGACCTTGGGTCACATCTTACCTTGTGGGAGTAAGATAAAAACTGGCCTTGTGCCTAACTCCTGGAGAGGAGTAAATCAATACTCATATGTGAATTCGGAAATAAGCAGACGGTTTATTGTCCGCCATTTTGCCTGCGAAACAACAAAATCGCCATGATGGCTTCTAAAACTTTCAATCTTTTAATACATGAGGATTTGCTAAGAATTGTAAAGAATGTTTAATTCGACAATTTAAATGCTTTCAAATTTCGAAGGGTCGCGAAGTACATCATTCATTTTTTTTTTTAACTATTAAGAAAATATAAAAACTGTTTAAGTACTTTACAATATTGTAGTTTTTATTTCGAGGTAATGTTGAAATTAATCAATAACTTTTCTCTGTTCCTTCATACACCCAAGAAGAAGGCAGGTCGTCCGGTGACTGAAAAAAAAAATGATCAACCAACATCTACACATCGACATGAGTTGTCCATTGTTTTTAACTTTCGAGCGCAGTGTATTCAAAATATTAACATTTTAAAGATGCCATATCTACTATCTAAGCAAAAATAGGAAAATGTTTGCTTATTTGAAACTAGTTTCGCCCACCCGGCGTTGTCCGGGAGTTTTTTTTTTTTTTTTTTTAACTTTCATTCTTATTTGGCTTTTTTTTTAAAATAGGATTTTGAAAATTAAATTTAATCAGCGATATTGAATTTTCTCGCTCACACGCCCCTATTCCGAATTCGTGGCCGTGGGCCGCAATCAGTGGACTGTTTCTATTGTACCAAACGGTCATAAAGAACACTTTAAGTTTAATTTAGACGATTTCAAACCGATATAAATAATTGCACACTAAAAATAATTAAATTCTAAAAAGAAAATCATTTTTTTTAATTCAAATTATTTTATGGTTTTCAATAATCAAGTAAAAATAGAATTTTTACTTTATATTTAATTTTCATTTAAAAAAAATTATTTCAGCAAATTTGAAATAAATTTTAATTATAACAATTTCCCTGAAAAAAAATTTATGCGACTTTTTTGAGTACCTGTGCAGTTTAGTAAACAGCGGCAGATTATCCACAGGAAGTAACGCCCAATAGATTAACACATTTTAATACATTTATTTATTTAATAAAATATAGTTTCTGAAAGAAAAACATTGGGCACTTGTGCAGTTTAGTAAACAGCGGCAGATAATCCACAGGAAGTAACGACCACTAGATTGAAACATTTTAATAAATTTATTTATTTAATAAAATATAGTTTCTGAAAGAAAAACATTGGCCACTTGTGCAGTTTAGTAAACAGCGGCAGATAATCCACAGGAAGTAACGACCAATAGATTAAAACATTTTAATAAATTTATTTATTTAATAAAATTTTCCATTTACGAATTTTCCGTTTACGAATTTTCCTGTGACGAGTTTTCCGGGCACCGCACAGCCAGGGGGTTCTGTGTTATACAGTTTTACCACAATTTCCAAGTAATTAATTCTTTGGCACTTCTTTAGTTTAACTGTGAATAAGACTTTATTTGTTTTCAATTTTGAAAAGAGGGGCAGCCAATCAACCGGAAGTAATATAGAATCAGTGATTTATTTATTTTTTTTTGGGGGGGGGGGGGGGATAATTTAAAACTTTATGAAAACAAAGAGTTTGTCTGATTTTTTTTATCCAACAAACGGTCAACATTGATTTTTTCTTTTGTATAATTTAAAACTTTATGAAACGAAAAGTTATCATTTAAAAATAATGATAAAAATATTTTTTTTATTTCCGGTTGGTTGGGTTAGAAGTGAATGGAACTCTTCAAAATTGATTTCTGATTCACAGCTAAACTAAAGAAGTGCCAAAATTCAAAGTCTGAATTACTTCTGGTGGATTGAGTTAGAAGTGAATGGAACTCTTCAAAATTGATTTCTGATTCACAGCTAAACTAAAGAAGTGCCGAAATTCAAAGTCTGAATTACTTCCGGTTGATTGAGTTAGGAGTGAATGTAACTCTTCAAAATTGAATTTCTGATTCACAGCTAAACTAAAGAAGTGCCGAAATTCAAAGTCTGAATTACTTCCGGTTGATTGGGTTAAGAGTGAATGTAACTCTTCAAAATTGATTTCTTATTCACAGCTAAACTAAAGAAGTGCCGAAATTCAAAGTCTGAATTACTTCCGGTCGATTGGGTTAAGAGTGAATGTAACTCTTCAAAATTGATTTCTGATTCACAGCTAAACTAAAGAAGTGCCAAATTAAAAGTCTGAATTACTTCCGGTTGATTGGGTTAAGAGTGAATGTAACTCTTCAAAATTGATTTCTTATTCACAGCTAAACTAAAGAAGTGGCAAAATTCAAAGTGTGAATTACTTCCGGTGGATTGAGTTAGAAGTGAATGTAACTCTTCAAAATTGATTTCTGATTCACAGCTAAACTAAAGAAGTGCCAAAATTCAAAGTCTGAATTACTTCCGGTTGATTGAGTTAGGAGTGAATGTAACTCTTCAAAATTGATTTCTTATTCACAGCTAAACTAAAGAATTTCCAAAATTCAAAGTGTGAATTACTTCCGGTGGATTGGGTTAAGAGTGAATGTAACTCTTCAAAATTGATTTCTGATTCACAGCTAAACTAAAGAAGCGCAAATTCTTTTTTTTTTCAACTATTAACAAAAGATCAAAATGTCCCACTTATTTACGAAGACGCAGAAACGCATTCTGATGGATTTAATTTCGTAATTTTAATTATTTTAGGTAGGATTTAAAGAAAAAAGTTACTTTGATAGTTTACGCTATTGCCTTTTTGGTTTCAATAAATAATTGCTTAATAGTAACTAAAAACATACTAATGTGTAAGTCACGTAGAGGCGAGAAACACAGACACACGAGAAATTGGTCACACGCCAATCTTTGATGTCGAGGTCGAACTTCACTGTAGCACCCCATCCCCACACACATACACACCCGTAATAATAAAAGGAAGATATTTTAAGGAAACATCATTCTTGCTAAATAAATTGGTACATTTAATTTAAACTATCGGTGCTTGTACAGATTAGCGTACGTATGAAAAACATTGAAAATCGCAGTTCCAATTAAATTAACCGGAAAACTTTTTGAAATACTTACGTATCAAGCAAAAATAGGTTTGTACACCAAAAATTAGCAAAAACTATCGAGTAGAATTGTAATAAAAAATTAAAATCCTTTTAATCGTGTTCAGCCATTGATTCGCGCGAAAAAACAAGAAATTCAGGGGGAGGTAACCCAGTCCGTCATATTGACAAGTAATAAATCAATGGCAGTAATCAAAATACGATGAAACTGATTTTTATTTTTAATTCAAATTCTACTCGATCATTTTCCCTACTTTTTGGTGAGGATACTTATTTAAATCTGCTGCGTAAGTATATGACACTGTTTTTTTTTATGGTATTGATAATTTAATACGGACGCTTCTCTGTACAAGCACCAAACTAACCCCCCCCCCCACTCCACCGACACACAGCCATACTTAAAAATGAAAACTAAAATATTTAATTTTCTGGGCATTCATAACGACGGCTAACACAACGAAAAAGAGGTAAAAAGAAAACAAATAGGCAATAGATAAATGTTACCAAAGGCAAGATAAGTTACTCTTCTTGGATAAGTTTATTTGTGTTTTAAATTATTTTACAGAGTTTTTTTTTGTTAAAAAAAAAAAAAGCTGGTGTCTACCTGTTCAGTTAGAACAATTAAAAATGGCTGAAATTACAGTTTCGATAATCGCTCAAAAAACGAAAATTAAACAAAATACTGGTAGAACATTGCATTTTTCCACGATTGGTGACATTTATTGGATGTGTTCCTAACACTATTTTGTTTATTTTTGGATTTTTTAGCAATTATCAAATATCCCCACTCATGAACGGCCATTTTTTTTCGTTCTGACTGAACATGTGGACACCAGGTTTGTTTTGAACAAAAAAAAATGCTTTAAAATAAGTTAAAACACAAATAAACGTATTCAGGTTAGTAGAAGATTAACTTATTTTGTGTTTGGTAACATTTATTTGTTGCCTATTTGTTTTTGTTTTTTTGTTGTTTTCTTTACCCCTTTTTCGTTCTGTTAGCTGTTGTTATAAATGCCTACATTTCTTTTAAGTAATTCCCGAAAGATTTTATCTTATAGTTGAAAATGAAATTAGTTTTAGAAAGAAAAACGAAAGTCGGCGAGAAACTACTGGTGTTACTGTTTTAACATTTATTAATTATTGGATGTTACCACCACCACCACCACCACCACCTCTCTCTCTCTCTCCCTCTCTCCCCCCTCTCTCTCTCTCTGTATCCCTCTTCCTCTCTCTCTCCCTCTCTCTCTGTCTCCCTCCCACTCTTTCACCCTCTCCCCCTCTCTCTCTCTGTCTCCCTCTGTCCTCCCTTTCTGGGGTTTTAAAGCCCAATTACTTATCTTCTATTTACTTGTCTCCCGACGAGGGCAAAAAGATGCACGGTCGCTTTTTAACGGGGAATCCAGCTCCCCTTGAAATGACAGAATAAAATGAGGATTTCTTCTCTTTATGTATGCTGTAATTGTGACGAAGAAGAAGAAGAAGAAGAAGAAGAAGAAGAAGAAGAAGAAGAAGAAGAAGAAGAAGAAGAAGAAGAAGAAGAAGAAGAAAAAAAGAGGAGGAAAAAGAAGAAAAGAGGAGGAAGAACAACAACAACAAGAAAAAAGAACAAGAAAAAAAGAAGAAAAAAAAGAAGAAGAAGAAGAAGAAGAAGAAAAAAAGAGGAGGAAAAAGAAGAAAAGAGGAGGAAGAACAACAACAACAAGAAAAAAGAACAAGAAAAAAAGAAGAAAAAAAAGAAGAAGAAGAAGAAGAAGAAGAAGAAGAAGAAAAAAAGAGGAGGAAAAAGAAGAAAAGAGGAGGAAGAAGAAGAAAAGAGGAGGAAGAAGAAAAAAAGAGGAGGAAGAAGAAGAAAAGAAGAAGAAAAGAGGAAGAAGAAGAAAAAAGAACAAGAAAAAAAGAACAAAAATAAAAAAGAACAAGAAAAAAAGAAGAAGAAAAAAGAAAAAGAAAAGAGGAGGAAGAAGAAGAAAAGAGGAGGAAGAAGAAGAAGAACAAGAAGAAGAAGAAGAAGAAGAAGAAGAACAAGAAGAACAAGAACAAGAAGAAGAAGAAGAAGAAGAAGAAGAAGAAGAAGGAAGAGATGAATAATCCCATATTCCACAGACCGCGAAGCTGTTCGTATTTCCATCTGACGGCGACCACACTTCCTTAATGTACTTTCTGCTTCCCTAAAAAGGAGTACCTTCTTCTAATCAGGACCCTAGCTAACTTTGACTCCAACCCTAACTCTAACCCTAACGACGGGGGGTCAAAGTTAGCTCGGGTCCTAATCTGGAGAAGCACCTCTAAACGAATCCCTTTCCACAAAATCGAACTTATCTGGTTGCGTGTGATTGTCCTGTGGTTCGAGACAATATTCCAGATGTGACGCTGTGTGTTGCCTTGTTTAAAAAGAAACAACAACAAAAAAAAGCGCTTGGGATTAACCCCCCCCCCCCTCTCCTGGAAATACATATGATAACGCTAATTTTCGAGGACCCGAGAGACAGATCCTTCCAAGCTTGAAAACAAACTTGACAATTGGCGCTATACAGTCTTCTTCTGGCTCACGACTAAAAGCTACTCTTGTATATACTACGGCAACAAACCCCAAAATTTGTGAATGAATGCCAGTCAGACTATGTCTTTATTTCTCTGAATAAAGATGCAATTATTTGGCTATATACGTGTACAGTGTACACGCCGTACGTACTGGAAGTGTATTACGTGTACCCATAATGTTTAATTTTACTTCAGTCGAAGTTCTCAGAAATCAAGGGGCCCCTTCCTGGGGCTAACACTTGATCTCTATGTGAGATACATAGATACCCGAGTATTCTATTAAAATTCTCTTTTATTTCTCAAGCATTGAGTTAGTAAAAAAGTTAAGAATAATTTCTTCTCTCCCCAACTGACCAGTCAATATGTCATAGTATATCTTTCTTGTGGTCTGTTGGTCTTACCGGATTCCAGGACAAGAATTCATCTAGTCTGGTGGAGTATCCAGCACGTGGTGTTACTTGAGGTAACATCACAAGGAGAAGATGCACTATTCCTCGTACGAGAGGGATCTTATTTGTGCTGCGGATACTATGTAATTTGAATATTTGGTCAGGGTTTACTTGTAGGGGTAAGTATCCTCATGTCAGGTTGTCCTGACAAACCCTTGTACAGAGAGACCGAAGACACTCGAGGATAGTGTCTAATAGGTAATTCAAACTCCCCTCTGTGTATGTGTGATGGTGTTAATTAAATTTAATACTCGTTTGCCGTTTTATCTGTCCCTATTTGCCTCCCCATGAGAACAAAGTTAGACACAGGGTCATTTTTCTTTTGTGTGTGTGTGTGTGTGTGTGTGTGGAATACCCCCCTCCCCTCCTCACTGATAAAAGGAACACTCTGGATGGGGGAAAAATACCTGTATAGTCCCGTCGGCACTCCTTTGCGAACAAGGGGGCTTCGGGCGACAGGCACTACCCTCCACCTCCCTGTAAAAGGGGGTGGTAATCCCTAGGATGATAGACACTAGACAGATACTACACTCTAATATTCGTGTAGCCCGAAGGATGGAACACATAATTAGGTAATATAATTGAATTATTAATTAATAATAATAATAATAATAATAATAATAATAATAATAATAATAATAATAATAATAATAATAATAATAATAATAATAATAATAATAATAACAACTTTTTTTCAACTCATAGTTTTAACCAATCAATCACAAACAAAAGAAAAACACATTTTTAAATACAAACAAACACGGACGGAGAGAAAGGAAAACGCATATGGTATCTATTCATATGTTATATTAGTATTAATAAAACTATCTGACACGACGATGTCGTCGTGTGTGTGTGTGTGTATTTCTCGTCTATAAGTAACTTTGATAAATACACATCGAGTTATTTTACTTATTACAATAAAAAATAAAATAAAGGAAAATTAAAACGATTTTTTAAAAATCCTATTTAAAAAAATATCTTATTACCAGGTAAAATAGAACGCGCGCTTTTTCTTATTTGTTTCGGCTATACTGTTGAACGCAACTTAGAAAAAAAAACGTTCCTCATCTATTAGACGATATCTTGTGAATCCCGGCGTGTGTTTCTCGCCTATGCGTAACTTTCATAGATAAAATACAGATTGAATTTTTTTTTTTTATTTACTATTAATTGAATATTTATTAAAATCAAAAATAAAATAAACGACAAACTAAAACGAATTTTAAGAAACACACTCTTATTTAAAAAAAAAAAAAGTTATAAAAATGACTATATTTAAAAATTATATTTTCTAAGCTGCCTCTATCCCCTCCCAGCAATATATCCCCATCCGGGCAACGCCGGGTGAATACAACTACTTCTCTTATACATCGACAGTTAGCCTTTTGCCTAGGAGCAAAGTGTTAAGTAGGACGGTCCCGAGAGTAAATGTGGTATTATGGTGACTGAGATGATTCCAGTTAAGAGTATTGATTTACTCCTCTCCAGGAGTTAGGCACAAGGCCAGTTTTTATCTTACTCCCACAAATAAGATGTGACCCAAGGTCGGGTCGGGAAAGTGGGGTTTAAAAATTGCCTGGGCAGCCCCGTCGGTAATTCCCCGGTAGGGGCACCTCAGGCAGTAAGCAAAAAACTTACTCCTCCTCAAAGAGGGGAGGCGAAGCCTGGGAGGGTGGACCTCCTAGAACTGCACAGGACAGACCCATAGACCGGTGTAAATCAAGCCCGAAGGCCAAGACAATACCAGTCGATGGGGTGCAGTATCCATCGGAACAGATACTACACTTTGATCTTAGCCAAATGGTATCACTTTAGACCAAATTTCCTCACACTTTTGATGGCCTTGTGCCCAATTTGTTTTGAATATAAATATGTATTTTCTGCAAATAAATAACTCAAAGTGTAGTATCTGTTATCTTCATTGGACTAAATAAAATCGTTTCTGTCCTCAGTCAGTGAAAGAGAAATGTAAACTAAGCAAGCATCTCGCTGCACAGCTCCCAATTTAGGGTGCTCCCCCCCCAAAAAAACAACTTTCACCCTAATTCTCAGTAGCCCCTTACGTCTACAGTGGCGACCTGCCTTGTTTGGGGGTGAACTAAGGTAAACATTTTGTTTAGTCTGATCCTTCCAGACTGAGGCAATTTAAATTTTTGTCCCACTCCAAAGTGCCCCATTCTTGAGAAGCTGGGGTTTTCCCTACATTAAAAAAAAAACCGACCTTGTGGCTTTACTCCGCCCTCGTGGGGAGGCAAATAAATAAGGTCACTGGTCCTTGACCTTTTTCCTATGAGCAAAGCGTGGTATCTGTTCTGTCCTTGGTCAGTGAAAAAGACATATAAATAAGCACTAGGTGGAAAAAAGGAGGAAAGTAAGAAAGAAAGAAAAAAAAACGGTGCTTTTTTACATTGGGACCCGAGCTAACTTTGACCCCGTCGTTAGGGTTAGGGTTTAGGTCAAAGTGGGGGTTATAATTAAGGTTAGCAGTAGACTTAGAGTTGGGGTCAGAGTCAAAGTGGGGATTAGGGTTAGGGTTATCAATAGGGTCAGGGTTAAAGTGGGGATTATAGTTAGGGTTAGCAGTAGGGTTAGGGTCATGGTCAAAGTGGGTATTGGGATTAGCAGTAGGGTTAGGGTTTAGGTCAAAGTGGGGGTTATAATTAGGGTTAGCAGTAGAGTTAGGGTCAGAGTCAAAGTGGGGATTAGGGTTAGGGTTAGCAATAGGGTCAGGGTTAAAGTGGGGATTATAGTTAGGGTTAGGGTCATGGTCAAAGTGGGTATTGGGGTTAGCAGTAGGGTTAGGGTTTAGGTCAAAGTGGGGGTTATAATTAGGGTTAGCAGTAAAGTTAGGGTTAGGGTCAGAGTCAAAGTGGGGATTAAGTCTAGGGTTAACAGTAAGGTTAGGGGCATGGTCAAAGTTAGCGCGGGTCACAATGTAAAAAAAAACAAACTACCAAAAAACTACCATACGTTTGTTGCCGGCCCTGCAACACGTTTAACTTTTAATTAATTTATTTATTAGTTTTGTTAAAAAGTGGGAATAATCTGTCGGTAAGGAAGAAAAGTGCAATGACATGTAAAACTCATGAATAAATTCATTATTTTTTAATGTGTCTGTTTCCAAATGTTGCATAGGATTCCGTTGTTGTTGTATGTGTTGGGTCATTTAATTGAGTGTTGAGATTCTATGGGGGACTACTGTATTATATATATATATATATATATATATATATATATATATATATATATATATATATATATATATATATATATATATATTTCCAACCCAACTGACTCGTGTGTAGAACGGCGACTACTACTGCAGCAGGGGTTGAAGGTTTTCGATAGCAGGGATTGATGAAGGCAACGGGGAACAACGGGATATGGAGGCGATGACGATGCTGTTGATGCTGATGATGATAATGCTGTTGTTGATGATGATGCTGTTGATGATGATAATGCTGTTGATGATAATGCTATTGATGATGATGATGCTGTTGATGATGATGCTGTTGATGATGATGACGATGATGATGCTGTTGATGATAATGCTGTTGATGATGATAATGCTGTTGATGATGATGATGATGCTGTTGATGATGATGATAATGCTGTTGATGCTGTTGATGATGATGCTGTTGATGATGTTGATGATGATGATGATGTAACGCCGACAACAGAAAACCGTGATACGATTAGACAACAACAAGAGAGTTTTTTTGTTTTCTTTCTGTTGTTGTTTTTTTTTACGCCGTGTCAAGATTATTATTACACTTTAAATGCTTAGAAACAAAATAGATTTATTTTAAAACTAGTTGATGAGAGAGAGAGAGAGAGAGAGAGAGAGAGGGGGAGAGAAAGAGAGAGAGACGCTGGCTGTTTCTTAGCGACCAAACTTCGTGAATGCACTTGTGCATTAACTTTATAATCTCTCTCTCTCTCTCTCTCTCTCTCTCTCTCTCTCTCTCTCTCTCTCTCTCTCTCTCTCTCTCTCTGTTCATATCTATCTATCTATCTATCTATCTATCTATCTATCTATCTATCTATCTATCTCTGTTCATATCTATCTATCTATCTCTGTTCATATCTATCTATCTATCTATCTATCTATCTATCTATCTATCTATCTATCTATCTCTGTTCATATCTATCTATCTATCTATCTCTGTTCATATCTATCTATCTATCTATCTATCTATCTATCTATCTATCTCTGTTCATATCTATCTATCTATCTATCTCTGTTCATATCTATCTATCTATCTATCTATCTATCTATTCTCTGTTCATATATATCATCATCATCATCATCATCATCATCATCATCATCATCATCATCATCATCATCATCATCATCATCGGTTAAATGTCTGTTTTAAAACCTGGCATGTATATCTATGTTTAATCTATCTGTCTCAATCTGTTCATATCTATCCATCTATCTCAGTATGATCAATTCTCTCTGTCTCCCTTTCTTTCGCTTGCTCTCTTTCTCTCTCTCGCTCTCTCCCTCTCTTTCTAGCCGCACTGATGAGTTGTAGAGACGATGAAACACATGTCTGTAAATAACTATACTTATCATATATATATATATATATATATATATAGATATATATATATATATATATATATATATATATATATATATATTATTAACATATCCAACAATGCTTTAAATGGACGACCAACCAATATTACTTAACCTACAGGAGCGAGCCAGGCTCATCGTTCAACACCAGAATTTGAATCATGGCCGCCAACACCACCAGTGCGGAGAGACGTTTTATCAAGTAACAAAGAAATAAGTTTGGTTATTCTTGTTTTTGATTAAAAAAAAATGACTCAATAACTGGTCACCTCTGAAGATCGAATTTATTCCGAAATATAAGATTAATGTAAAAAATATATATAAATTAATTTCGCATTGTTAATGGCTTACATATCAATTTTATTAACATATCCAACAGTGGTTTAAATGGACTTTTCATTTTTTGCTTGTTCTCATCCACAGCCATACCAAAACTTGGACAATTTCTGGCAAATCAAAATTAATAACTGTATGATTTTTTTACTGCATTTTTCTTCATCCTGAGGAAGTCTACAATAAAGACGAAACGTTGATGAATAAATAAATAATATATATTTTGACTTTCCTTTCTTTCTCTCTCTCCCCCCCCTCTTTCTCTCTCTCTCTCTCTCTCTCTCTATATATATATATATATATAGAGAGAGAGAGAGAGAGGGAGAGAGAGATAGATAGATAGATAGAGAGAGAGAGAAAGAGAGAGGCAGAGAGAGAAATAAAAAAAATAG
This sequence comes from Sepiola atlantica, assembly GCA_963556195.1. Lineage (NCBI taxonomy): Eukaryota > Metazoa > Mollusca > Cephalopoda > Sepiida > Sepiolidae > Sepiola > Sepiola atlantica. The sequence goes on from OY744555.1 coordinate 9,943,292, forward strand.
ATAAATTAAAAAAGAGAAATAGAAAATGTAAACATGACAAATCTATTTCATCTTCAGCTGTTCAATGCAGGGTGTATTTAATAAAATTATGTCTATTTTTTCCTTCCTTAAGCCAGGCTTTTCAAAGATCAAAATCTTATCAGATGAATTACATGGAGAGATAAGTCGGCAGGGAAGTAGCCAAAATTCAGAATTTGTAAATATTTGAGAGAACAATAGAAAATGGATATATATGGTACATGTATTATATATATATATATATATATATATATATATATATATATATATATATATATATATATATTACTATTTCATGTATCCACATAAAATTTTATAAGGAGATATAATTTTTTATGTATCAATTTTCAGTATTTACTTCAACAGTGCTCGATACGTAAGTAGAGCTAGATAGTAAGCTAGGAAAATATATTTATGGCAATTAAGCTACACAGAGGCTCCCGCGTTTCATCCCAAGGGGGAATCTTCAGGCTAAAATGCATATAGTTATTTTTGCCGGGTGTTTTTATATACACGGTTAACTAGTTAACCAATCAGATTCTTTGTTGTGCTCTCAGCCAATCGTTGGGCTTCCCACGAACAAAGGTCTGGTTAGTGTTACCTCCTATATCCTGTTCTATTGTTCTGTTTTCTATAGAGTGGCCTATATCCTGTTTCTTTGTTGTATCAATATAATGGGTGAACTTATTTTAACACGTGGGTTCTTTGTATTTCTATTTTAGGTTTTAGTTTTTAAGTTGTTAGTTTTTAGCTTAGTTTAGTTTTTTTTAGTTTTTACTTATTTATTTATATATATATATATATATATATATATATATATATATATATATATATAATCTCTATATAAATAAAATTATGTTTTGAAATCTTTTAAATGATTGATAATTTGGATTATTCAAGGTTCAGCAGGACCGCCATTGAACCACTTCCTAGTGGATATAATCACCTCACTCACAGGTAGGTCACCATCATATGGCAAGAACTCTGCCAACTTTGTGAAAGAAATTAATAATACTCACATTCATTTCAACCAGATGGTGAGCATGAGACTCTGATTGTGGTACGGAATAAGTTAACCCTAACCCTAACCTTAACCCTTTTACTGGAAGAACGCACCTGTATCCGAATAGATAATCTGATGGAGTTGTTGACTTTCTGTGTAGAAACAACCTACTTTAAGGTGGAATCTGGCATGTACTAACAGGAAGAAGGTCTGACTAGTGGATCACCATTGTCCCCAGTACTGGCCAATGTATATATGGACTACTTTGAAAAAAAAAATTAGGATTCACACAACTAAAGCCATCAATGTGGTTCCGATATGTGGATGAGAGTTTATACACTGACCTCAACAGAAGGATGTTCAAGCATTGCTGGATCATGTGAATTCCATCCGCCCATCTATACAGTTCACCATGATAAATTCTCCTTCCTAGATGTGTTGATAACTCACACTGGACAGGGGTTTAGGTCAGCAAACTTTCACTGGACAATATCTCAACTTCAACTCCAACCATCTCTATTAAGAAAGAAATTCCTCATCAAATGGGAGTATATTTATTTGTGAATATTTGCTTAGAAAAAAACACAAAGATGTTTTTACTGCATTAGTAAATAAAATCAACAATTTATATCCAGTTTAAATTTAGGTGTTTGCTTTTATTTTCATTCTTATCGATAGACTTTTAATTTTAGCGCTTCCGTTTGTTGGCGCATGCGCACAGCCGGGGAGGTCTGTTTTATGCAGTTTTACCGAAATTTCCAAGTAATTAATTCTTTGGCACTTCTTTAGTTTAGCTGTGAATCAGAATTTATTTGTTTTCAATTTTGAAAACAGGGGCAGCCAATCAACCGGAAGTAATATAGAAGTGATTTTTTTTTGGGGGGGGGGGGAATAATTTAAAACTTTATGAAAACGAAGAGTTTGTCTGATTTTTTTTAATCCAACGAACAGTCAACATTGATTTTTTCTTTTGTATAATTTAAAACTTTATGAAACGAAAAGTTATCATTTAAAAATAATGGCAAAAATATTTTTTTTATTTCCGGTTGTTGGGTTAGGAGTGAATGTAACTCTTCAAAATTGATTTCTTATTCACAGCTAAACTAAAGAAGTGCCAAAATTCAAAGTCTGAATTACTTCCGGTTGATTGGGTTAGGAGTGAATGTAACTCTTCAAAATTGATTTCTGATTCACAGCTAAACTAAAGAAGTGCCAAAATTCAAAGTCTGAATTACTTCCGGTTGATTGGGTTAGGAGTAAATGTAACTCTTCAAAATTGATTTCTTATTCACAGCTAAACTAAAGAAGTGCCAAAATTCAAAGTCTGAATTACTTCCGGTTGATTGGGTTAGGAGTGAATGTAACTCTTCAAAATTGATTTCTGATTCACAGCTAAACTAAAGAAGTGCCAAAATTCAAAGTCTGAATTACTTCCGGTTGATTGGGTTAGGAGTGAATGTAACTCTTCAAAATTGATTTCTGATTCACAGCTAAACTAAAGAAGTGCCTAAATCCAAAGTGTGAATTACTTCCGGTTGATTGAGTTAGGAGTGAATGTAACTCTTCAAAATTGATTTCTGATTCACAGCTAAACTAAAGAAGTGCCTAAATCCAAAGTGTGAATTACTTCCGGTTGATTGAGTTAGGAGTGAATGTAACTCTTCAAAATTGATTTCTGATTCACAGCTAAACTAAAGAAGTGCCAATTCTGTTTTTTTTTCAACTATTAACAAAATATTAAAATGTCCCACTGGCAATATGCAGTAACACCAATACATATCAAGAAAAATGGACGACCTAAGAGAAACCCTCCACTAAAACAACTATCCAGAGAAAATGACGTTAACTCCAAGAAATCTGAATTAAACATCAAAGGAAACTCATCACGGTTTGTCTACCATATATGAAGGGTTTGTCTGAGAAAATATCAGAGAATATGAAATCCATATGACATCAGCACAGTATTCAGGAGCGATTCAATTCTCAAAAAAACATCTTGTCCGAGTCAAAACCTCTACAAAAAAAAAATGACCAAATGCAATTACATGTAAGTGTTTTCTACACTTATATGTAATTGAATACACGCATATTTTTCCAATATACCCAAGGTGAGACACGCCGCCTACTAAAAGTACGGCTAGAAGAACATCCGAATGCTGTAATACGTGGAAGTGTTGGAAAGTCTGGCTGGGAAAAGGGAAACCATCTACCCTTATGGGACAACGTAACAATTATAGACAAAGAACGGTGGAGACTCAGACGACTCAAAGATCCATTCGTGTAATGTACACCCCATAGACTGGTATTGTCTTGGCCTTCGGGGCTTGATTTACGCCGGCCTATGGGTCTGTCCTGTGCAGTTCTAGGAGGTCCACCCTCCCAGGCTTTGCCTCCCCTCTTTGGGGAGAAGTAAGTTTATTGCTTACTGTCTGAGGCGCCCCTACCGGGGAATGCCGACGGGGCTGCCCAGGCAATTTTTAAACCCCACTTTCCCGACCCGACCTTGGGTCACATCTTACTTGTGGGAGTAAGATAAAAACTGGCCTTGTGCCTAACTCCTGGAGAGGGGTAAATCAATACTCCCGCTCCCAAGGGTATTTTTACTTTTGTGAAAATATATGTACACATTACACAGGTTTTTACGGTAATCGGAAAATTAAAAAAACAACTCTATAACTAAATATTTAGAATTAAAAAAAAAGATTCAGAATTGATAATTGTATCGGAATCTCTCTGTCATAATGCCTGACGTCATATCCGGTGAAATATAATCAACTTCCTTTTCTGGGAGCTGAAGAGATTAGGGGCTCGGGGAAAATTTTAGGGGTCAGACCAAATTTTTTAGGGGTCGGGCCAAATTTTTTTTCTTTTTTTTTTTTTAAATTTAAAAATTTTCTCAGAGTTGTTGGAGAGTGAAAAAAATGTTGGGAGGGGGGCTGGAGAGATTAGGGGGTCGGGGAAAATTTTAGGGGTCAGGCCAAATTTTTTAGGGGTCGGGCAAAATTTTTTTTTTTTTAACTTAAAATATTTCTCATGGTTTTGGGAGATTAAAAAAAAAGTTGGGGGGGGGGGGGGCTGGAAGGATTAGGAGTCGGGGAAAATTCTAGCTTATTACAGGTTAAACGTCTGAATTCTGGTCACTTTTCTACAGTAACCCTGGCCTTATTTGTGACAGACATGCTAACTAATATATCTACCAGCCAACATACCCACCTGAATATTTTAACAAGATGTTCATATAATTGGTAACAGTATATATATATATATATATATATATATATATGTGATTTTATGAAGGCTTACCAAAGCATTCCTTTCAGGACACCAATGATCACCATTAAAGATATTTTTTCTTACAAATACTATTTATTCAAATTAAATGTTTTTTCCTACACGTGTTTCACTACCAAGCAGTTACTTGCTTGGCAGATCATCAGGGAAATTAAATGTCTGGAATACTGGTTTCAACTGCCGACAAAACACAATGTGGCGTTGTAATAGTTGAGGTCACTTAAGAAGAGAAGAGGAAAAAAATAAAAATAATAGTCAAACTTAAAAAGCAAGGAAGAACAACGATAAAAAAAGAAAGTCCTAGAAAAGTCTTAGAAAAGTAGCTCGTGCATTATTTCTTCCACCAAGCCAACAAGCAAACAATCGGTCCCAAATACATTCAATAAAACCATAAAACCGGAACAATGTGCGATAATACACTTTCACGTCGGCCGGTACAATGATGAATAAATCCCCCCCCCCACCACAAGAAAACAAAAGAACTAAATCATTCAAGATACCGCTCACAAGTTACCATTCCAATCCAATGATAGTATGGGAATTCTAAATCCAACTTCTCACAAAGAAAAGTCAACACAAATGTTCGTCCGAGTTCAAAGAGTCTTATTTCAATTGTTGATTTATTACCCTTCGAAACAAACACACGACGAGTTGAATATATATATATATATATATTATATATATATATATTGTTCTTTAAGGTCCAGTCGGTTTAAATCCATCCTAACTTTCAGTTTAGGTACATCCCAAATCAATTAAGAATAGGTCATTCGAAATATTATCAAAATGACCTAATTCTATTTTTAATTACCAAAAATCATGAAATTATCAAATTTAAATGATATGGGCAATACTTATACAGGGTGCTTCCCACCCACAACAAAATCACCCATTTCACCCTTCCGACTACTTCTCTCACACTCTTACCCACTTACCCCTCCCACTTTCAAACCACCTTCATTTTTTCAAATCTTTTCTAAAACCATGACATTATCACATTTAAATGATATGGGCAATACTGCCAACCATGGAATCGTTAATACAAATCCGCAATACTTTCTGCAATCCAACTATATCTGATACAAATACATTTCAGTGTAGCTTGACCTGTCCACCAAGTTTCAGTCATATGTAATCCATCTGATGTCAGGATAGCATTCAGGAGCAACTCAACTCTCTGAAAACATCTTGTGCGAGTCAAGCTTCCTACAGAAAACATCATTCATGACGAAGGACCGTGTGTATGGCAAACGGAAAAAAAAACAAATTTAAATACAAGAAAAAAATCATCAACAAACGAGAGATTTTACCGGTTTCGTTCAGATCCATGTAAATGTGGGAAAATGTACAAAGGTAAGACTTGCCGCCCACTAAAAGTAAGGCCGAAAGAACATCAGAGAGCTGTAAAAGGTGGAGATATTTAACAAATCAGGGATGGCTGACCACATATGAAGGGAAAAAGGAAATCATCTACCCTTGTGGGACGCAGAGAAGAACAGTAGTGTTGCATAATGGCCCCATGGGAATGGACGTACCTGTTAGAAATCGTTGGTTTGACTTGCGTGAATAAACGCGGGGTGGATCCGGTGGTTGAGTGCAGAATAGGGCCTGTTCTCACAGGCAGAAATCACAGACGGGACAAGGTCACCGCGTGACGAGACCCCAGATCAAGGGTCGGTGTACACCTGCGAGAGGCTCTGTGACGTCGCGGGCTTTTGCGTGGGAAACAGAGGGATCCATGACGTCACTCGTTCTTCGTGAGAAGTGAGTTTTAGTCAGTCTAGGTTTTGGAGGCAGACCGATGAGACGTGATTTTTACCATGTAGTCTACAACCGATTAAGGGAAATATTTCCCTAAGAAAATACAGGCGAGAGATATCCTCCCCCCCCAATGGTTAAGGAAATAATTGTTAAGTAACTACGATAAAGTAGTGATTTGCTCTCTCTCTCTCTCTCTCGATGTAGTGAATATCTCCCATCTGATTTTATAACTAACGCTTGTAATAAAGAGAATTAAATTGAAAGAGGATTGTTTGTATTCGACCCGATCATGGAGTTTTGTTGCAGCAGTGTGGTTCACGGCAGGAGAGAAAGAAGAAAGAATTCGGCCACTGGACGATATCGAGACGGCGACCCTCTACACGGCCTTGTGGGACGCAATAAACATTATAGACAGAGAAGAACAGAAGAGACGGTCTCAAAGAAGCAGCACATATGTTGGGCGAACTGTGTGTATGCCAAACGGGGAAAAAACAAATTTAAATACAAGAAAAAAATCATCATGTCTATATATATATATATATATAACATTGTTTTGGGCTTGAAAAGAGTTATTCTGAACTACAAGGTTAAATGTTTTCATTTTTTTTTTTTTTAATAAATAATGAGTCTTATTTTATTATTGCAGTAAATGTATTATATTTTTGAGAGCGTTTTCATCCAATTAAAAATATCAGATGAATCTAGTTACAATAGAATATGGCATAGTAACGAGAGCTGCTGATTATCAACTAGATGGTTGAAGTTCCGATCTCTGACTTGGGGTGGGGTCTAGTCTAGTCGCACTGAAGAGCTGTGATACAACGAAACAGTCTGTCTGTGAATGACTATATATATAATATATATATATATATATACATATAATATCTATATATATACATGTAATATGTATATATATATATATTTACATACATATAATATATATATATATATTTATATACATATAATATATATATATATATTATATTTACATACATATAATATATATATATACATATAATATATATACATACATTTAACATATACATATATATACATATAATATATATACATATATATACATATAATATATATACATACATATAACATATATACATACATGTAACATATACATATATATATACATATAATATATATACATATATATACATATAATATATATACATACATATAACATATATACATATATATATATATATATATATATATACATACATATAATATATATACATATAATATATGGTACACATATTGTATTAGTTTCTGTAGATGTAAATCCGTTGAAACTCAAGTGTTTATAAAAAGTGCTCAATAACAAGTAGAGCTTTACTTAAGTATACGTTTTTATTTATAAAAACATTATTCGTTACATATGTGCATACATGTTTCGGTTGTACTCTTCACAGAGAGTCAACCTCTTAGGACTGGTCTGAAGAGGTTGACTCTCTGTGAAGAGTACAACCGAAACATGTATGCACATATGTAACCAATAATGTTTTTATAAATAAAAAATTATACATATCATATATATATGTATATATATATATATAAATATATGTATATATATATATATATATATATAAATATATATATATATATATATATATATATTTAGTAATAAGTAGTAATATTGCAGATCTAAAACAAGATTATGTTTAATACTGACCAAATTCATACTAGAATTGTCCACATGGATGATACAATGGATAAAGATGTTAATTATCAATTAGTGCTAAGTGCCAGTCTTCTGAAGGGTGAAGGTTCAATCCTCACGGCAGGCGATAATAACTACAAATAAAATTTTAAAAAATTCTTCAACACTTTTACGATGGCGAGCAGAACAAGAATGATCGATTGTGTTAAACTACGAGTTTAGTTCGCCGTAAAGATTCCCGAGTTCGAAAGGATGCACTTGAAGAAGGTCGGAGGTTATATCAGCTAAAACGTTTTGAAAAATAACCCAGATGAGAATAGTAGTCTAAAAAATATGAGTAAAAATTGATCGTGACCACTTCTCGCGTGTGTGTGTGTGTGTTTGTGTGTGTGTGTGTGTTTGTGTGTTTGTGTGTTTGTGTTTGTGTGTGTGTTTGTGTGTGTTTGTGTGTGTTTGTGTGTTTGTGTTTCTCGCCTCTACATGACTTACACATTAGTATTATTTTTATTTACTATTAAGCTCATTCGGTTGGCATCCGGAAGGACATCCGGTCTATAAAAGTTTTGCCGCCGCCTCCTCATCATCCTCCTCCTCCTCCTCCTCCTCCTCCTCCTCCTCCTCCTCCTCATCATCATCATCATCATCATCATCATCATCATCATCATCATCATCATCATCATCATCATCATCATCATCATCCCCCTCCACCTCCTTCTCCACATCATCATCATCATCATCATCATCATCATCATCATCATCATCATCATCAGCAGCAGCAGCAGCAGCATCACCATCATCATCATCAGCAGCAGCAGCAGCAGCAGCATCATCATCATCATCATCATCATCATCATCATCATCATCATCATCATCATCATCATCCTCCTCCCCCTTTTCCTCCTCATCATCATCATCATAATCAAGTTAATGTCTCTTTTACATGCTGCCATGTGTTGAACTAATTCCTCAAAAGTAAATTTGTCAGACTTCATTCAGTGCATTTTAAATGTTGAAAGGAGGAAGGTCAGCAGAGATTGACGTATTAACCTCTGATGTGTCCAAGAAACACGATGGAGATGTAAATCCGTCAGAATGATTGTGGCCAAAAGATGCAGGATATAAGTCGTTTTGAGTTGGCAATCAAAAGGGTGTTGGTATTTTTATTGCAGAGGAATGGGTAGATAAAGTGATGAAGTCTTTTTGTGAATCTTTGATCAATTTGTATACCATAACTGTATATAGTTACAAAAATGGGCAGAAACAATTGTTTGGAAATAAAATGTTTTTTGTTTGAATGAGCTAGAATTATATCATGGAAAACCAAAAAAATGGATGTTTTTTATGTGTACATCAACGTTTCGTCTTTATTTATAAGACTTCATCAGGATGATGAAGTCTTATGAATAAAGACGAAACGTTGATGTACACATAAAAAACATCCATTTTTTGGTTTTCCTTTTTCATTTTCCCATCACGTCGGATTACCTTCATCCTTCTCTTCCCATATATATATATATATATATATATATATATATATATATATATATATATATATATAATGTATTTCTATGTAATTATTTTTATAGGTGATTTTCAGCTCGTTGTTATTGAGCTTACTATTATTTCAATTATTTCACTTCCTAAGTGATTAAGATGCAGAAAATTGTATTATTAGTCGCCCTAAACTTCAAAGGACGTATTTTTCGTTAATATATATATATATTAATTTTATACGTACATAAAAGTAATCCATAGACACGTGTATGTATATATATATATATATATATATATATATATATATATATATATATATATATATATATATATATTGGAATATGATATGAACCTGACACACATATATATATATATATATATATATATATATATATATATATATATATATATATATATATATATATATATATATATATATATGTCAGGTTCATATCATATTCCAATAACCATGTTTTTATTTTATTATTTGTATTTTTATTTTTTAACATTTAAAAAAAACATGACATTTCTGTGAGATATATTTTCTACGGTCCATTCCATTTGTCTTGTGCCAAACAACATTTTTATGTCAATATCGTCTCTGCAACATTACAAAATCATCAGAAAAATTCACACAGAGTAAAAAGTTATTGGATTAAAGTGTCTTGAAAAAACCTACACTATACAGTAGATCATTTTTTGGGTGAAATCAAACAAAAAAAACAAAGAAAAGAGCAAACTTACACGTAGGGGAACCCACCAATACACCATAATTATATATATATATATATATATATATATATATATATATATATATATATATATATATATATATATATATATATAAAGTGGTGTACTAAAAGCGAACTTTTAGGAAAAGTAAAACCTATTGTGAAGAGTATACAGCTCAATATCCAGGATAGAGCAGGTAGAATGAAGAAAAAGAATGGAAAGGAATTAGAGAAGCAAAAGCCAAATCATAGTTCAATTCAATTGCTCAGAGCAAGGTATATTCCGCAAAAAAGGCAATTTATTCAAGTTAAATTTTCCTTAAGCCAGGCTTTTCAAAGATCAAAATCTTATCATCAGAGGAAGTCGCTATATATATATATATATATATATATATATATATATATATATATATATATATATATATATATATATATAATATATATATATATATATATATATATATATATATATATATATATATATATATAATTTATTTGAATACTATGTTACATATTTCAGAATCGTACCGCGGTTTCATCCAGATGTGTTAACTTTTTACATTTAAAAAAAAAAGTCTATACCTAAAGGACTCGTCAGCGTACTGAAATGAAATCAAAACACAAAACTTACAATGTTAAATATTGAGCGAGTACACCCACTAGTATATAAATTAGTCAGTTGAATAAATAACAGGATATAAAAGTTCTGTCGGGGTCAACTTACTGAACTCGATGTTAGAATTACTGAACTGTTGATATTCATAGAAACGGATGTGACGTCACATGGCTCAATGAGAGAGTGAGGGAGAGAAGTCTGCAGTTCCTTAGAAGCACAACACGTGTGAAGATGTTAATTTAAAATGCGCTGATAAGATATGATTACACAGTGATTATTGATCTCTCTCTTTTTCTCCCCCACCCACTTTACTAGTCAGTGATTTGAAACAAAGATCAAGTCGAATAAATCTCCTCTGTCTTTCAACAGTTATGTCTTGATTTAGTCCTTTTTAAGGTTTGAAAAGAACTTATTTGCAATCACAATTACCCCGGTGGGGCATGATACCAAAAAGGGCATGTGCGAGAGAGACAAGCGGTAACCATTATATGAATATAATATGTGGACGTTAATGTTTCTGTAACTTGATTTCTGCATGTATGACACAAGGTTAAAATATAACCAGGGTATAGACAGGTATTAAGCTACTTAATAATAAAGTTAGGGTTAGGGTTAGGGTTAGGGTAAATGTGATAATAAAGTTTAAAAGTAAAAATGTTGGATAACACTTTTTAATGATTGCTTCTAATGTACAGAAATTTGTCAGTTAATAATGAACCCAAACCAAAACATGAAAATAAAGTTTAAAAGTAAAAATGTTGGATAAAACTTTTTAGTGATTGCTTCTAATGTACAGAAATTTGTCAGTTAATAATGAACCCAAACAAAAACATGATAATAAAGTTTAAAAGTAAAAATGTTGGATAAAACTTTTTAATGATTGCTTCTAATGTACAGAAATTTGTCAGTTAATAATGAACCCAAACAAAAACATGATAATAAAGTTTAAAAGTAAAAATCTTGGATAAAACTTTTTAATGATTGCTTCTAATGTACAGAAATTTGTCAGTTAATAATGAACCCAAACAAAAACATGATAATAAAGTTTAAAAGTAAAAATGTTGGATAAAACTTTTTAATGATTGCTTCTAATGTACAGAAATTTGTCAGTTAATAATGAACCCAAACAAAAACGTGATAATAAAGTTTAAAAGTAAAAATGTTGGATAAAACTTTTTAATGATTGCTTCTAATGTACAGAAATTTGTCAGTTAATAATGAACCCAAACAAAAACATGATAATAAAGTTTAAAAGTAAAAATGTTGGATAAAACTTTTTAATGATTGCTTCTAATGTACAGAAATTTGTCAGTTAATAATGAACCCAAACAAAAACGTGATAATAAAGTTTAAAAGTAAAAATGTTGGATAAAACTTTTTAGTGATTGCTTCTAATGTACAGAAATTTGTCAGTTAATAATGAACCCAAACAAAAACGTGATAATAAAGTTTAAAAGTAAAAATGTTGGATAAAACTTTTTAATGATTGCTTCTAATGTACAGAAATTTGTCAGTTAATAATGAACCCAAACAAAAACGTGATAATAAAGTTTAAAAGTAAAAATGTTGGATAAAACTTTTTAATGATTGCTTCTAATGTACAGAAATTTGTCAGTTAATAATGAACCCAAACAAAAACATGATAATAAAGTTTAAAAGTAAAAATGTTGGATAAAACTTTTTAATGATTGCTTCTAATGTACAGAAATTTGTCAGTTAATAATGAACCCAAACAAAAACGTGATAATAAAGTTTAAAAGTAAAAATGTTGGATAAAACTTTTTAATGATTGCTTCTAATGTACAGAAATTTGTCAGTTAATAATGAACCCAAACAAAAACATGATAATAAAGTTTAAAAGTAAAAATCTTGGATAAAACTTTTTAATGATTGCTTCTAATGTACAGAAATTTGTCAGTTAATAATGAACCCAAACAAAAACGTGATAATAAAGTTTAAAAGTAAAAATGTTGGATAAAACTTTTTAATGATTGCTTCTAATGTACAGAAATTTGTCAGTTAATAATGAACCCAAACAAAAACATGATAATAAAGTTTAAAAGTAAAAATGTTGGATAAAACTTTTTAATGATTGCTTCTAATGTACAGAAATTTGTCAGTTAATAATGAACCCAAACAAAAACGTGATAATAAAGTTTAAAAGTAAAAATGTTGGATAAAACTTTTTAATGATTGCTTCTAATGTACAGAAATTTGTCAGTTAATAATGAACCCAAACAAAAACATGATAATAAAGTTTAAAAGTAAAAATGTTGGATAAAACTTTTTAATGATTGCTTCTAATGTACAGAAATTTGTCAGTTAATAATGAACCCAAACAAAAACGTGATAATAAAGTTTAAAAGTAAAAATGTTGGATAAAACTTTTTAATGATTGCTTCTAATGTACAGAAATTTGTCAGTTAATAATGAACCCAAACAAAAACGTGATAATAAAGTTTAAAAGTAAAAATGTTGGATAAAACTTTTTAATGATTGCTTCTAATGTACAGAAATTTGTCAGTTAATAATGAACCCAAACAAAAACGTGATAATAAAGTTTAAAAGTAAAAATGTTGGATAAAACTTTTTAATGATTGCTTCTAATGTACAGAAATTTGTCAGTTAATAATGAACCCAAACAAAAACGTGATAATAAAGTTTAAAAGTAAAAATGTTGGATAAAACTTTTTAATGATTGCTTCTAATGTACAGAAATTTGTCAGTTAATAATGAACCCAAACAAAAACGTGATAATAAAGTTTAAAAGTAAAAATGTTGGATAAAACTTTTTAATGATTGCTTCTAATGTACAGAAATTTGTCAGTTAATAATGAACCCAAACAAAAACGTGATAATAAAGTTTAAAAGTAAAAATGTTGGATAAAACTTTTTAATGATTGCTTCTAATGTACAGAAATTTGTCAGTTAATAATGAACCCAAACAAAAACGTGATAATAAAGTTTAAAAGTAAAAATGTTGGATAAAACTTTTTAATGATTGCTTCTAATGTACAGAAATTTGTCAGTTAATAATGAACCCAAACAAAAACGTGATAATAAAGTTTAAAAGTAAAAATGTTGGATAAAACTTTTTAATGATTGCTTCTAATGTACAGAAATTTGTCAGTTAATAATGAACCCAAACAAAAACGTGATAATAAAGTTTAAAAGTAAAAATGTTGGATAAAACTTTTTAATGATTGCTTCTAATGTACAGAAATTTGTCAGTTAATAATGAACCCAAACAAAAACATGATAATAAAGTTTAAAAGTAAAAATGTTGGATAAAACTTTTTAATGATTGCTTCTAATGTACAGAAATTTGTCAGTTAATAATGAACCCAAACAAAAACGTGATAATAAAGTTTAAAAGTAAAAATGTTGGATAAAACTTTTTAGTTTTGATTGCTTCTAATGTACAGAAATTTGTCAGTTAATAATGAACCCAAACAAAAACGTGATAATAAAGTTTAAAAGTAAAAATGTTGGATAAAACTTTTTAATGATTGCTTCTAATGTACAGAAATTTGTCAGTTAATAATGAACCCAAACAAAAACGTGATAATAAAGTTTAAAAGTAAAAATGTTGGATAAAACTTTTTAATGATTGCTTCTAATGTACAGAAATTTGTCAGTTAATAATGAACCCAAACAAAAACATGATAATAAAGTTTAAAAGTAAAAATGTTGGATAAAACTTTTTAATGATTGCTTCTAATGTACAGAAATTTGTCAGTTAATAATGAACCCAAACAAAAACGTGATAATAAAGTTTAAAAGTAAAAATGTTGGATAAAACTTTTTAATGATTGCTTCTAATGTACAGAAATTTGTCAGTTAATAATGAACCCAAACAAAAACATGATAATAAAGTTTAAAAGTAAAAATCTTGGATAAAACTTTTTAATGATTGCTTCTAATGTACAGAAATTTGTCAGTTAATAATGAACCCAAACAAAAACGTGATAATAAAGTTTAAAAGTAAAAATGTTGGATAAAACTTTTTAATGATTGCTTCTAATGTACAGAAATTTGTCAGTTAATAATGAACCCAAACAAAAACATGATAATAAAGTTTAAAAGTAAAAATGTTGGATAAAACTTTTTAATGATTGCTTCTAATGTACAGAAATTTGTCAGTTAATAATGAACCCAAACAAAAACGTGATAATAAAGTTTAAAAGTAAAAATGTTGGATAAAACTTTTTAATGATTGCTTCTAATGTACAGAAATTTGTCAGTTAATAATGAACCCAAACAAAAACATGATAATAAAGTTTAAAAGTAAAAATGTTGGATAAAACTTTTTAATGATTGCTTCTAATGTACAGAAATTTGTCAGTTAATAATGAACCCAAACAAAAACGTGATAATAAAGTTTAAAAGTAAAAATGTTGGATAAAACTTTTTAATGATTGCTTCTAATGTACAGAAATTTGTCAGTTAATAATGAACCCAAACAAAAACGTGATAATAAAGTTTAAAAGTAAAAATGTTGGATAAAACTTTTTAATGATTGCTTCTAATGTACAGAAATTTGTCAGTTAATAATGAACCCAAACAAAAACGTGATAATAAAGTTTAAAAGTAAAAATGTTGGATAAAACTTTTTAATGATTGCTTCTAATGTACAGAAATTTGTCAGTTAATAATGAACCCAAACAAAAACGTGATAATAAAGTTTAAAAGTAAAAATGTTGGATAAAACTTTTTAATGATTGCTTCTAATGTACAGAAATTTGTCAGTTAATAATGAACCCAAACAAAAACGTGATAATAAAGTTTAAAAGTAAAAATGTTGGATAAAACTTTTTAATGATTGCTTCTAATGTACAGAAATTTGTCAGTTAATAATGAACCCAAACAAAAACGTGATAATAAAGTTTAAAAGTAAAAATGTTGGATAAAACTTTTTAATGATTGCTTCTAATGTACAGAAATTTGTCAGTTAATAATGAACCCAAACAAAAACGTGATAATAAAGTTTAAAAGTAAAAATGTTGGATAAAACTTTTTAATGATTGCTTCTAATGTACAGAAATTTGTCAGTTAATAATGAACCCAAACAAAAACGTGATAATAAAGTTTAAAAGTAAAAATGTTGGATAAAACTTTTTAATGATTGCTTCTAATGTACAGAAATTTGTCAGTTAATAATGAACCCAAACAAAAACGTGATAATAAAGTTTAAAAGTAAAAATGTTGGATAAAACTTTTTAATGATTGCTTCTAATGTACAGAAATTTGTCAGTTAATAATGAACCCAAACAAAAACGTGATAATAAAGTTTAAAAGTAAAAATGTTGGATAAAACTTTTTAATGATTGCTTCTAATGTACAGAAATTTGTCAGTTAATAATGAACCCAAACAAAAACGTGATAATAAAGTTTAAAAGTAAAAATGTTGGATAAAACTTTTTAATGATTGCTTCTAATGTACAGAAATTTGTCAGTTAATAATGAACCCAAACAAAAACGTGATAATAAAGTTTAAAAGTAAAAATGTTGGATAAAACTTTTTAATGATTGCTTCTAATGTACAGAAATTTGTCAGTTAATAATGAACCCAAACAAAAACGTGATAATAAAGTTTAAAAGTAAAAATGTTGGATAAAACTTTTTAATGATTGCTTCTAATGTACA
Organism: Sepiola atlantica; assembly: GCA_963556195.1. NCBI lineage: Eukaryota > Metazoa > Mollusca > Cephalopoda > Sepiida > Sepiolidae > Sepiola > Sepiola atlantica. The sequence continues at coordinate 9,959,524 of OY744555.1, forward strand.
GAAATTTGTCAGTTAATAATGAACCCAAACAAAAACGTGATAATAAAGTTTAAAAGTAAAAATGTTGGATAAAACTTTTTAATGATTGCTTCTAATGTACAGAAATTTGTCAGTTAATAATGAACCCAAACAAAAACGTGATAATAAAGTTTAAAAGTAAAAATGTTGGATAAAACTTTTTAATGATTGCTTCTAATGTACAGAAATTTGTCAGTTAATAATGAACCCAAACAAAAACGTGATAATAAAGTTTAAAAGTAAAAATGTTGGATAAAACTTTTTAATGATTGCTTCTAATGTACAGAAATTTGTCAGTTAATAATGAACCCAAACAAAAACGTGATAATAAAGTTTAAAAGTAAAAATGTTGGATAAAACTTTTTAATGATTGCTTCTAATGTACAGAAATTTGTCAGTTAATAATGAACCCAAACAAAAACGTGATAATAAAGTTTAAAAGTAAAAATGTTGGATAAAACTTTTTAATGATTGCTTCTAATGTACAGAAATTTGTCAGTTAATAATGAACCCAAACAAAAACGTGATAATAAAGTTTAAAAGTAAAAATGTTGGATAAAACTTTTTAATGATTGCTTCTAATGTACAGAAATTTGTCAGTTAATAATGAACCCAAACAAAAACGTGATAATAAAGTTTAAAAGTAAAAATGTTGGATAAAACTTTTTAATGATTGCTTCTAATGTACAGAAATTTGTCAGTTAATAATGAACCCAAACAAAAACGTGATAATAAAGTTTAAAAGTAAAAATGTTGGATAAAACTTTTTAATGATTGCTTCTAATGTACAGAAATTTGTCAGTTAATAATGAACCCAAACAAAAACGTGATAATAAAGTTTAAAAGTAAAAATGTTGGATAAAACTTTTTAATGATTGCTTCTAATGTACAGAAATTTGTCAGTTAATAATGAACCCAAACAAAAACGTGATAATAAAGTTTAAAAGTAAAAATGTTGGATAAAACTTTTTAATGATTGCTTCTAATGTACAGAAATTTGTCAGTTAATAATGAACCCAAACAAAAACGTGATAATAAAGTTTAAAAGTAAAAATGTTGGATAAAACTTTTTAATGATTGCTTCTAATGTACAGAAATTTGTCAGTTAATAATGAACCCAAACAAAAACGTGATAATAAAGTTTAAAAGTAAAAATGTTGGATAAAACTTTTTAATGATTGCTTCTAATGTACAGAAATTTGTCAGTTAATAATGAACCCAAACAAAAACGTGATAATAAAGTTTAAAAGTAAAAATGTTGGATAAAACTTTTTAATGATTGCTTCTAATGTACAGAAATTTGTCAGTTAATAATGAACCCAAACAAAAACGTGATAATAAAGTTTAAAAGTAAAAATGTTGGATAAAACTTTTTAATGATTGCTTCTAATGTACAGAAATTTGTCAGTTAATAATAAACCCAAACCCAAACATGAAAATAAAGTTTAAAAGTAAAAATCTTGGATAAAACTTTTTAATGATTGCTTCTAATGTACAGAAATTTGTCAGTTAATAATGAACCCAAACAAAAACGTGATAATAAAGTTTAAAAGTAAAAATGTTGGATAAAACTTTTTAATGATTGCTTCTAATGTACAGAAATTTGTCAGTTAATAATGAACCCAAACAAAAACGTGATAATAAAGTTTAAAAGTAAAAATGTTGGATAAAACTTTTTAATGATTGCTTCTAATGTACAGAAATTTGTCAGTTAATAATAAACCCAAACAAAAACGTGATAATAAAGTTTAAAAGTAAAAATGTTGGATAAAACTTTTTAATGATTGCTTCTAATGTACAGAAATTTGTCAGTTAATAATAAACCCCAAACAAAAACGTGATAATAAAGTTTAAAAGTAAAAATGTTGGATAAAACTTTTTAATGATTGCTTCTAATGTACAGAAATTTGTCAGTTAATAATAAACCCCAAACAAAAACGTGATAATAAAGTTTAAAAGTAAAAATGTTGGATAAAACTTTTTAATGATTGCTTCTAATGTACAGAAATTTGTCAGTTAATAATAAACCCCAAACAAAAACGTGATAATAAAGTTTAAAAGTAAAAATGTTGGATAAAACTTTTTAATGATATCTTCTAATGTACAGAAATTTGTCAGTTAATAATGAACCCAAACAAAAACATGATAATAAAGTTTAAAAGTAAAAATGTTGGATAAAACTTTTTAATGATTGCTTCTAATGTACAGAAATTTGTCAGTTAATAATGAACCCAAACAAAAACATGATAATAAAGTTTAAAAGTAAAAATGTTGGATAAAACTTTTTAATGATTGCTTCTAATGTACAGAAATTTGTCAGTTAATAATGAACCCAAACAAAAACGTGATAATAAAGTTTAAAAGTAAAAATGTTGGATAAAACTTTTTAATGATTGCTTCTAATGTACAGAAATTTGTCAGTTAATAATGAACCCAAACAAAAACGTGATAATAAAGTTTAAAAGTAAAAATGTTGGATAAAACTTTTTAATGATTGCTTCTAATGTACAGAAATTTGTCAGTTAATAATGAACCCAAACAAAAACATGATAATAAAGTTTAAAAGTAAAAATGTTGGATAAAACTTTTTAATGATTGCTTCTAATGTACAGAAATTTGTCAGTTAATAATGAACCCAAACAAAAACGTGATAATAAAGTTTAAAAGTAAAAATGTTGGATAAAACTTTTTAATGATTGCTTCTAATGTACAGAAATTTGTCAGTTAATAATGAACCCAAACAAAAACGTGATAATAAAGTTTAAAAGTAAAAATGTTGGATAAAACTTTTTAATGATTGCTTCTAATGTACAGAAATTTGTCAGTTAATAATGAACCCAAACAAAAACGTGATAATAAAGTTTAAAAGTAAAAATGTTGGATAAAACTTTTTAATGATTGCTTCTAATGTACAGAAATTTGTCAGTTAATAATGAACCCAAACAAAAACGTGATAATAAAGTTTAAAAGTAAAAATGTTGGATAAAACTTTTTAATGATTGCTTCTAATGTACAGAAATTTGTCAGTTAATAATGAACCCAAACAAAAACGTGATAATAAAGTTTAAAAGTAAAAATGTTGGATAAAACTTTTTAATGATTGCTTCTAATGTACAGAAATTTGTCAGTTAATAATGAACCCAAACAAAAACGTGATAATAAAGTTTAAAAGTAAAAATGTTGGATAAAACTTTTTAATGATTGCTTCTAATGTACAGAAATTTGTCAGTTAATAATAAACCCAAACCCAAACATGAAAATAAAGTTTAAAAGTAAAAATGTTTGATAAAACTTTTTAATGATTGCTTCTAATGTACAGAAATTTGTCAGTTAATAATGAACCCAAACAAAAACGTGATAATAAAGTTTAAAAGTAAAAATGTTGGATAAAACTTTTTAATGATTGCTTCTAATGTACAGAAATTTGTCAGTTAATAATGAACCCAAACAAAAACGTGATAATAAAGTTTAAAAGTAAAAATGTTGGATAAAACTTTTTAATGATTGCTTCTAATGTACAGAAATTTGTCAGTTAATAATAAACCCCAAACAAAAACGTGATAATAAAGTTTAAAAGTAAAAATGTTGGATAAAACTTTTTAATGATTGCTTCTAATGTACAGAAATTTGTCAGTTAATAATAAACCCCAAACAAAAACGTGATAATAAAGTTTAAAAGTAAAAATGTTGGATAAAACTTTTTAATGATTGCTTCTAATGTACAGAAATTTGTCAGTTAATAATAAACCCCAAACAAAAACGTGATAATAAAGTTTAAAAGTAAAAATGTTGGATAAAACTTTTTAATGATTGCTTCTAATGTACAGAAATTTGTCAGTTAATAATAAACCCCAAACAAAAACGTGATAATAAAGTTTAAAAGTAAAAATGTTGGATAAAACTTTTTAATGATTGCTTCTAATGTACAGAAATTTGTCAGTTAATAATAAACCCAAACCCAAACATAAAAATAAAGTTTAAAAGTAAAAATCTTGGATAAAACTTTTTAATGATTGCTTCTAATGTACAGAAATTTGTCAGTTAATAATAAACCCCAAACAAAAACGTGATAATAAAGTTTAAAAGTAAAAATGTTGGATAAAACTTTTTAATGATTGCTTCTAATGTACAGAAATTTGTCAGTTAATAATAAACCCAAACCCAAACATGAAAATAAAGTTTAAAAGTAAAAATGTTGGATAAAACTTTTTAATGATTGCTTCTAATGTACAGAAATTTGTCAGTTAATAATGAACCCAAACAAAAACGTGATAATAAAGTTTAAAAGTAAAAATGTTGGATAAAACTTTTTAATGATTGCTTCTAATGTACAGAAATTTGTCAGTTAATAATGAACCCAAACAAAAACGTGATAATAAAGTTTAAAAGTAAAAATGTTGGATAAAACTTTTTAATGATTGCTTCTAATGTACAGAAATTTGTCAGTTAATAATAAACCCCAAACAAAAACGTGATAATAAAGTTTAAAAGTAAAAATGTTGGATAAAACTTTTTAATGATTGCTTCTAATGTACAGAAATTTGTCAGTTAATAATAAACCCCAAACAAAAACGTGATAATAAAGTTTAAAAGTAAAAATGTTGGATAAAACTTTTTAATGATTGCTTCTAATGTACAGAAATTTGTCAGTTAATAATAAACCCAAACCCAAACATGAAAATAAAGTTTAAAAGTAAAAATCTTGGATAAAACTTTTTAATGATTGCTTCTAATGTACAGAAATTTGTCAGTTAATAATAAACCCCAAACAAAAACGTGATAATAAAGTTTAAAAGTAAAAATGTTGGATAAAACTTTTTAATGATTGCTTCTAATGTACAGAAATTTGTCAGTTAATAATGAACCCAAACCCAAACATGAAAATAAAGTTTAAAAGTAAAAATGTTGGATAAAACTTTTTAATGATTGCTTCTAATGTACAGAAATTTGTCAGTTAATAATGAACCCAAACAAAAACGTGATAATAAAGTTTAAAAGTAAAAATGTTGGATAAAACTTTTTAATGATTGCTTCTAATGTACAGAAATTTGTCAGTTAATAATGAACCCAAACAAAAACGTGATAATAAAGTTTAAAGGTAAAAATGTTGGATAAAACTTTTTAATGATTGCTTCTAATGTACAGAAATTTGTCAGTTAATAATGAACCCAAACAAAAACGTGATAATAAAGTTTAAAAGTAAAAATGTTGGATAAAACTTTTTAATGATTGCTTCTAATGTACAGAAATTTGTCAGTTAATAATGAACCCAAACAAAAACGTGATAATAAAGTTTAAAAGTAAAAATGTTGGATAAAACTTTTTAATGATTGCTTCTAATGTACAGAAATTTGTCAGTTAATAATAAACCCAAACCCAAACATGAAAATAAAGTTTAAAAGTAAAAATGTTGGATAAAACTTTTTAATGATTGCTTCTAATGTACAGAAATTTGTCAGTTAATAATGAACCCAAACAAAAACGTGATAATAAAGTTTAAAAGTAAAAATGTTGGATAAAACTTTTTAATGATTGCTTCTAATGTACAGAAATTTGTCAGTTAATAATGAACCCAAACAAAAACGTGATAATAAAGTTTAAAAGTAAAAATGTTGGATAAAACTTTTTAATGATTGCTTCTAATGTACAGAAATTTGTCAGTTAATAATAAACCCCAAACAAAAACGTGATAATAAAGTTTAAAAGTAAAAATGTTGGATAAAACTTTTTAATGATTGCTTCTAATGTACAGAAATTTGTCAGTTAATAATAAACCCCAAACAAAAACGTGATAATAAAGTTTAAAAGTAAAAATGTTGGATAAAACTTTTTAATGATTGCTTCTAATGTACAGAAATTTGTCAGTTAATAATAAACCCCAAACAAAAACGTGATAATAAAGTTTAAAAGTAAAAATGTTGGATAAAACTTTTTAATGATTGCTTCTAATGTACAGAAATTTGTCAGTTAATAATAAACCCCAAACAAAAACGTGATAATAAAGTTTAAAAGTAAAAATGTTGGATAAAACTTTTTAATGATTGCTTCTAATGTACAGAAATTTGTCAGTTAATAATAAACCCAAACCCAAACATGAAAATAAAGTTTAAAAGTAAAAATCTTGGATAAAACTTTTTAATGATTGCTTCTAATGTACAGAAATTTGTCAGTTAATAATGAACCCAAACAAAAACGTGATAATAAAGTTTAAAAGTAAAAATGTTGGATAAAACTTTTTAATGATTGCTTCTAATGTACAGAAATTTGTCAGTTAATAATGAACCCAAACAAAAACGTGATAATAAAGTTTAAAAGTAAAAATGTTGGATAAAACTTTTTAATGATTGCTTCTAATGTACAGAAATTTGTCAGTTAATAATGAACCCAAACAAAAACGTGATAATAAAGTTTAAAAGTAAAAATGTTGGATAAAACTTTTTAATGATTGCTTCTAATGTACAGAAATTTGTCAGTTAATAATGAACCCAAACAAAAACGTGATAATAAAGTTTAAAAGTAAAAATGTTGGATAAAACTTTTTAATGATTGCTTCTAATGTACAGAAATTTGTCAGTTAATAATGAACCCAAACAAAAACATGATAATAAAGTTTAAAAGTAAAAATGTTGGATAAAACTTTTTAATGATTGCTTCTAATGTACAGAAATTTGTCAGTTAATAATGAACCCAAACAAAAACGTGATAATAAAGTTTAAAAGTAAAAATGTTGGATAAAACTTTTTAATGATTGCTTCTAATGTACAGAAATTTGTCAGTTAATAATGAACCCAAACAAAAACGTGATAATAAAGTTTAAAAGTAAAAATGTTGGATAAAACTTTTTAATGATTGCTTCTAATGTACAGAAATTTGTCAGTTAATAATGAACCCAAACAAAAACGTGATAATAAAGTTTAAAAGTAAAAATGTTGGATAAAACTTTTTAATGATTGCTTCTAATGTACAGAAATTTGTCAGTTAATAATGAACCCAAACAAAAACGTGATAATAAAGTTTAAAAGTAAAAATGTTGGATAAAACTTTTTAATGATTGCTTCTAATGTACAGAAATTTGTCAGTTAATAATGAACCCAAACAAAAACGTGATAATAAAGTTTAAAAGTAAAAATGTTGGATAAAACTTTTTAATGATTGCTTCTAATGTACAGAAATTTGTCAGTTAATAATGAACCCAAACAAAAACGTGATAATAAAGTTTAAAAGTAAAAATGTTGGATAAAACTTTTTAATGATTGCTTCTAATGTACAGAAATTTGTCAGTTAATAATAAACCCAAACCCAAACATGAAAATAAAGTTTAAAAGTAAAAATGTTGGATAAAACTTTTTAATGATTGCTTCTAATGTACAGAAATTTGTCAGTTAATAATGAACCCAAACAAAAACGTGATAATAAAGTTTAAAAGTAAAAATGTTGGATAAAACTTTTTAATGATTGCTTCTAATGTACAGAAATTTGTCAGTTAATAATGAACCCAAACAAAAACGTGATAATAAAGTTTAAAAGTAAAAATGTTGGATAAAACTTTTTAATGATTGCTTCTAATGTACAGAAATTTGTCAGTTAATAATAAACCCCAAACAAAAACGTGATAATAAAGTTTAAAAGTAAAAATGTTGGATAAAACTTTTTAATGATTGCTTCTAATGTACAGAAATTTGTCAGTTAATAATAAACCCCAAACAAAAACGTGATAATAAAGTTTAAAAGTAAAAATGTTGGATAAAACTTTTTAATGATTGCTTCTAATGTACAGAAATTTGTCAGTTAATAATAAACCCCAAACAAAAACGTGATAATAAAGTTTAAAAGTAAAAATGTTGGATAAAACTTTTTAATGATTGCTTCTAATGTACAGAAATTTGTCAGTTAATAATAAACCCCAAACAAAAACGTGATAATAAAGTTTAAAAGTAAAAATGTTGGATAAAACTTTTTAATGATTGCTTCTAATGTACAGAAATTTGTCAGTTAATAATAAACCCAAACCCAAACATGAAAAATAAAGTTTAAAAGTAAAAATCTTGGATAAAACTTTTTAATGATTGCTTCTAATGTACAGAAATTTGTCAGTTAATAATAAACCCCAAACAAAAACGTGATAATAAAGTTTAAAAGTAAAAATGTTGGATAAAACTTTTTAATGATTGCTTCTAATGTACAGAAATTTGTCAGTTAATAATAAACCCAAACCCAAACATGAAAATAAAGTTTAAAAGTAAAAATGTTGGATAAAACTTTTTAATGATTGCTTCTAATGTACAGAAATTTGTCAGTTAATAATGAACCCAAACAAAAACGTGATAATAAAGTTTAAAAGTAAAAATGTTGGATAAAACTTTTTAATGATTGCTTCTAATGTACAGAAATTTGTCAGTTAATAATGAACCCAAACAAAAACGTGATAATAAAGTTTAAAAGTAAAAATGTTGGATAAAACTTTTTAATGATTGCTTCTAATGTACAGAAATTTGTCAGTTAATAATAAACCCCAAACAAAAACGTGATAATAAAGTTTAAAAGTAAAAATGTTGGATAAAACTTTTTAATGATTGCTTCTAATGTACAGAAATTTGTCAGTTAATAATAAACCCCAAACAAAAACGTGATAATAAAGTTTAAAAGTAAAAATGTTGGATAAAACTTTTTAATGATTGCTTCTAATGTACAGAAATTTGTCAGTTAATAATAAACCCAAACCCAAACATGAAAATAAAGTTTAAAAGTAAAAATCTTGGATAAAACTTTTTAATGATTGCTTCTAATGTACAGAAATTTGTCAGTTAATAATAAACCCCAAACAAAAACGTGATAATAAAGTTTAAAAGTAAAAATGTTGGATAAAACTTTTTAATGATTGCTTCTAATGTACAGAAATTTGTCAGTTAATAATGAACCCAAACCCAAACATGAAAATAAAGTTTAAAAGTAAAAATGTTGGATAAAACTTTTTAATGATTGCTTCTAATGTACAGAAATTTGTCAGTTAATAATGAACCCAAACAAAAACGTGATAATAAAGTTTAAAAGTAAAAATGTTGGATAAAACTTTTTAATGATTGCTTCTAATGTACAGAAATTTGTCAGTTAATAATGAACCCAAACAAAAACGTGATAATAAAGTTTAAAGGTAAAAATGTTGGATAAAACTTTTTAATGATTGCTTCTAATGTACAGAAATTTGTCAGTTAATAATGAACCCAAACAAAAACGTGATAATAAAGTTTAAAAGTAAAAATGTTGGATAAAACTTTTTAATGATTGCTTCTAATGTACAGAAATTTGTCAGTTAATAATGAACCCAAACAAAAACGTGATAATAAAGTTTAAAAGTAAAAATGTTGGATAAAACTTTTTAATGATTGCTTCTAATGTACAGAAATTTGTCAGTTAATAATAAACCCAAACCCAAACATGAAAATAAAGTTTAAAAGTAAAAATGTTGGATAAAACTTTTTAATGATTGCTTCTAATGTACAGAAATTTGTCAGTTAATAATGAACCCAAACAAAAACGTGATAATAAAGTTTAAAAGTAAAAATGTTGGATAAAACTTTTTAATGATTGCTTCTAATGTACAGAAATTTGTCAGTTAATAATGAACCCAAACAAAAACGTGATAATAAAGTTTAAAAGTAAAAATGTTGGATAAAACTTTTTAATGATTGCTTCTAATGTACAGAAATTTGTCAGTTAATAATAAACCCCAAACAAAAACGTGATAATAAAGTTTAAAAGTAAAAATGTTGGATAAAACTTTTTAATGATTGCTTCTAATGTACAGAAATTTGTCAGTTAATAATAAACCCCAAACAAAAACGTGATAATAAAGTTTAAAAGTAAAAATGTTGGATAAAACTTTTTAATGATTGCTTCTAATGTACAGAAATTTGTCAGTTAATAATAAACCCCAAACAAAAACGTGATAATAAAGTTTAAAAGTAAAAATGTTGGATAAAACTTTTTAATGATTGCTTCTAATGTACAGAAATTTGTCAGTTAATAATAAACCCCAAACAAAAACGTGATAATAAAGTTTAAAAGTAAAAATGTTGGATAAAACTTTTTAATGATTGCTTCTAATGTACAGAAATTTGTCAGTTAATAATAGAACCCAAACCCAAACATGAAAATAAAGTTTAAAAGTAAAAATGTTGGATAAAACTTTTTAATGATTGCTTCTAATGTACAGAAATTTGTCAGTTAATAATGAACCCAAACAAAAACGTGATAATAAAGTTTAAAAGTAAAAATGTTGGATAAAACTTTTTAATGATTGCTTCTAATGTACAGAAATTTGTCAGTTAATAATGAACCCAAACAAAAACGTGATAATAAAGTTTAAAAGTAAAAATGTTGGATAAAACTTTTTAATGATTGCTTCTAATGTACAGAAATTTGTCAGTTAATAATAAACCCCAAACAAAAACGTGATAATAAAGTTTAAAAGTAAAAATGTTGGATAAAACTTTTTAATGATTGCTTCTAATGTACAGAAATTTGTCAGTTAATAATGAACCCAAACAAAAACGTGATAATAAAGTTTAAAAGTAAAAATGTTGGATAAAACTTTTTAATGATTGCTTCTAATGTACAGAAATTTGTCAGTTAATAATGAACCCAAACAAAAACGTGATAATAAAGTTTAAAAGTAAAAATTGTTGGATAAAACTTTTTAATGATTGCTTCTAATGTACAGAAATTTGTCAGTTAATAATGAACCCAAACAAAAACGTGATAATAAAGTTTAAAAGTAAAAATGTTGGATAAAACTTTTTAATGATTGCTTCTAGTACAGAAATTTGTCAGTTAATAATGAACCCAAACAAAAACGTGATAATAAAGTTTAAAAGTAAAAATGTTGGATAAAACTTTTTAATGATTGCTTCTAATGTACAGAAATTTGTCAGTTAATAATGAACCCAAACAAAAACGTGATAATAAAGTTTAAAAGTAAAAATGTTGGATAAAACTTTTTAATGATTGCTTCTAATGTACAGAAATTTGTCAGTTAATAATGAACCCAAACAAAAACGTGATAATAAAGTTTAAAAGTAAAAATGTTGGATAAAACTTTTTAATGATTGCTTCTAATGTACAGAAATTTGTCAGTTTATAATGAACCCAAACAAAAACGTGATAATAAAGTTTAAAAGTAAAAATGTTGGATAAAACTTTTTAATGATTGCTTCTAATGTACAGAAATTTGTCAGTTAATAATGAACCCAAACAAAAACGTGATAATAAAGTTTAAAAGTAAAAATGTTGGATAAAACTTTTTAATGATTGCTTCTAATGTACAGAAATTTGTCAGTTAATAATAAACCCCAAACAAAAACGTGATAATAAAGTTTAAAAGTAAAAATGTTGGATAAAACTTTTTAATGATTGCTTCTAATGTACAGAAATTTGTCAGTTAATAATAAACCCCAAACAAAAACGTGATAATAAAGTTTAAAAGTAAAAATGTTGGATAAAACTTTTTAATGATTGCTTCTAATGTACAGAAATTTGTCAGTTAATAATAAACCCAAACCCAAACATGAAAATAAAGTTTAAAAGTAAAAATCTTGGATAAAACTTTTTAATGATTGCTTCTAATGTACAGAAATTTGTCAGTTAATAATAAACCCCAAACAAAAACGTGATAATAAAGTTTAAAAGTAAAAATGTTGGATAAAACTTTTTAATGATTGCTTCTAATGTACAGAAATTTGTCAGTTAATAATAAACCCAAACCCAAACATGAAAATAAAGTTTAAAAGTAAAAATGTTGGATAAAACTTTTTAATGATTGCTTCTAATGTACAGAAATTTGTCAGTTAATAATGAACCCAAACAAAAACGTGATAATAAAGTTTAAAAGTAAAAATGTTGGATAAAACTTTTTAATGATTGCTTCTAATGTACAGAAATTTGTCAGTTAATAATGAACCCAAACAAAAACGTGATAATAAAGTTTAAAAGTAAAAATGTTGGATAAAACTTTTTAATGATTGCTTCTAATGTACAGAAATTTGTCAGTTAATAATAAACCCCAAACAAAAACGTGATAATAAAGTTTAAAAGTAAAAATGTTGGATAAAACTTTTTAATGATTGCTTCTAATGTACATAAGTTTGTCAGTTAATAATAAACCCAAACCCAAACATGAAAATAAAGTTTAAAAGTAAAAATCTTGGATAAAACTTTTTAATGATTGCTTCTAATGTACAGAAATTTGTCAGTTAATAATGAACCCAAACAAAAACGTGATAATAAAGTTTAAAAGTAAAAATGTTGGATAAAACTTTTTAATGATTGCTTCTAATGTACAGAAATTTGTCAGTTAATAATGAACCCAAACAAAAACGTGATAATAAAGTTTAAAAGTAAAAATGTTGGATAAAACTTTTTAATGATTGCTTCTAATGTACAGAAATTTGTCAGTTAATAATAAACCCCAAACAAAAACGTGATAATAAAGTTTAAAAGTAAAAATGTTGGATAAAACTTTTTAATGATTGCTTCTAATGTACAGAAATTTGTCAGTTAATAATAAACCCAAACCCAAACATGAAAATAAAGTTTAAAAGTAAAAATGTTGGATAAAACTTTTTAATGATTGCTTCTAATGTACAGAAATTTGTCAGTTAATAATGAACCCAAACAAAAACGTGATAATAAAGTTTAAAAGTAAAAATGTTGGATAAAACTTTTTAATGATTGCTTCTAATGTACAGAAATTTGTCAGTTAATAATGAACCCAAACAAAAACGTGATAATAAAGTTTAAAAGTAAAAATCTTGGATAAAACTTTTTAATGATTGCTTCTAATGTACAGAAATTTGTCAGTTAATAATAAACCCCAAACAAAAACGTGATAATAAAGTTTAAAAGTAAAAATGTTGGATAAAACTTTTTAATGATTGCTTCTAATGTACAGAAATTTGTCAGTTAATAATAAACCCAAACCCAAACATGAAAATAAAGTTTAAAAGTAAAAATGTTGGATAAAACTTTTTAATGATTGCTTCTAATGTACAGAAATTAGTCAGTTAATAATGAACCCAAACAAAAACGTGATAATAAAGTTTAAAAGTAAAAATGTTGGATAAAACTTTTTAATGATTGCTTCTAATGTACAGAAATTTGTCAGTTAATAATAAACCCCAAACAAAAACGTGATAATAAAGTTTAAAAGTAAAAATGTTGGATAAAACTTTTTAATGATTGCTTCTAATGTACAGAAATTTGTCAGTTAATAATAAACCCCAAACAAAAACGTGATAATAAAGTTTAAAAGTAAAAATGTTGGATAAAACTTTTTAATGATTGCTTCTAATGTACAGAAATTTGTCAGTTAATAATAAACCCAAACCCAAACATGAAAATAAAGTTTAAAAGTAAAAATCTTGGATAAAACTTTTTAATGATTGCTTCTAATGTACAGAAATTTGTCAGTTCATAATAAACCCCAAACAAAAACGTGATAATAAAGTTTAAAAGTAAAAATGTTGGATAAAACTTTTTAATGATTGCTTCTAATGTACAGAAATTTGTCAGTTAATAATGAACCCCAAACAAAAACGTGAAAATAAAGTTTAAAAGTAAAAATGTTGGATCAAACTTTTTAGTGATTGCTTCTAATGTACAGAAATTTGTCAGTTAATAATAAACCCAAACCCAAACATGAAAATAAAGTTTAAAAGTAAAAATCTTGGATAAAACTTTTTAATGATTGCTTCTAATGTACAGAAATTTGTCAGTTAATAATAAACCCCAAACAAAAACGTGATAATAAAGTTTAAAAGTAAAAATGTTGGATAAAACTTTTTAATGATTGCTTCTAATGTACAGAAATTTGTCAGTTAATAATGAACCCCAAACAAAAACGTGAAAATAAAGTTTAAAAGTAAAAATGTTGGATCAAACTTTTTAGTGATTGCTTCTAATGTACAGAAATTTGTCAGTTAATAATAAACCCAAACCCAAACATGAAAATAAAGTTTAAAAGTAAAAATCTTGGATAAAACTTTTTAATGATTGCTTCTAATGTACAGAAATTTGTCAGTTAATAATAAACCCCAAACAAAAACGTGATAATAAAGTTTAAAAGTAAAAATGTTGGATAAAACTTTTTAATGATTGCTTCTAATGTACATAAATTTGTCAGTTAATAATAAACCCAAACCCAAACATGAAAATAAAGTTTAAAAGTAAAAATCTTGGATAAAACTTTTTAATGATTGCTTCTAATGTACAGAAATTTGTCAGTTAATAATAAACCCCAAACAAAAACGTGATAATAAAGTTTAAAAGTAAAAATGTTGGATAAAACTTTTTAATGATTGCTTCTAATGTACAGAAATTTGTCAGTTAATAATAAACCCAAACCCAAACATGAAAATAAAGTTTAAAAGTAAAAATGTTGGATAAAACTTTTTAATGATTGCTTCTAATGTACAGAAATTTGTCAGTTAATAATGAACCCAAACAAAAACGTGATAATAAAGTTTAAAAGTAAAAATGTTGGATAAAACTTTTTAATGATTGCTTCTAATGTACAGAAATTTGTCAGTTAATAATGAACCCAAACAAAAACGTGATAATAAAGTTTAAAAGTAAAAATCTTGGATAAAACTTTTTAATGATTGCTTCTAATGTACAGAAATTTGTCAGTTAATAATAAACCCCAAACAAAAACGTGATAATAAAGTTTAAAAGTAAAAATGTTGGATAAAACTTTTTAATGATTGCTTCTAATGTACAGAAATTTTTCAGTTAATAATAAACCCCAAACAAAAACGTGAAAATAAAGTTTAAAAGTAAAAATGTTGGATAAAACTTTTTAATGATTGCTTCTAATGTACAGAAATTTGTCAGTTAATAATAAACCCCAAACAAAAACGTGAAAATAAAGTTTAAAAGTAAAAATGTTGGATAAAACCTTTTAATGATTACTTCTAATGTACAGAAATTTTTAAGTTAATAATAAACCCCAAACAAAAACGTGATAATAAAGTTTAAAAGTAAAAATGTTGGATAAAACTTTTTAATGATTGCTTCTAATGTACAGAAATTTGTCAGTTAATAATAAACCCCAAACAAAAACGTGAAAATAAAGTTTAAAAGTAAAAATGTTGGATAAAACCTTTTAATGATTGCTTCTAATGTACAGAAATTTGTCAGTTAATAATAAACCCCAAACAAAAACGTGAAAATAAAGTTTAAAAGTAAAAATGTTGGATAAAACGTTTTAATGATTGCTTCTAATGTACAGAAATTTTTCAGTTAATAATAAACCCCAAACAAAAACGTGAAAATAAAGTTTAAAAGTAAAAATGTTGGATCAAACTTTTTATGGTTGATTGTTATGTACAGAAATTTGTTAATAAAAAAATGAACCCCTAAAAATAACTGCCAAATTTGGTAGTCCGAAAGCAGTTAACAGTTTTTATTAATAAACATTCTTTTATTAATGTTATTTATAAACTATATTTACTGTATCTCAGTCATGCATGGCAGCCATTCTATTATTTTTGTTTATGTAAGTCTATGATCAAATCATTAGCGGTGCATCCATATTATATGTAATTGCATTATTCTACCTGTTATATTTGCTTGCATTCCAAATCACACAAAATCCTTTTCTTTCTTATTTGCCATTCATTTCTATAGGAAAATCACTAGCAATGCATTTACGTCACATAATAGCTTTATTCTACCGGTAATGGATTCATACATCTCTCTCTCTCTCTCTCTCTCTCTCTCTCTCTCTCTCTCTCTCTCTCTCTCTCTCTATATATATATATATATATATATATATATATATATATATATATATATATATATATATAATAATGGTAATAATCCAGGTGAAAAATATCCACAGGGTGGTAATCCAGAGAATTTTAACCGGGTTTATAAAAAGTGCTCAATATCAAAATAGAGCTTTATATATGATAATTTTATTTACACAGACATGTACAAAATCTGCGACACTGGCATGTCGATGTTATCGATCAACAGTTACTATAAACTGAGATCTCATCAGGCAGAGTTAGAATCCGATCTTAACCTCAGATCATAATGGAGAGAACTCTCCAAATATGATCTGAGGTTAAGATCGGATTCTAACTCTGCCTGATGAGATCTCAGTTTATAGTAACGGTTGATCGATAACATCGACATGCCAGTGTTGCAGATTTTGTACATGTCTGTGTAAATAAAATTATCATATATATATATATATATATATATATATATATATATATATATATATATATATATATATATATATAACGAATGTTAAGTCTGCAATATTTTGGATTTAGTTAGTTTCTCTGGGAATTTAAACTGCATTTTCTTTTTATTTGTCTTTTTGTTTAAAATAACTCAAAGCTTCTTTAGACTATATATTGGGTATTTAGATCTGTATGACTAGGTTTCCTTCCTCTTATCAAATTGCCTTTCTGATACCTAAGGTACTAAAGCTTTTTTTTTTTAATGCAACTTTAATTCCTATATAATTTTATTTCTAGCTACCATATTGCAGAATGGTTCTTGGGTGTAGTGTTTAGATATTATTATTAATATTATTATTATTATTATTATTATTATTATTATTATTATTATACTAGTATTACTATTGTTATAATGAATTTTATTTGATATGCAAATTACCATATCACACGGTAGTCTTAAGGGTAGTATATTATTATTATTATTTTGATTATTATTATTATTATTTATTTATTTATATATAAGTGAAATTTTAAGCTGAATTATTTCGACACTTGATTATTGGGGAAATGGTAGTTTGATCTGTACCATTGGAGAGCCATGCATATAACTGTCCTGTTTTTAAATCTCCGAGACAGTTACATGGTAAACAGCTGATGATCCCTGTGTTAATATTAGATGCTTATGTTAAGGTCTCCTGCCTTTGTTTCACTGTTAGATACTTAATCGCCCTTTTTATTTTATTTACTTACTATTATATATTTTTATTTATGAATATTCCAACGAATGTTAAGTCTGCAATATTTTGGATTTAGTTAGTTTCTCTGGGAATTTAAACTGCATTTTACATTTTTTTTGTCTTTTTGTTTAAAATAACTCAAAGCTTCATTAGACTATATATATATATATATATATATATATATATATATATATATATATATATATATATATATATATATATATATATGGTACGTCAATGAAAATTAGTAAGACCTGCAAATGGAAGCAAATCGGTATTTTCAGTTGTTCAAAACAAGGAGTAGTTTAGTTAATAAAAACATTTATTTTTCATCTCTTTCTTTCCTTAAACCAGGCTTTTCAAAGATTACAATCTTATCATCAGAGGAAAAATTATGATTGATAAGTTGACAGGGTAGGACTGTCAAAGTTCCAAATTTGAAAAAGTTTTCTTTTAAAATTAAAAATTAAGAATTAAAGAAATTCAAAAAACTTCTTTAAAAAATGTTTCCAAAAGGTTCAAACGGGCATGGGAATCACCAATAACAGAATCCAAAAAACGTAGGGCTCAGAAATATTGGTAAATCCGGAGGAATCTGCATAAAAATCCAACGACGGCGATTTCACTCAGATCTGTTGTCCACGGAGAGGAATCAAATAAAAACGGCCATTTCAAGGAAAACACTTATATATATATATATATATATATATATATATATATATATATATATATATATATATATATATATATATATATATATATAAGTAAATTTCGTGTACAACAGAATCGTAGGATTAATTTTAGAGGAAGCATTATTAAAATCAATGAAACAGACGAGTGGAAAAAAATAAAATAAAAAGAAAAATGGTTAAAATTACCTTAAGGCCTTATCGTCTGACCCTCTGAGAGGAAACGTCAGAATGGTAAATTAAAAACTAAAAGTCGAATGAGATATGAGGGGAAAAAACTTATTTAGTTGGAGGAAACGATTGAGAGGAAAAAAAAAAAAAGGTAAATCTCTCAACGTTATGGTGGCTTTGAATCATTAAAGATCTCCAACTGATGCTTCAAAATCTTTTGTCTACACAGGCTAGGTCGAGAGTTGTTAATGACTAACGCCTCAATAATATTGAGATGGTCGTTCGACCTGGCACTGTGTAAAACAGAAAACCACCCATCGGAATACTTGTCAGAACAACTATTTGTACTAACGAGGTGATTGCCGATGGCTGATTCCTGTGCCTGGAAGTTCCCGGATGATCTCGAAACCTTGTGTAGGCGAATATCACGTGGTATGTGTTGGGATATTCTAAATTCTAATCGTTAGTCATTAACAATTCTCGACCTAGCCTGTGTAGACAAAAGATTTTGAAACATCAGTTGGAGATCTTTAATGATTCAAAGCCACCATAACGTTGAGAGATTTACCCTTTTTTTTTTTTTTTTTTCCTCTCAATCGTTTCCTCCAACTAAATAAGTTTTTTCCCCTCATATCTCATTCGACTTTTAGTTTTTAATTTACCATTCTGACGTTTCCTCTCAGAGGGTCAGACGATAAGGCCTTAAGGTAATATATATATATATATATATATATATATATATATATATATATATATATACTAGAAGAATACCCAGCCCAGGACGAGTATAAGCAATAAATATAGCATTAGTTTTACATTTTAATGTTTTTTCTTGGTGCTTATGTATCGTAGGGCCGAAAAAATATTTTTAACTGAAAAGTCAAATAATGGGGAGATAACTCAAACGTTTCAACCAAGTTTATCTTAAAATGGATTTTACTATTGTAATTAATCTAAAATAAAGTTTTAAAAATGTATACGTAAAAGGATAATTTAGGAATAAAACAACCACAACGCATTCGGCACCAATGAAATATAAAATGATTTATTAAAATGAATCAATTATCAAATAAAATAAATTAATTATCAAATAGAATAAATTTATTATCAAATAAAATAAATTAATTATCTAATAAAAAAAATTAATTATCAAATAAAATAAATTAATTATCAAATAAAATAAAATAATTATCAAATAAAATAAATTAATTATCAAATAAAATAAATTAATTATCAAATAAAATAAAATAATTATCAAATAAAATAAATTAGCTATTAAATAAAATAAATTAATTATCAAATAAAATAAATTAATTATCAAATAAAAAAAATTATTATCAAATAAAATAAATTAATTATCAAATAAAATAAATTAATTATCAAATAAAATAAATCAATTATCAAATAAAATAAATTAATTATCAAATAAAATAACTTAATTATCAAATAAATAAATTAATTATCAAATAAAAAAAATAATTATTAAATAAAATAAATTAATTATCAAATAAAATAAATTAATTATCAAATAAAATAAAATAATTATCAAATAAAATAAATTAATTATTAAATAAAATAAATTAATTATCAAATAAAATAAAATAATTATCAAATAAAATAAATTAATTATCAAATAAAAAAAAATTAATTATCAAATAAAATAATATAATTATCAAATAAAATAAATTAATTATCAAATAAAATAAATTAATTATCAAATAAAATAAATTAGCTATTAAATAAAATAAATTAATTATCAAATAAAATAAATTAATTATCAAATAAAAAAAATTATTATCAAATAAAATAAATTAATTATCAAATAAAATAAATCAATTATCAAATAAAATAAATTAATTATCAAATAAAATAACTTAATTATCAAATAAAATAAATTAATTATCAAATAAAAAAAATAATTATCAAATAAAATAAATTAATTATCAAATAAAATAAAATAATTATCAAATAAAATAAAATAATTATCAAATAAAACAAATTAATTATTAAATAAAATAAATTAATTATCAAATAAAATAAAATAATTATCAAATAAAATAAATTAATTATCAAATAAAATAAATTAATTATCAAATAAAATAACTTAATTATCAAATAAAATAAATTAATTATCAAAAAAAAAAATAATTATCAAATAAAATAAATTAATTATCAAATAAAATAAATTAATTATCAAATAAAATAAAATAATTATCAAATAAAACAAATTAATTATTAAATAAAATAAATTAATTATCAAATAAAATAAAATAATTATCAAATAAAATAAATTAATTATCAAATAAAAAAAAATTAATTATCAAATAAAATAAAATAATTATCAAATAAAATAAATTAATTATCAAATAAAATAAATTAATTATCAAATAAAATAAATCAATTATCAAATAAAAAAAATTAATTATCAAATAAAATAAATTAATTATCAAATAAAATAAAATAATTATCAAATAAAATAAAATAATTATCAAATAAAATAAATTAATTATCAAATAAAATTAATTAATTATCAAAAAAAAAAATTATCAAATAAAAAAAAAATTAATTATCAAATAAAATAAATTAATTATCAAATAAAATAAATCAATTATCAAATAAAATAAATTAATTATCAAATAAAATAAATTAATTATCAAATAAAATAAATCAATTATCAAATAAAATAAATTAATTATCAAATAAAATAAAATAATTATCTAATAAAATAAAATAATTATCAAATAAAATAAATTAATTATCAAATAAAATAAATTAATTATCAAATAAAATAAATTAATTATCAAATAAAATAAAATAATTATCAAATAAAAAAATTAATTATCAAATAAAAAAAATTAATTATCAAATACAATAAATTAATTATCAAATAAAATAAATTAATTATCAAATAAAATAAAATAATTATCAAATAAAATAAATTAATTATCAAATAAAATAAATTAATTATCAAATAAAAAAATTAATTATCAAATAAAATAAATTAATTATCAAATGAAATAAATTAATTATCAAAGAAGAAGAAGAAGAAACAAATAGAAAAATACGTAAATGGAAGGAAAAAAACATGAAACAAGTGAAATAAAGTTTTTGAAATAAATGAAAGTTTTACACTGGGTAAAATTCAGCAATTTGTTCGAAAATTAATCTGTACGATTGCAAGAAGTCTATTAGTTTGGCATTATCTTTGGTTAAATATTAAATATCTTGAAAGTTCAGAGTGTCAAAATCTATTTTAAGATAAAACCGTGGTTGGAACACTTTGAGTTATCTTCCCCTTATTTCACTCTTCAGAATAAAAGATTAAACAATTTTTTTTCGTCCCTACGATACATAAGCACCTTTTTCTTTCTTTTTTTTTGGGGGGGGGGGGTAGGGGGTATGGTATTGTTTTCTGATGAAAGCGGACCACCGCTTGAAACGCGTTATATAAAATTATAAAATGATAAAACAACAAAATAATAAATAAATGTTGAAAAAAACATTCTACAAATGTTGGTAGCCTTACTCCTTTACATATATACTTTTCTCTCGTTGGAACTGCACTAATACTGCACTACTCTCTTTTCTATATATATCTATCTATATATATATATATATATATATATATAGTCTCGGAAGTTTCTCAACCATTAAAACTATATTAAAAAAACAACAAAAAAAAACAAACTTATAGTCCCAAGTCTTTCGGTGGAAAAATCACTCATGTAAGTCAATTTATTTTTTACAGTTATTATATTAGTTTGTTTCTAACACTATTTTAAGGGATCATCAGTTGTTTACCATGAAAAAACTGTTTCGGGAATTTAATATATATATATATATATATATATATATATATATATATATATATATATATATATATATATATATATATATAAAGAGGTGTACTAAAAGCGAAGGAAAATTTAACTTGAATAAATTGCCTTTTTGCGGAATTTACCTTGCTCTGAGCAATTGAATTGAATTTTGATTTGGCTTTTGCTTCTCTAATTCCTTTCCATTCTTCTTCATATATATATATATATATATATATATATACAGTAATAAGTAGTAATAGGTAGTAACAGTGCACATTTAAAACAAGAATAGCTCCCAAAATTCATACTAGAATTGTCCACATAGACCCGTGGCGCAAAGGATAAAAGTGCTAAGTCATAATCAGTTATAAGTGACAATTTTCTGGAGGTTGAAGGTTCAATCCTCGGTACAGATGCCACTAAGAATATAATTAAGAATTCTATAAGATTTTTATCCAGTTATGGCTGACGAGACGAGAACAATCTTCCCTTGTGTATTAAATAAAGGGTTCGGTTCGAAATTTTGTGCAAATTTCTGAGTTCGACAAGACGCATCTGAAGAAGGACGGAAGGTTACAACGGCCGAAACGTAGTGAAATTAACACCCAAGATGAGAATAGTTGTCTGAATAATCTATATATTACATATTTACTTTCTAATTAATGATTGCATGGATCGATACGTTAAGTCTTTTCAGACCTGTTTGGTTCTGTGATTGGATTTTTGCTTCCAATTCGTTTTAAAAATCAGGTACGCAGTGGAGGGAACCACGTGAAGCTTGCCAACATCTGTGTTGAAAATGGTGCCATGGCAAGACAGGACACGAAAACGGCATGCAGATTGGTCAGTCCGCTATCCACTGTACCGTATCGACGGAACTAAGGAATTAGTATATCAGAAGTAATGGCCGACCCGAGCTTCTGATCTTTCGGACACTTCTGGTCGTCTGACAGAAATTAGGCAAGAACCATGCTTGATTTGGTAAAAGTTTGGCTTTCTGTGTTCATTCAGAACAAGGTTGGCGGGATAAAATATTTTTGCAGAACGGCTTAGCTTTACTACCGCCCCTACCCCTGCCCGCCCGGCCCCGACCCGCCCCGACCCGCCCCCGCCCCCGCCCCCGCCCCGACCCGACCCGCCCCTACTCTCATTCCATCGCCCCTGTTTCCATATGTCATGGCTTCATGCAAAATTCTAGTCAATTCATGCTTGATTTGAGAAACCATCCAACTGATATTGGATCCAGTATCATTGTGGATCAGATTTCCATTGACTGAATCAGTCGGTCATCTGAGGTGTTCCTTTTCTTGTAGAAATATACCCAGTGACCTCGCCTATTTATATTTCTTTTTTTTCTTTCTTTCTCTCTCTTTCTCTCTCTCGTGTCTCTCTCTCTCTCTCTTTATATGTCTATATCTTTGTTCATTATCTATCAATATATCTACTAATCTATTGAGTGATATATTTCACTATGATTGTCTATTCTTATCTAGCTATCTCACTTCATATCTATCTATCTATCTATCTATCTATCTATCTATCTATCTATCTCACTCCATATCTATCTATATATCTATCTATCTATCTATCTATCTCACTTCATATCTATCTATCTATCTATCTATCTATCTATCTATCTATCTATCTCACTCCATATCTATCTATCTATCTATCTCACTCCATATCTATCTATATATCTATATATCTATCTCACTTCATATCTATCTATCTATCTATCTATCTATCTATCTATCTATCTATCTATCTATCTATCTATCTCACTCCATATCTATCTATCTATCTATCTCACTTCATATCTATCTATCTATCTATCTATCTATCTATCTATCTATCTATCTATCTATCTATCTCACTCCATATCTATCTATCTATCTATCTATCTATCTATCTATCTCACTTCATATCTATCTATCTATCTATCTATCTATCTATCTATCTCACTCCATATCTATCTATCTATCTATCTATCTATCTATCTATCTATCTATCTATCTATCTCACTTCATATCTATCTATCTATCTATCTATCTATCTATCTATCTATCTATCTATCTATCTCACTTCATATCTATCTATCTATCTATCTATCTATCTATCTATCTCACTCCATATCTATCTATCTATCTATCTATCTATCTCACTCCATATCTATCTATCTATCTATCTATCTATCTCACTCCATATCTATCTATCTATCTATCTATCTATCTCACTTCATATCTATCTATCTATCTATCTATCTATCTATCTATCTATCTATCTCACTCCATATCTATCTATCTATCTATCTATCTATCTATCTATCTATCTATCTATCTATCTCACTTCATATCTATCTATCTATCTATCTATCTATCTATCTATCTATCTATCTATCTATCTATCTATCTATCTATCTCACTTCATATCTATCTATCTATCTATCTATCTCACTTCATATCTATCTATCTATCTATCTATCTATCTATCTATCTCACTTCATATCTATCTATCTATCTATCTATCTATCTCACTCCATATCTATCTATCTATCTATCTATCTATCTATCTATCTATCTATCTATCTATCTATCTATCTATCTATCTCACTCCATATCTATCTATCTATCTATCTCACTTCATATCTATCTATCTATCTATCTATCTATCTATCTATCTATCTATCTATCTATCTATCTATCTATCTATCTATCTATCTATCTCAGTCTGTTCATATCTATCTATCTATCTATCTATCTCACTTCATATCTATCTATCTATCTATCTATCTATCTATCTCAGTCTGTTCATATCTATCTATCTATCTATCTCACTTCATATCTATCTATCTATCTATCTATCTATCTATCTATCTATCTATCTATCTATCTCAGTCTGTTCATATCTATCTATCTATCTATCTATCTATCTATCTATCTATCTATCTCACTTCATATCTATCTATCTATCTATCTATCTATCTATCTATCTCTCTATCTATCTCAGTCTGTTCATATCTATCTATCTATCTATCTATCTATCTATCTATCTCACTTCATATCTATCTATCTATCTATCTATCTATCTATCTATCTATCTATCTATCTCAGTCTGTTCATATCTATCTATCTATCTATCTATCTATCTAGCTAGCTAGCTATCTAGCTATCTATCTCACTTCATATCTATCTATCTCAGTCTGTTCACACACACACACACATATATATATACTATAGATATTTATCGTTTAGGGCTTTTTGCCTTCATCAGCGCAGGAGTGGTGGTTGCTGGCAGTCGCATGGGATCGAACGCTGTTCGTAGATTCAGACTAGAATTACGAGACGAACGCTCGAGACCACACAGCGACCGTCAGAGAGTGATTTGAAATTGATATATATATATATATATATATATATATATATATATATATATATATATATATATATATATATATATATATATATATATATATATATGAGATTCTCATGGATGGTTCTGCTCTTGAGAAACTTCTTGGTCTTTCTCTCTCATCAAATCTTCCTTGGAGTTCATACATTAGAGCCATTGCTCTTTCTGCTTCTTGTAAATTCGGTTCTCTCTATCGCTCCAAACGCTGTCTCACACCTGAGGCTATTCTCTATCTCTACAAATCCACAATCAGACCATGTATCGAGTACTGTTGTCATATTTGGGCTGGTGAATCTCTGTCCCATTCGAGGGTTCTTGATAAGGTGCAGAAACGTATCTGTAATTTTATTGGCCCAACCATTTTTATTCTATGCACCCTCTCTCTCGCAGACGTGATGTTGCTAGTCTCAGTCTTTTCTATAAATAC
>OY744555.1:9995038-9997538 GCA_963556195.1 Sepiola atlantica
ACATGCCCGAACGTTGCCGACACAAAGTTCCCCGAAACTGGTGCATATTCGATATCAGTACGAACATTTGATGGGTCATTTTATGCTGAAATCCTACATGTTTTTTTTTTGCATAGGGTTGGTTTGTGAAATCCTACATATTTTTTTATTTATTTATTTATTTCTTTTTGTATAGGGTTGGTTTGTGAAATCCTACATGTTTTTTTATTTATTTATTTATTTATTTTTGCATAGGGTTGGTTTGTGAAATCCTACATGTTTTTTTTGTTTATTTATTTATTTATTTTTGCATAGGGTTGGTTTGTGAAATCCTGCATGTTTTTTTTGTTTTTTTTGCATAGGGTTGGTTTGTGAAATCCTACATGTTCTTTTTGCATAGGGTTGGTTTGTGAAATCCTTCATGTTTTTTGTTTTTTTGCGTAGGGTTTGTTTGTGAAATCCTACATATTCTTTTTGCATAGGGTTGGTTTGTGAAATCCTACATGTTTTATTTATTTATTTATTCTTTTGTTGCATAGGGTTGGTTTGTGAAATCCTACATGTTTTTTTTTCCATAGGATTGGTTTGTGAAATCCTTCATGTTTTTTGATTTTTTGCATAGGGTTGGTTTGTGAAATCCTACATATTCTTTTTGCATAGGGTTGGTTTGTGAAATCCTACATGTTTTTTTATTTATTTATTTATTTATTTTTGCATAGGGTTGGTTTGTGAAATCCTACATGTTTTTTTTGTTTATTTATTTATTTATTTTTGCATAGGGTTGGTTTGTGAAATCCTGCATGTTTTTTTTGTTTTTTTTGCATAGGGTTGGTTTGTGAAATCCTACATGTTTTTTTTGCATAGGGTTGGTTTGTGAAATCCTTCATGTTTTTTGTTTTTTTGCGTAGGGTTTGTTTGTGAAATCCTACATATTCTTTTTGCATAGGGTTGGTTTGTGAAATCTTACATGTTTTATTTATTTATTTATTCTTTTGTTGCATAGGGTTGGTTTGTGAAATCCTACATGTTTTTTTTTCATAGGATTGGTTTGTGAAATCCTTCATGTTTTTTGTTTTTTTGCATAGGGTTGGTTTGTGAAATCCTACATATTCTTTTTGCATAGGGTTGGTTTGTGAAATCCTACATGTTTGTTTTTGCATAGGGTTGGTTTGTGAAATCCTACATGTTT
Organism: Sepiola atlantica; assembly: GCA_963556195.1. Lineage (NCBI taxonomy): Eukaryota > Metazoa > Mollusca > Cephalopoda > Sepiida > Sepiolidae > Sepiola > Sepiola atlantica. The sequence continues at coordinate 9,996,207 of OY744555.1, forward strand.
GTTTTTGCATAGGGTTGGTTTGTGAAATCCTAAATGTTTTTTTTTCATAGGGTTGGTTTGTGAATTAATTTGAATGTGACGAGATTTTCGTTACATAAATCTCACCAACCCTAACCCTAACCCTAACCCAACCCTAACCCTAACCCTAACCCTAACCCTAACGTTGTCATCACAGAAGGCTAGTTAAAACAGCACGAGTTTTTAGCTGACACCGCAATGTTACGACTACAGAATCCGGAAGTTAACATAACTAGTTTTAAAAACAATAATACTATCCGACCAATGAATGCACACCCGCGCACAATTCAGAAATTATGGAGAGTAGAAAGTGACTGATGGGCTTACTTTCGGCAGCTTCGTAATTCTCGCTTTCCTTTATTATGTCCTTTAGTCCTCACATTCCATGAGCGATGTTTCTGACAAAGAGGGAAGAATTGCTGTTTTTTGGGTCGGAATCTATCCATCTAACAATTATCATTGGCTAGTTTTTGACATTGCAATAGTGTTTATTTTTAGCTCCTTACATCAAGTAGCTTCATGCCTTGTCTGGAGCGATTTCCATAAAATTAAAAAAAAACTCACACATTAATCAACATATTCAAATTTTGGCGCGCAATAAAATTTGAAAGTTGGAAATGAATACATTTTTTGGTTCCATTCCTTTTTATGGCGTGCCATTGTATATATAAACGAAGGGGGGTGGGGAATTAGCACTACTACTGGTGACCAAATTCAGAGTCATCGTCATCCTCCCCCTCCTCCCCCTCCTCCCCCTCCTCTTCCCCCTTCTCCTCCCTTTAACCTCCGCCCACGCAGCAAAATTTAAAAGTATAGTAATCAGAAATCAAGAATTAAAAAAATGGTTACACGGGCTTCAGGGCCGAAAGAAAACGTACAATAATCTTGTTTCCATTTTGAATCAGCCATTTCTGGTAATTGTTGGTGGGACGACTGGCATTCTAAGAAATGGAAGAACAAAAGAAAAAACAGGACGAAGCTTCTGTTAATATATAAGAACTATTGATGTATGGCTTCTTCTGGTAAAATGTTGAATCCATAGCAACGGAAATTCCAATGCGCGAAAAGGGTCGACGATGACAGGACTGGAAAACTATATAAGAAAAGAAGCGATGTCTGAGCGAGTTCTGTTTGGTGAACTGAAAAATGGTCTTCACTGTTGGACTCGATGTCAGTCGATTCCAGTACCCAAGAAGAAAAAAATGATGTAAGGATCATTTTTCATCCGAACTTGGCATTCCTTATTCTTATCTGACTCTTTGAGGATGGGGTTAGAATCGGGGATTAGGATGATAAATGTATCTTTCAATATCG
>OY744555.1:10010038-10020038 GCA_963556195.1 Sepiola atlantica
TAAGACAAAGCTCTTTTCCTTCAACAACTGCAAGAAATCTCAACCACCGATTGCCATTGCAATAACACCCTACATGAGAGTCAAACGTTCAAACTCTTCGGCCTAACATTCACAGGTAACATGAATTGGAATAAATACATTGAAGACATTGCCAAGGCTGCTGCAAAGAAGGTTGGCTCCTTCTACCGTGCTAGTAAACGTCTAACACCAGACATTATCCTGTATCTCTACAAAGCCACCATCCGCCCATGCATGGAGTATTAGTGTCACATCTGGGCTAGTGCGCCATCTACTAGTCTCTCTAGACCTCTTCAAAATTGACCTTTTCCTTCAAACATATGGAAACTGCTATTATTCCCATTCTCCAAGATCTAAATTAACTAAATATACCAGTTATTGTGATCTTGGACCTTGGCTATGCCTGCCTCAAGAGCCATGTAATTTTATTGTTGACGTTTTTCAAAAACGCTGCAAAATATGGGATATTATGCCCTTATTTTCATTGTAGCTTTCCAGAGGTTGATGCTATAGCATTGAAAGTGGTATCAAATGAAAGCTAATAAAATTTTCTTGCATATGGTAGTAAACACAATAAAACACATGAACACCTGTGTAAATTTTAACTAATTTTAATGCACAAACAGCTGAGACACTACAAAAAATCAGTTTTGTATTATGATAGCACTGCACTGACACATATATTGCATAAGAAACTGTCAGATAGGATGTTACTAATACATGTATTATCACTTGTTCAATGTGGCTTTTTTGAAACTGTAAAATTTTTTCCTGTGGTACTCCACAACTTGTAGTAAGCAGCTTCTTTGCTCTGGGTCACTTGTGATCTGAGTTGCAAAGTCACTCATTAGTTTCACACCTCTCTCAGCCACATCATTGGTCACTTTCACTGACCTCACAAACTTCTGTGCATTCCTGTAGCTGTCATTGTCTACGCAGGTGTCAGCAGGAGTAGTGAGCCAGTCACATTTCACTCGAAGAGCATCAAACAGAAAGTGAGACTCTGGCCCTACCAGGTCTTTTGAGAACTGTAGCTGCATTGATGACAGGAAACACTGGCTTGCCTTTCCTGTAACTCTCAGGTTTCTCTGTTTCTGACAGCTTGACTGCGAGCTTCTCTTTTGCAGACTTGGTCATGCTGGCATGTGAACTGAACAAGGTGAATGGCACTAGTTCCTGGGTCAGATACCAGCGGTGGTTGTTCATTTTCTTGAGAACAGAGGTTGCCAGTTCATAGTCATACTGCTTGTATTGCAGCATGTTCTTCATAAGCTGGAGGTCATGGATAGGTGCATCAGCTGCAGATGTGGTGGTCACCCAGTGGCTGGTGTAGAATAAGGTCAGGAACTTGTTCATCCTCTCCAGCTTGAAGATAGTGTCCGTGTTGTATTTTAGTTCCTTGGAAAACATGAGCATCTTCATACAGTAAATGTTCCTGGCCATCCAGCGGGCTTGGTGAATGGCACCTGGCTTGGCCCAGTGGATACCTCGTGGAGGTTCCTCACCAAGCAGGATCAGGCACAGCTCTGTCACCTCTCTGTAATCTGCCCTCGGACTTGCTTCCTCAAGGAAATTGCTTAAGACTGCAATTGTGCTTGTCTTCTTCTGTTTCAAGTCTTGTTCAACTAGGCCCAGAACTCTTGGGCAGTTCTTAACCAACTTGTCCCACTTCTCTTTCACATTGCTGAACATTGGGTTGTCAGGACTCTTGACCTTGCTGAACACAGCCTCCCATACACTTCCAATTATTACCTCTGATATGTGATGGCGACAAGCGAAGTAGAATACCTTTTTGCCTAGTTTTTCTTCAATAAGCTTCGCTGCACCCTTGTTGATGCCACTGTTGCTTGCTGTGGTATCAAATACCAAGCCTACAATGTTGTCTGTGAGACCCCATGCTTCTATCAGTTCCAATGTAGCATTACACTGTTGGATTCCTGTGGAACTTTCTATGAAGGTGTATTACTTGTAATCAGCTTCCCTTCTTCATACTGTGGAGTACCAGAGACGAGCACTGCAAGACTTTCCACTGGGTATCTTTCACCAAGAACATCCCGTAGAAGTTTTCCATCCCAGTGTAGTGTGCAGTAATCTGGCGGACTTTCCTTGAAGTTATTCATGCAACTTTGGCACAAGTTATGACGAGTGTTTATCCTATTTCGTCTTGTAGTAGAGGCTGATATAACAAAGTCATCAAGATCTGCGCCTCCTGCCTTCAACACTGCAGACACCATGGCTGTAGTCACTCTCTGACAACCGATCTGCAGTGCTACAAATCTCTTCACTGGTCATAACTGAGTGTGGAAAGTGTAAGGTTATCGTACTTGGTTTTGATGAACAGCTTGGTGTTGTCTCAGTGTATTCTGAACCCTCACTAGTACCAGAGCCTTGACTGTTCTCTGGGTCTTCATCACTTGAAATTTTCCCAACTTCTGCTGCTGCAGCAGTCACTGATGATAACATTCTCTCTTCTCTTTCTTCTCGGAAGCTTTTCTCTCTAGACTTCTTCTCAAATACCTTATCATGACCTGACATGTGTGCCAGGCGAGTTGTCTGTTGGTCCAAGTAGAAATTGGTCTCCTTTGTGAGCAGCCTGTTGCTTCTTATCTCCTCCACAACATCCTTTGCTCCAATATCAAATAACTTGTCTAAGTCCTTCAGAAAGTTAGCTCGTTTCTCTTCCTCTGGTTTGTTATTTCTTCCCTTGTTTTTAACAATTTCCCTGTACTTTTCATGGAGGATCATGAAACGGTTGACTGCATTTGGTCTAGTTAGTGTTTTAATCCTTGCCATATTCCAGAATGGCAAAACGACATCCACTGTATCATGGGCTAAGGACCTATTGTCACTGTTGGGATTATCATTCCTCAAATGCAGGAAATACTGAAACACCTGGCGATTAGTAGGAAGTTGAGAGCCCCTGATGCTGGAGCTGGGTTGCTCAATGAGATACACATCACTGAATGACCTTGTGGCAGGAGTTGCCACCTTTCTTCTCTTTTCAGTTGGTTCATCCCGTTCACTTGTATCGCTGACCACTTTCCCACAGCATAGTTGTCTTCCAGATGCCATGTTGTCAGCAGTTCACAAATCTTAACAAATCAGCTTTAACTTACAATCTGAAATGAAGAGATAAAACATACTTAGTGATAATAAATTATATACATGCATTAAGAGTAACATTTTTGAGATAAAGTTATGTATTATATGATGGCATCCTTTCCAAGCCTAAAAAATATATATGTTTGTGCATTAAAATTAATTAAAATTAACACAGGTCTTCATGTGTTTACTACCATATGCAAGAAAATTTTATTAGCTTTCATTTGGTACCACTTTCAATGCTATAGCATCAACCTCTGGAAAGCTACAATGAAAATAAGGACATAATATCCCAAATTTTGCAGCGTTTTTGAAAAACGTCAACAATAAAATTACATGGCTCTTGAGGCAGGCATAGCCAAGGTCCAAGATCACAATAACTGGTATATTTAGCTAATTTAGACCTTGGAGAATGGGAATAATAGCAGTTCCCATATGTTTGAAGAAAAAGGTCAATTTTGAAGAGGTCTAAGTCTCTCCCTCTTAGACAAGGTCCAAAAAAGAGTATCTAATCTAATAGGTCCCTCACTATCCCCCAAGCTCTAGCCCCTGTCCCATCACCGCAATGTTACATCCTTGTTTTACAAGTACTTCAATAGACTGTGCTCTGATGAACTTGCTGCTCTGGTGGCCCCTCAATCAGCTAAATCCCATCCATTCATAGTGGAGGTCCCCAGATGCCGGAGAGTTTTCTACTCCAATAGCTTCTTTCCTTGTGCTGCCGGCCGTTGGAACTCCCTCCCTGATTCCTGTTTCCCCGACTGTACGGACATGCAGAAATTTAAGACTAATGTTACCAGGCATCTGGCTGAACAGCTCCCAACTAAGCATGACCCCTAAAACTTCCACCCTAATTCTCATTAGCCCTTTACGACTACAATGGCAACTTGCCTTGTTTGTTAAAAAAAAGTCGTAAACAGAAAGAACAAAAACCGTACCTATAAAAGTATTAAAGGGTTTCTTTACTAATGAACAACCACTTATAAAGGCTAAAAGCCACTTGAGGATGAGGGTAACAAGATAGAGAGATTGTCAGCTGAATGATGAAGAATATTATGAGCGGATTTAAAATGACGAATTAATTGAACAGAATTTGTTGACATCAGATTTGACGACGATCATGTTTTAGCTTACTGCTAAGCAGTCCTGTGACAATGTTTTCCACGGATACGGAGTTTTTGGAAAAAACTTTGCTCATGGAAATTCCGTTCGATATTAGGCGCACGGAGAAAGAAACAAAAATATATTTGTAGTTTTGGTAGGTAGACGAGTTCTTGCTGTGGATCTCTTACAAGAAGGAAACTGAGATTGAATCGACGTCGAACGCTTCCCATACAAATATCGATTTAGTTTAAGTTCACAAGTAATACACCGAAATAGGCAACACATGTTTAAGCTTCCTTATAACTTGACTTCTGAAAAGGCTGACTTATCAATACTTGTAGAAGCACATCTAACATAACTGGTATAGACATGGCAGATTAATAACTGGTATGGATAATGCAGATTAATGACTGGTATATGTATGGCATGGCAGATGAATAACTGGTATGGATATGGCAGATTAATAACTGGTATGGATAATGCAGATTAATGACTGGTATATGTATGGCATGGCAGATTAATAACTGTTATGGACATGGCAGATTAATAACTGTTATGGACATGGCAGATGAATAACTGGTATGGACATGGCAGATTAATAACTGGTATGGACATGGCAGATTAATAACTGGTATGGACATGGCAGATTAATAACTGTTATGGACATGGCAGATGAATAACTGTTATGGACATGGCAGATTAATAACTGGTATGGACATGACAGATTAATAACTGTTATGGACATGGCAGATGAATAACTGTTATGGACATGGCAGATTAATAACTGGTATGGACATGGCAGATTAATAACTGGTATGGACATGGCAGATTAATAACTGTTATGGACATGGCAGATGAATAACTGTTATGGACATGGCAGATTAATAACTGTTATGGACATGGCAGATGAATAACTGTTATGGACATGGCAGATTAATAACTGTTATGGACATGGCAGATGAATAACTGTTATGGACATGGCAGATGAATAACTGTTATGGACATGGCAGATTAATAACTGTTATGGACATGGCAGATGAATAACTGTTATGGACATGGCAGATTAATAACTGTTATGGACATGGCAGATGAATAACTGGTATGGATATGGCAGATTAATAACTGGTATGGACATGGCAGATGAATAACTGGTATGGACATGGCAGATTAATAACTGTTATGGACATGGCAGATTAATAACTGTTATGGACATGGCAGATGAATAACTGTTATGGACATGGCAGATTAATAACTGTTATGGACATGGCAGATGAATAACTGTTATGGACATGGCAGATTAATAACTGTTATGGATAATGCAGATTAATGACTGGTATATGTATGGCATGGCAGATGAATAACTGGTATGGATATGGCAGATTAATAACTGGTATGGATAATGCAGATTAATGACTGGTATATGTATGGCATGGCAGATGAATAACTGGTATGGATATGGCAGATTAATAACTGGTATGGATAATGCAGATTAATGACTGGTATATGTATGGCATGGCAGATTAATAACTGTTATGGACATGGCAGATTAATAACTGTTATGGACATGGCAGATGAATAACTGGTATGGACATGGCAGATTAATAACTGGTATGGACATGGCAGATTAATAACTGGTATGGACATGGCAGATTAATAACTGTTATGGACATGGCAGATGAATAACTGTTATGGACATGGCAGATTAATAACTGGTATGGACATGACAGATTAATAACTGTTATGGACATGGCAGATGAATAACTGTTATGGACATGGCAGATTAATAACTGGTATGGACATGGCAGATTAATAACTGGTATGGACATGGCAGATTAATAACTGTTATGGACATGGCAGATGAATAACTGTTATGGACATGGCAGATTAATAACTGTTATGGACATGGCAGATGAATAACTGTTATGGACATGGCAGATTAATAACTGTTATGGACATGGCAGATGAATAACTGTTATGGACATGGCAGATGAATAACTGTTATGGACATGGCAGATTAATAACTGTTATGGACATGGCAGATGAATAACTGTTATGGACATGGCAGATTAATAACTGTTATGGACATGGCAGATGAATAACTGGTATGGATATGGCAGATTAATAACTGGTATGGACATGGCAGATGAATAACTGGTATGGACATGGCAGATTAATAACTGTTATGGACATGGCAGATTAATAACTGTTATGGACATGGCAGATGAATAACTGTTATGGACATGGCAGATTAATAACTGTTATGGACATGGCAGATGAATAACTGTTATGGACATGGCAGATTAATAACTGTTATGGACATGGCAGATGAATAACTGTTATGGACATGGCAGATTAATAACTGTTATGGACATGGCAGATGAATAACTGTTATGGACATGGCAGATGAATAACTGTTATGGACATGGCAGATTAATAACTGGTATGGACATGGCAGATTAATAACTGTTATGGACATGGCAGATTAATAACTGTTATGGACATGGCAGATGAATAACTGTTATGGACATGGCAGATTAATAACTGGTATGGACATGGCAGATTAATAACTGTTATGGACATGGCAGATTAATAACTGTTATGGACATGGCAGATGAATAACTGTTATGGACATGGCAGATTAATAACTGGTATGGACATGGCAGATTAATAACTGTTATGGACATGGCAGATGAATAACTGTTATGGACATGGCAGATTAATAACTGGTATGGACATGGCAGATTAATAACTGTTATGGACATGGCAGATTAATAACTGTTATGGACATGGCAGATGAATAACTGTTATGGACATGGCAGATTAATAACTGGTATGGACATGGCAGATTAATAACTGGTATGGACATGGCAGATTAATAACTGTTATGGACATGGCAGATTAATAACTGTTATGGACATGGCAGATGAATAACTGTTATGGACATGGCAGATTAATAACTGTTATGGACATGGCAGATGAATAACTGTTATGGACATGGCAGATTAATAACTGGTATGGACATGGCAGATTAATAACTGGTATGGACATGTCTGATTAATAACTGTTATGGACATGGCAGATTAATAACTGTTATGGACATGGCAGATTAATAACTGTTATGGACATGGCAGATGAATAACTGTTATGGACATGGCAGATTAATAACTGTTATGGACATGGCAGATTAATAACTGGTATGGACATGGCAGATTAATAACTGGTATGGACATGGCAGATTAATAACTGGTATGGACATGGCAGATTAATAACTGTTATGGACATGGCAGATTAATAACTGTTATGGACATGGCAGATGAATAACTGGTATGGATAATGCACATTAATAACTGGTATATGTATGGCATGACAGATTAATAACTGGTATGGAAATTGCAGATTAATAACTGTTATTGACATGGCAGATTACTAACTGGTATTGACATGGCAGATTAATAACTGGTATGGATATGTTGTCCCAAAACCAACTCGATAGATCTGAGCTGCTATCGAGAAAATTACCGCACATCACAGAGTCTAGTCTAGTAACAATAAAAGCAGTCGACAACGAATGTTATTTCTGTAATTAAACGGGGAAGAAGAATAGTATATATATATATATATATATATATATATATATATATATGCAATATTTTCGTCCGTATAAACATCTCTGATGTCGCCGGGATGCTGAGAACAGATACTACACTTTGATCTTAGCCAAAAGACCAATGAGCCATAAAAATAATGTTTCTTTTTATGGCTAGACATTTTTAAATGAATGACAATAAATGATTTAATCTATTATTGTATTATCTTTTAATGTGTGGGGAGCGTAATGTAATATCTCTTCTGTTGTCATGATATTTCTCTCCCAGGTATCAACTCCTCCTTTTTACAGGGAGGGGGTGGGCGTTCATCATGATACCATACTCTCAGTTGTTACCTTCTCGTTTGGGCGTCAGTGTAGTATAAGTTCGTTTATCATGATACCATACTCCCAGGTATTACCTCTTCTTGTGGGGGTCAGTATAGTATATGTTCATTCTTTATGATACCATCCTCCCAGGATTACCTTCTCCTTTGGGTGATGTAGTGTACGATATGTTCTGTTTTGATGATGTATTCCTTCCAGTCATTAACTCCTTTTTTTTGGTTAAGAGGAAGCGGGTCGTATTCCTTCGCCATGATATTATTCTCCTAGTCATTATCTCCTCTTTTTGGGAGTCAGTGTAGTATATGTTCGTTCATCATATATATATATATATCATATATATATATATATATATATATATATACACAATAATATTTTTAATAAATAAATATTAAATATTTAAATACCTAGAGACATCAATGTTTCATGCTAACGCAATCTTCAGTCTAGGAACTAATTCCCGACGGTCGGTAGGCGCGAACCCCGAACACAAATCGCCACTGATTCGTAGTCGGTGATCTTAACCAAAGGGCCATCGTCAATCAGTTAGTAAATATAGAGTAACTTTAACTGTAAATAGCGACACGTGGCCGCCATTCACCAGGCAGCTAGAGTGATCTTACGAAACGGTGTTCGGATCGCGCATATAGCTATTAGTACTGCTTGTTATTAAAGCTACTCGAAAGTGCCCAGCCCTTGTGGGGAGGAGGGCTGATAAACAATAATATTTTTAATAAATAAATATTAAATATTTCATATATATATATATATATATATATATATATATACATATACATATACATATATATATATATATATATATATATATATATATATATATATATATGACGTCACTAGCTATATGTGCATCGTTCCTTTCATTAAGTAGAACGTTCTTATGACGTCAAGCCGCCAGATAAAGTGTTAAAATGATCACTGTTTATTCGCTGTTCAGCGTTGGCCGAGTGGTTCTGGACGTAGGGATTTGAGTTGCAAAATACCTGGAATCTAGGGTTTCGAATCGGATGACCAGTAGTAAATAGTCATATCTCTATGCTGATTAGTCCCGATTATAAAGGACGAAACGTATACGTACATAGATAATAAACAAAACAAATATTTATTTATTTATTATATATATATATATATATATATATATATATATATATATATATATATATACAGGGTGGGCAAAAATAAGGGTCCTATTTTTAAAAATTCATAACTTTTTTATTTATTGATTTTTTTTTTTTCTTTTTAGAATAAGTAAAGGACCCCTTCCGAAGCAAGCATGAGCCGTATTAGCCCTAAGGAACGTACCCTCATTTAGAAAACATTATTTTTGCTTAAAAAACTCAAAACAGTGTAAAAAACAATACTTTAGTTTTTGTAAGTTTTAAGAAGTGTTTTTCGGCTAAAATTTGTTTTGTTTATTTCAAAAACTCTCGGAAGGGTCAGTCTACACACACATAAAGTTTGGTGAGTTTAACTTTTATTTTGTGGAAGTTATTCAAATTCAAGTTATTCAAATTTAAAGATAGGACCCTTATTTTGGCCCACCCTGTATGTATATATATATATATATATATATATATATATATGCAAAAGCTATTATAACTAACCAAAAAATGTGTACTCTGTACACATTTGTCCACTATGTTATGTAGTAATGGCTATTTTTATTTTTCAATTTGAAAAAGATTAAATGACAGACTTAGTTCTCATGACCTCAGAGGAACATCAAATCTGAAAAAGATTAAATGAAGACAGTATAGGGAGATGTGTGCAGAACAGGAGACTTCGATGGTGTGGCCACGTTCAAAGAATGGTTAAGAGTTCTTGGTT
>OY744555.1:10032538-10048748 GCA_963556195.1 Sepiola atlantica
ATTCCTTCATCCTTTTATTCCTTCATTCTATTATTCCATCATCCTTTTATTCCATCATCCTTTTATTCCTTCATTCTATTATTCCATCATCCTTTTATTCCTTCATCCTTTTATTCCTTCATCCTTTTATTCCTTCATTCTTTTATTCTGTCATTCTTTTATTCCTTCATTCTATTATTCCATCATCCTTTTATTCCTTCATCCTTTTATTCCTTCATCCTTTTATTCCTTATTTTTTGTAGATATCAAGTCACTTTTTTTTGTTTTCTTCCTCTTTTTTGGTCAAGTTAGAAAGTGACATTCTCCGATTTTTGAAAAAAAATCTGGTTAATCCCCCAGGGGGTCAAAAGTCCCCGAAATGGCAAAAAATGACATTTTTTGCCCCATAACTTTTTATCCATCCATTCAATTTCTCTAAAACTTGGCCAAAATGTGGAGGCAATTGTTCCTAATAGAAAATAAGTATCGCTGACCTGGGAAAAAATCTGGTTCGCGCCCCCATGAGGTCAAAAGCCCCCAAAAGGGCAAAAAATGACCCTTTTCTCCCATAACGTTTCGATCCATCCATTCAATTTTTCTGAAACTTGGCCAAATTGTAGAGGCAATTGTTCTGGATATAAAATGAGCATCCTTGACCTCAGAAAAATTCTGGTTCGCGCCCCCAGGGGGTCAAAGCGGGGGGGGACAAAAAATGCCCGAAATTGCCCAAATTTATTGCATTTTACACTCGCCACATCGAGTCACATACAGAGGGGGACCACGCATGCGCGGCTTGTTTCCTCACTTTTCATTCTTTCATTCCTTCTTTATTGTCTGCCTTTTTCTCTCATCCCTTCTCTCTTTTCTCAATCCCACTTTTTTATTCCCTTCTTTCATTCCTTTTTCCTTTCATTGCTTTTTCTTCTTAATTCCTTCTTTCCTCCATCCCTTCTTACCTTCATTTTATCTACCTGCCCCTCTTCATGTATACATTCTCTCATCCTGTATACGTTATCACCCATCCCCTTTTTTCATTCTCCCATTCGTCCCATCTGCATTCTTTTCTCTTTTCTTACTTTTTAGTTTTTTACAACTTTTTTCTTCTTTCTCTCTTTCTTTCTTTCTTTCTTTCTTTCTTTCTTACCATTTCCTCTGTTCTATTTCTTCTTTTTTTCTTTCTTTCTTTCTTTTTTTTTCCATCCCCTCTTTTCATTCTCTCATTCGTCCCCTCTGCATTGTTTTCTCTTTTCTTATTTTTCATTATTTTACAACATTTTTCTTTCTTTCTTTCTTTTTTTCTTTCTTTCTTTCTTTCTTCCTTTTTTCTTTCTTTTCTCTTGTTTATTTAACTTATCCCCCCACCAACCATCTTTTACTCTCACTGTCCCAGTTTCTTCATTCCTCCTTCACTTTCTTAATTTCTTCTTACCCTCTCATCTGTCACCAATCACCCCCCCCCCCCGGACGCGTATTCGATCACCCCCCCCCCCCCGACACCCACAGACACGCACACCCGCACACACATACCCACTTTCGTATGACAGACTTCTTAAACATTATGATAGGTCAGGAGAATCGATTTCGTGAAACACGAAATTACTCAACCCGACCTGATCTAGCTGCACCCAATCTCAACCCCCCCCCTCCCCCCCGCCCTCCTTGCATTTAAAGACCCCCCGCCTTCCTGCAGGGTAGACGCTGGCTAATCGTACGGACGCGGTTGAAATATGATCATTATGTTTATTGCTCTTGCGCCATTCATTTTCAGTAGAACGAAATGAATATATTTATGTAATGTCTGATCTTGTGATACGCTTACATCAAACAATAAACCAAAAGAAAATTCTTCCATTGATAAAAAAAAAGAATTACTTGTTATGATTCATGAATGGTCAGTCGTCGACTACAATTACAATCACATACACACTATGGTTTACACATATACACACAGACCAATGCACACAACTGTTGGTTTACACATATCTACAGTGACTAATGCACACACAACAATGTCGAATTCTAACGCCTGCATATAATGTTACATATGACATACACAGAAAAAAGCTACGTACACTATCCAGTCGAAAAATAGTTAATAGACCAAACCACGTATGTATAAATATATATATAAATTTATATATATATATTTATATATATGTATTTATATATATATATATATATATATATTTATATATATGTATTTATATATATATATATATATATATATATATATATAATAATGGTAATAATCCTAGTGAAAAATATCCACAGGGTGGTAATCCAGAGAATTTTAACCGGGTTTATAAAAAGTGCTCAATATCAGAATAAAGCTTTATATATGATAATTTTATTTACACAGACATGTACAAAATCTGCGACACTGGCATGTCGATGTTATCGATCAACAGTTACTATAAACTGATATCTCATCAGGCAGAGTTAGAATTAGAATCCGATCTTAACCTCAGATCATATTCGGATTCTAACTCTGCCTGATGAGATCTCAGTTTATAGTAACTGTTGATCGATAACATCGACATGCCAGTGTCGCAGATTTTGTAGATGTTTGTGTAAATAAAATTATCATATATATATATATATATATATATATATATATATATATATTAATTTATATATATATATTTACATATATATTTATATATATATTTTTATATATATATATATATTAATTTATATATATATATGTATATATATATAAGTTAATATATATATATATATATAAATTAATATATATATATATAAATATATATGTAAATATATATAAATTAATATGTATATAAGTTAATATATATATAAATACATATATATAAATATATATATATATAAATATATATATATATATATAAATTAATACATATATACATAAATTTATATATATATATATAAATTAATATATATATAAATATATATATATAAATATATATATATAAATTAATATATATATATATATAATATATATATATATAAATTAATATATATATATATATATATAAATTAATATATATATATATATATATATAAATATATATATAAATGAATATATATATATCAATTAATATATATATAAATATATATATAAATTAATATATATATACATTAATATATATATATATATATATATATATATGAATTATATAACTATAAGTTAATATATATATATATATAAATTAATATATATATAAATTAATATATATATAAATTAATATATGTATATATATAAATTAATATATATATAAATTAATCTATGTATATATATAAATTAATATATACATATATATATAAATATATATATATATAAATTAATATATATATTCATAAATATATATATAAATTTATATATATATATGAATCTATATAAATTAATATATATATATGTATAAATTAATATATAAATTAATATATATATAAATATATATATAAATTAATATATATATATACATATACATATATATATATAAATTAATATATATATATAAATATATATATAAATTAATATATATATATAAATTTATATAAATATATATATATATATAAATCAATATATATAAATATAAATTAATATATATATATATATATAAATTTATATATATATGTATATAAATATCTATATATAATTATATATACATATTCAAATATATATATATATACAAATATAGATTAGATGTTTCTAGTCTCAGTCGTTTCTATAAATATTATTATTGCATGTGTTCTTCAGAATTGTCTGATCTATTCCCTACTTCTTTTCTTCCAGCTCGTTTGACTCGGTGATATATATATCACCGAGTATATACAAAAAATATACATGATATTCATGTCTCCATCCTTGCGTCTGTCAGAAACATTGATGACCTAAGAATCACAGAATCGATCCTCATCTCCAGATTCAACCCCTCACTCAATCAGCATCACGAGCTCAACTCACCGTTCATTCTATAATAATCTGCCCTCTCACCCACTGACCAACCCTCATATCTAACACTCATTATATTCCATTTCACTCCCCCTCTCAATTTCATCATTACTTACCTCCTATATTAAGTCATCACACACCCAAACAATCAAGTAGGCCTCTTCCCATATGAACATCCATCTCAACACACATTCAGCCACATGAGAATAACACCCCTAACAACCCAAAACCATAATCGACCTACTCTGCTACCCCACCAAAATAATTCACCTCATAACCTGCCATTATTAATTAATTAATCTAAATACATATAAAGTGTATAAAAATAATATACAAATATAGAAAAATAAATAAATAAATATATATATAAATATATTAAATAAATAAAGAAATAAAACATAAAATAAAGAAATAAAAACAAGAAGAGAAATAAAGAAAAATAAATAAACAATAATACATTATATATATTCATAAATTGATATGTAAGCCATTAACAATGCGAGATTAATTTATATATTTTTTAATACATTAATCTTATATTTCGGAATAAATTCCATCTTCAGAGGTGACCAGTTATTGAGTCACTTTTTAAAAATCAAAAACAAGAATAACCAAACTTATTTCTTTGTTACTTGATAAAACGTCTCTCCGCACTGGTGGTGTTGGCGGCCATGATTCAAATTCCGGTGTTGAACGAAGAGCCTGGCTAGCTCATGTAGGTAATAGTATTGGTTGGTCGTCCATTTAAAGCATTGTTGGATATGTTAATAAATTTATATGTAAGCCATTAACAATGCGAGATTAATTTGTATTAGGTAGTTTGGTAGTTTTGTTTTACGGCATATCAACCCTTTTTGGGTTATTTAATGCCGAATCTGGTCATTATAGTGAAAGTTTTTATGCTTCAAGTTCTTTATATCTTCAAATGTTTAATCAGGGTTTTTGGTTTGGTAGTTTTGTTTTACGGCATATCAACCCTTTTTGGGTTATTTAATGCCGAATCTGGTCTTGTTTTCTTCTCTTTTTTGTTTCTTTCCCCTTTTAATATCTGTTTCTATTTAACCCATAGTTGGGACCCTAACAGGTACTACCACTCCGGGTCAGGGTGGACCTGGGAGCAATGGTAATTAAGAGGAGGCACCACATTCCCCAAAGTCCGTAAGCCGGATCTCACCATCGGATGTAGTTTAAGGTCATATCCAGGACCGGGAGTAGGGTAGGAAAAATAAAAATAAAAAAGGGGAGGGAGAAAGGGAGAGGGGCTGTTGTTTTTGTTTTTGGTTTTGTAGAACATAATTAAGTTTTACAAAAAAAAAAAGAAAAAACGTCAATGTAGGTGAATTTCGTCTCAGGGAGCCACAGGGCAGCCTGATCTGGTATCACCAGTAATTTGTATTATATATGTATATATATATATATATATATATATATATATATATATATATATATAAATGACTTAATACGCAGACTTCCACTGACTGAATCTATAAATTAATTCGCATTAAAGACCTGATTTAATAACAGGCAGAGTTATTCCCCTTAACACTGTCTTAAATACCCGAATTTAACTACAATCATTTAAGCCTAAACTAAATTTATAATCCTACAATAAGTAACATATTACATTAATTCGATAAACTAATTTAATGAAACTCACAATTAATAATATATACAAAAAGTATATATGATAATCAATCAATTGAATAAAATCTAGAATAATTAACAATGAGAGATTAATTACTTTACTTTATATTAATAATTTTTTTTTCAAGAAAATATGAATAAAAACGAAACTAAAACAACACACAGAAACAAATAAAATATAAAAAAATAAAAATAAAAAAAATATATATATAATAAAAACTAACAGTTAATCGATCACCATACAATACCTATCATTTATCCAATATTACACACATATTTTTGAACACTACATTTATATACAAAACATAACTTTAAAATTTATTAATTTCTATTCGCGTCGGGACTGGTTAACCCCTACGCTATTCTCTGGCATCCATTTTGGTAGATTCTCTGCACAGACGGAGTTTTCCTCTGGTGTTTATTATTTTTGACAAAAGAAAAGTTTCTTTTTTTCCGAAATATTAAATAAATGATTTTTAATAATCATCCGGACAACACACAAACAGCTAACACCACAATTGCTGTTATGTAAGAGTTTAAGAAAAAAACTAAATAGTAAGTCTCATTTCGATTTCGATTTATTACTTTTGTTCCTTCCAGCTTACATCCTACCCGGGACTTTGCATTGCCCTCAGCCTTTTTAAAAACATACTACTATATATATATATATATATATATATATATATATATATATATATATATATATATATATATATATATACATATGAATATATATAAATATATATAAATATATATATATATATACATATGAATATATATAAATATAAATATATATATATATATATAAATATATATATAAATATATATATATATATATAAATATATATATATAAATATATATATAAATATATATAAATGGATATATATATATAAATATATATATATATATATATATATAAATATATATATAAATATATATATATAACTGGATATATATATATAAATGGATATATATATATATAAATAGATATATAAATATATATATATATATAAATATATATATATAAATATTTATATAAATATATATATATATAAATGGATATATATATATAAATATATATATATATATATAACTGGATATATATATATATAAATGTATATATATATATAAATGTATATATATATATATATATAAATGGATATATATATATATATATATATAAATGGATATATATATATAAATATATATATATAAATATATATATAAATGGATATATATATATATATATATATATATATACATTTATATATATATATACATTTATATATATATATATAAATGGATATATATATATAAATATATATATATAAATATATATATAAATGGATATATATAAATGGATATATATATATATATATATATATATATATATATATATATATATATATATATATATATATATATATATATATGCATAAATGGATATATATAGGCCATTTTAGTGACACCGATACATAAAATCCATGTTCAAAACTTCATAAATACTGGCCTAATTAGTCTGGCGTTATAGTGTTGTCATGCACATCTTCATAGGTATAATATGCATGTCACTGATGGCATCTTAATCGACACTTTCGTCCGGTACGTGACTTGCATTTCATCCCACAAGTTAAGCATGTGTGATTACTATTCAGAATCTGTTGCTTAGGATGCAGTCATTAGGAATGCCAAGAGAGATCATTATCACGCATAAAAAACTTGTATTCCATTTGTTCCATTTGTTCAACGAGTCTGACCATCGCTGACGTGTCGAACTCACACTTTTAGTCACTGTGAGAACGGTAGTAGTTCTTGAATCCAGCTAGAGACTCGCAGAAGTTAGGGTTAGGGTTAGCAGTTTATTACAGACGATTCATACAACATAACGTAGGTTGCTTGTAGAAGCAACGTTGAGCCTGGCCAGTACTAAATGGGTGACCATTTGGGAACACCAGGTGCTGTATGTGGCCTGTAGAGGATATGGCGACTACCAGGTTCTATCATGCCCACAGAAAAGTGAGGACAGATAGAGTATCTGCCTGACTCCCCGACGACGCCCCCGAGAGTTATGGGAAAACAACAACAACAACAATATATAAGTGTACAACGTTTGCTTGTGTGTCTCGCGAAAACTCCAAAATGAGAAAATTTCGATCAAAGAAAACTCAGCATCTTCACGAAAACTTAATTTGTATTATTTGGACTATTTTGGATTATTTTGGATTATTTTAGATTATTTGGGATTATTTGGGATTATTTGGGTTTAATTTATATTATTTGAATTATTTGGATCATTTTGGATTATTTTTCGATTATTTTGGATTATTTTGGTGTATTTTATATTGTTTGGATAATTTTGGATTATTCGGGATTATTTTGGATTATTTTGGTTTATTTTATATTATTTTGATTATTTGGATTATTTTAAATTATTTTGGTTAATTTGGATTATTTGGATTATTTTGGATTAACTTTTTTTTTGGATTATTTTGGTGTATTTTATATTGTTTGAATTATTTTGATTATTTGGACTATTTTGGATTAGTTTGGATTATTTGATATTATTTGGATTATTTAGGATTATTTTGGATTATTTTGACAGCTATTCCCATCTTGGTTTTTACATTCACAACATTTTGGCCGATGTAACCTCCGACCTTCTTCAGATGCATCTTTTCGCATCTGGAGAATCTTTGTCGAACTCGGGAATCTGTGCGGAATTGCAAACTGAACACTTTTATATTGGTTCCCGATGTCGCCAATATGCACCCGAAGAAGGTTGGAGGTTACATCGGCCGAAACGTTGACCATTTGGGAACACCAGGTGCTGTATGTGGCCTTGAGAGGATATGGGCACTACCAGGTTCTACCATGCCCACAGAAAATGTTAGGACAGATTGAGTATCTGTCTGACTTCCCGAGGACGTCCGAGGACGTTCTGGGAAAACTACAACAACAACAAAAGTAATAGTGCAGACAGATACACAAATCTCCATAGTATTTTTGAATGAATGAAAGTGTTTATTACTTCAGCTGAGATTTTGGGGTTCGCAACAACAACGTTGATTATTAATAAAGAGATAATGAATATTTCAGAGATTTAACGGACGACGTTCTTGATAAATGATTTTTAACACGATGAGTTCTCTGTCATGAGCTATTAGTTGGTTTACTAATACACCTTTTAATATTATTAATTGAATTTTATCATTATAACATCAGTATAAACCTTATAAACCTTTTACATGGAAGAAGGTGGCAACCATAACCATGCACGTTACTGCAAAATTATTTATGTAATACTTATGGATCTCTTTTCCATAATATATTGGCTGTTGTTCTAATTGTTTACATGTTATCACTTCTTAAGAGTGTAAGTTTGACTCCACCCACCTATGTAGCACTCCTGAAGCAAGATTACCCCAGGGTGATCTAAAAAAAAGATAGTAAATAAATATCATAACCTATATTGTAACAAGATGTAAGTCAGAAGTTTTGAAAACGATTGTGATTGTTGTGATTATTTAAAGGTTGGGACGAGGATTGAAAGTGTAAACTTTGTATTGTTTTTAATTTCAAGTTGTGGCTGATGGAAGAATGTATTAAGTTCATTCATCGGTGGTTTGGACGAATACTCCAATCATAAATTTTAAAATGGAGATCATCACACAAGCTTCATAACTTCTCGCAGAATTTTGCTAGGAACTTGAAAGCAGCATATTATTCAAATTTCGAATTTTATCATTTTAACATCACTATAAACATTATAAACCTTTTAATATTATTAATCGAATTTTATCATTTTAACATCACTATAAACCTTATACACCTTTTAATATTATTAATCGAATTTTATCATTTTAACATCACTATAAACCTTATAACGCTTTTAATATTATTAATTGAATTTTATCATTTTAACATCACTATAAACCTTATAAACCTTTTAATATTATTAATCGAATTTTATCATTTTAACATCACTATAAACCTTATAAACCTTTTAATATTATTAATCGAATTTTATCATTTTAACATCACTATAAACCTTATAAACCTTTTAATATTATTAATCGAATTTTATCATTTTAACATCAGTATAAACCTTATAAACCTTTTAATATTATTAATCGAATTTTATCATTTTAACATCACTATAAACCTTATAAACCTTTTAATATTATTAATCGAATTTTATCATTTTAACATCACTATAAACCTTATAAACCTTTTAATATTATTAATCGAATTTTATCATTTTAACATCACTATAAACCTTATAAACCTTTTAATATTATTAATCGAATTTAATCATTTTAACATCAGTATAAACTTTATAAACCTTTTAATATTATTAATTGAATTTTATCATTTTAACATCAGTATAAACCTTATAAACCTTTTAATATTATTAATCGAATTTAATCATTTTAGCATCACTATAAACCTTATAAACCTTTAATATTATTAATCGAATTTTATCATATTAACATCAGTATAAACATTATAAATCTTTTAATATTATTAATCGAATTTTATCATTTTAACATCAGTATAAACCTTATACACCTTTTAATATTATTAATCGAATTTAATCATTATAACATCAGTATAAACATTATAAATCTTTTAATATTATTAATCGAATTTAATCATTTTAACATCAGTATAAACCTTATACACCTTTTAATATTATTAATCGAATTTTATCATTTTAACATCACTATAAACCTTATAAACCTTTTAATATTATTAATCGAATTTTATCATTTTAACATCAGTATAAACCTTATAAACCTTTTAATATGATTAATCGAATTTAATCATTTTAACATCACTATAAACCTTATAAACCTTTTAATATTATTAATCGAATTTAATCATTATAACATCACTATAAACCTTATAAATCTTTTAATATTATTAATCGAATTTTATCATTTTAACATCACTATAAACCTTATAAACCTTTTAATATTATTAATCGAATTTAATCATTTTAACATCAGTATAAACCTTATAAACCTTTTAATATTATTAATCGAATTTTATCATTTTAACATCACTATAAACCTTATAAACCTTTTAATATTATTAATCGAATTTAATCATTTTAACATCAGTATAAACCTTATAAACCTTTTAATATGATTAATCGAATTTAATCATTTTAACATCACTATAAACCTTATGAACCTTTTAATATTATTAATCGAATTTAATCATTATAACATCACTATAAACCTTATAAATCTTTTAATATTATTAATCGAATTTTATCATTTTAACATCACTATAAACCTTATAAACCTTTTAATATTATTAATCGAATTTTATCATTTTAGCATCACTATAAACCTTATAAACCTTTAATATTATTAATCGAATTTTATCATTTTAACATCACTATAAACCTTATAAACCTTTAATATTATTAATCGAATTTTATCATTTTAACATCACTATAAACCTTATGAACCTTTTAATATGATTAATCGAATTTAATCATTTTAACATCACTATAAACCTTATAAACCTTTAATATTATTAATCGAATTTTATCATTTTAACATCACTATAAACCTTATAAACCTTTAATATTATTAATCGAATTTTATCATTTTAACATCACTATAAACCTTATGAACCTTTTAATATGATTAATCGAATTTAATCATTTTAACATCACTATAAACCTTATAAACCTTTTAATATTATTAATCGAATTTTATCATTTTAACATCAGTATAAACCTTATAAACCTTTAATATTATTAATCGAATTTTATCATTTTAACATCACTATAAACCTTATAAACCTTTTAATATTATTAATCGAATTTAATCATTATAACATCACTATAAACCTTATAAATCTTTTAATATTATTAATCGAATTTAATCATTTTAACATCACTATAAACCTTATAAACCTTTTAATATTATTAATCGAATTTAATCATTTTAACATCAGTATAAACCTTATAAACCTTTAATATTATTAATCGAATTTTATCATTTTAACATCACTATAAACCTTATAAACCTTTTAATATTATTAATCGAATTTAATCATTATAACATCACTATAAACCTTATAAATCTTTTAATATTATTAATCGAATTTTATCATTTTAACATCACTATAAACCTTATAAACCTTTTAATATTATTAATCGAATTTAATCATTTTAACATCAGTATAAACCTTATAAACCTTTTAATATTATTAATCGAATTTTATCATTTTAACATCACTATAAACCTTATAAACCTTTTAATATTATTAATCGAATTTAATCATTTTAACATCAGTATAAACCTTATAAACCTTTTAATATTATTAATCGAATTTAATCATTTTAACATCACTATAAACCTTATGAACCTTTTAATATTATTAATCGAATTTAATCATTATAACATCACTATAAACCTTATAAATCTTTTAATATTATTAATCGAATTTTATCATTTTAACATCACTATAAACCTTATAAACCTTTTAATATTATTAATCGAATTTTATCATTTTAGCATCACTATAAACCTTATAAACCTTTTAATATTATTAATTGAATTTTATCATTTTAACATCACTATAAACCTTATAAACCTTTTAATATTATTAATCGAATTTAATCATTTTAACATCACTATAAACCTTATAAACCTTTTAATATTATTAATCGAATTTTATCATTTTAACATCACTATAAACCTTATGAACCTTTTAATATGATTAATCGAATTTAATCATTTTAACATCACTATAAACCTTATGAACCTTTTAATATTATTAATCGAATTTTATCATTTTAACATCAGTATAAACCTTATAAACCTTTTAATATTATTAATTGAATTTTATCATTTTAACATCAGTATAAACCTTATAAACCTTTTAATATTATTAATCGAATTTTATCATTTTAACATCACTATAACCCTTATAAATCTTTTAATGTTATTAATCGAATTTTATCATTTTAACATCACTATAAACCTTATAAACCTTTTAATATTATTAATTGAATTTTATCATTTTAACATCACTATAAACCTTATAAACCTTTTAATATTATTAATCGAATTTTACTATTTTAACATCACTATATACCTTATAAACCTTTTAATATTATTAATCGAATTTAATCATTTTAACATCACTATAAACCTTATAAACCTTTTAATATTATTAATTGAATTTTATCATTTTAGCATCAGTATAAACCTTATAAACCTTTTAATATTATTAATCGAATTTAATCATTTCAACATCACTATAAACCTTATAAATCTTTTAATATTATTAATCGAATTTTATCATTTTAACATCAGTATAACCCTTATGAATCTTTTTAATATTATTAATCGAATTTAATCATTTCAACATCACTATAAACCTTATAAACCTTTTAATATTATTAATCGAATTTTATCATTTTAACATACTATAAACCTTATAAACCTTTTAATATTATTAATCGAATTTTATCATTTTAACATCAGTATAAACCTTATAAACCTTTTAATATTATTAATTGAATTTTATCATTTTAACATCACTATAAACCTTATAAACCTTTTAATATTATTAATCGAATTTTATCATTTTAACATCACTATAAACCTTATAAACCTTTTAATATTATTAATTGAATTTTATCATTTTAACATCACTATAAACCTTATAAACCTTTTAATATTATTTATCGAATTTTACTATTTTAACATCACTATAAACCTTATAAACCTTTTAATATTATTAATCGAATTTAATCATTTTAACATCACTATAAACCTTATAAATCTTTTAATATTATTAATTGAATTTTATCATTTTAGCATCAGTATAAACCTTATAAACCTTTTAATATTATTAATCGAATTTAATCATTTCAATATCACTATAAACCTTATAAATCTTTTAATATTAGTAATCGAATTTTATCATTTAAACATCAGTATAACCCTTATAAATCTTTTTAATATTATTAATCGAATTTTATCATTTTAACATCACTATAAACCTTATAAACCTTTTAATATTATTAATCGAATTTAATCATTTCAACATCACTATAAACCTTATAAACCTTTTAATATTATTAATCGAATTTTATCATTTTAACATCACTATAAACCTTATAAACCTTTTAATATTATTAATCGAATTTTATCATTTTAACATCAGTATAAACCTTATAAACCTTTTAATATTATTAATCGAATTTTATCATTTTAACATCAGTATAAACATTATAAATCTTTTAATATTATTAATCGAATTTAATCATTTTAACATCACTATAAACCTTATAAACCTTTTAATATTATTAATCGAATTTTATCATTTTAACATCAGTATAAACCTTATAAACCTTTTAATATTATTAATCGAATTTTATCATTTTAACATCAGTATAAACATTATAAACCTTTTAATATTATTAATCGAATTTTATCATTTTAACATCACTATAAACCTTATAAACCTTTTAATATTATTAATCGAATTTTATCATTTTAACATCACTATGAACCTTATAAACCTTTTAATATTATTAATCGAATTTTATCATTTTAACATCACTATAAACCCTATAAATCTTTTAATATTATTAATCGAACTTGACAAAAAAATGCTCCCTCCGGTCGCATATTTTGCTAGTAGTTTTAAGTTACATATTACATACATTACATTTTAAACACTTTTTGGAACACAGCTGCTAGGCATAAGGTGTCGTAATTTGGCCTATATTTACTTCAGTTTAGTTTCATGCAAAAAGGGCTGAAGCTCTTTCTGAAAACTCCGATGCATCTTTGGAGTATTTTAAAGGATTTTAGGGGGTCTAATATGAGTACAATCTCTTATTTGAAAATTCAAATATTTCAGATTTGCATGAATTTGATCATTAGGCACCAATTAAGTAAGATTGTTTTAATTTCAATTTCTTAAGACCCCCTCAAGCTTAAGCCTTAAATTTTAGATATTTTCTAGAATCAAAATCATGTAATGGATTTCGATCAAAATTGGACTAAGGATTCTAGACGTATGGCTTATCATTATATCTTGATTTTAATCTTCGTAAGGAGACATAAAAGTGGTGCAAAACTGTTTTGTTCAATTTTATCCGTCCTGGACAGGTATTCTACTAGTATAGCATTATATATATATATATATATATATATATATATATATATATATATATATATATACAGGGTGGGCCAAAATAAGGCTCCTATCTTTAAATTTGAATAACTTGAATTTGAATAACTTCCACAAAATAAAAGTTAAACTCACCAAACTTTATGTGTGTGTAGACTGACCCTTCCGAGATATTTTGAAATAAACAAAACAAATTTTAGCCGAAAAACACTTCTTAAAACCTACAAAAACTAAAGTACTGTTTTTTACACTTTTTTGAGTTTTTAAGCAAAAATAATGTTTTCTAAATGAGGGTACGCTCCTTAGGGCTAATACGGCTCATGCTTGCTTCGGAAGGGGTCCTTTACTTATTCTAAAAAAAAAAATTTTTTTTAAATCAATAAATAAAAAAGTTATGAATTTAAAAAAATAGGACCCTTATTTTTGCCCACCCTGTATATATATATATATATATATATATATATATATATATATATATATATATATATATATATATATATATATATATATATATATATATTAATATCGTCTTCCATTCGGCGAAGAGTTGTCATATTTGGCTGAATCGCGGAAGAACGAAGTTTAATTATTTTTTCGCTCGGGTTGGAAGCTATGACCGGGTTTGCTGACTCAATTCAATCTTATTTTTGTTCAATTCGGATTTAACGGACTCTCTAATTAACAAATGAACTTTGATTTGATTTGGGTTTGCCCACATCAAGACTTTAGAATTTAAGTGAGTTTATTGAACTTCTATATTATTTGATTTGATTTATTTATCGTTGTAATAATTAACATAAACATTGGATACTTTTCACTTCATCGATTGTTGACGCATTTCGCAACTGGATAACTTTGTCAGCTCTTTCAATTTCTCGTATTTGGACTGGTACTCATCACCTGGATTAATCTTCAGTCAACCCTCTGGATGTCTTTCCTGATTATGTTTTTCAAATTGTATGACTTGGATGGATTATATAGATTTAACAAAAAAGTATGTTTTTGGGTTGATACATTTGATGCTATATATTTTTATGTATTTTTATATATATTTTTATATATTTTCAAAGTTTAATTTTATTACCTGTAGTGTTATAACTGCGGTAATGGTCCTCTGAAGAGAAGAATTATCTTTGAAAACTCATGAACTAAGGACTTTAAGATACTTTGCTTGAACTTTGAATTCTAATAAAATTGATTGACACCTTATTTTATTACTTCATTTTATATTATAATATATATATATATATATATATATATATATATATATATATATATATATATATATGCATGCAATTACAGAAGATTAAGACATCGATACCGTCGATTTCAAATCCAAACAAAAGGGACCTATAGTCGGCCTCCTATAACGGACAAAATGTTCTCAGAGATTGTGTTGTTTTCATGTTATAATAACGCGACCCGGTCTTTCTCTCTCTCTTTCTCTCTCTCTCTCTTTCTCTCTCTCTCTCTCTCACTTTCTC
>OY744555.1:10051448-10083948 GCA_963556195.1 Sepiola atlantica
GCCTTCTGACCTTGATTTACGCCGGTCTATAGGTCTGTCCTGTGCAGTTCGAGGAGGTCCACCCTCCCAGGCTTCGCCTCCCCTCTTTGGGGAGGAGTAAGTTTATTGCTTACTGCCTGAGGCGCCCCTACCGGGTAATGCCGACGGGGCTGCACAGGCAATTTTTAAATGGCCAGAGTGCTCACCTCTCGAGCGCTGGCTTATCTAATCCCACTTTCCCGACCTTGTGTCACATCTTACCTTGTGGGAGGTAGATAAATAAAAGATGAAAGTGTAGTATCTGTTCCGATGGATACTACACCCGATAGACCGGTATCGTCTATGGGTCAGTCCTGTGCAGTTCTAGGAGGTCCACCCTCCCAGACATTGCCTCCCCTCTTTGGAGATGAGTAAGTTTATTGCTTACAGCCTGAGGCGCCCCTACCCGGGAATGCCGACGGTGCTGCCCAGGCAATTTTTAATGGCCAGAGTGCTCACCTCTCGGGCGCTGGCTTTTCAAACCCCACTTTCCCGACCCGACCTTGGGTCACATCTTACCTTGTAGGAGAACGATAAAACTGGCCTTGTGCCTAACCTCCTGGGGAGGTAAATAAATAGAGACCGATCAAAACTAATAATTTAGTTTCGGCTCCAGACAGACAGTAAGATGCACAATCTCCATCATAAATATATTTAATAATTTTAACATCCGTATAAACCTGGCAAACGAGTAATGTCATCTTTTAACTTATTTGGTGGCAATCTTGAACAGCAAATTAAAAAAAGTTGGGGAACTTTTATATGTTGCTAGAAAAAACGTTACCCGTTGGATCAGCCATTGAACTCAGTTAAGATTGCTTGAATCAGGAAAAAGTGTATTTGCGAAGCCAGTAAAAAAAAAAGACAAAATCTAAAGTTAGTTTTTCTGAACGCTTTATCTAACTTTCTCTGTTATTTCTCTCTCTCTCTCTCTCTCTCTCTCTCTCTCTTTATCGCTTTTTCTCTCCAGCTATGGGTTGAATAGTATTACTACTGTGCTGATATCCCCTATTTTTTTATAATGGATTTTTTCAATCTTCTGTTTTATAGTTAGGTTTATTAACTTTGACTGGTAATAAAACATTAGAGAGAGAAAGAGAGAGAGAGAGAAAGAGAGAGAGATAGAAAGAGAGAGAGAGAGAAAGAGAGAGAGATAGAAAGAGAGGGAGAGAGAGATAGAAAGAGAGAAAGAGAAAGAGAGAGAGAGAAAAAGATAGATTGATAGATAGATAGATAAATAGATAGAGAGAAAGAGAGAGAAAGAGAGAGAGAAAGAGAGAAAGAGAGAGATATAGAAAGAGAGAGAAAGAGAAAGAGAGATAGAAAGAGAAAGAGAAAGAGACAGAGAGAGAAAAAGAGAAAGAGAGAGAGATAAAGAGAGAGAGAGAGAGAAAGAGAGAGAGAAAGAGAAAGAGAGAGAGAGAAAGAGAGAGAGATAAAGAGATAGAGAGATAGAAAGAGAAAAATAGATAGAAAGAGAGATAAAAAAAGAGATAGAAAGAGAAAGAAAGAGAGATAGAGAGAGAGAGAGAAAAAGAAAGAGATAAAAAGAGAGAGAGAGAGAGGTAAAGTTTGAGGTAGTAGTAGTTGATAAAATATAAAATATCCACTTCATCATGGCTGCCGTATCTAAAATCGAAAATTGCGAACCGGTGTTAATCCATTAAAAAATCTCCAATGATATTTTGGCCAGGTTTTTAGGGGTGCAAATAATAATTTGTTTTTAACAAGCTGTTTAATTATTAACAAATAATAAAATATAACTTTTTTTTAAATTAGATAAAAAAGATTTTTTTTGTAATTTAAAAATACTTTTAACAAATAATCAAATCAAACATTTTTATACTTGGAATGTTTTTTATTTTGAAAATATTTTTAAATAGTTTAATTATTAACAAATAATAAAATATAACTTTTTTTTAAATTAGATAAAAAAGATTTTTTTTGTAATTTAAAAATACTTTTACCAAATAATCAAATCAAACATTTTTATACTTGGAATGTTTTTTATTTTGAAAATATTTTTAAATAGTTTAATTATTAACAAATAATAAAATATAACTTTTTTTTAAATTAGATAAAAAAGATTTTTTTTGTAATTTAAAAATACTTTTAACAAATAATCAAATCAAACATTTTTATACTTGGAATGTTTTTTATTTTGAAAATATTTTTAAATAGTTTAATTATTAACAAATAATAAAATATAACTTTTTTTAAAATTAGATAAAAAAGATTTTTTTTGTAATTTAAAAATACTTTTAACAAATAATCAAATCAAACATTTTTATACTTGGAATGTTTTTTATTTTGAAAATATTTTTAAATAGTTTAATTATTAACAAATAATAAAATATAACTTTTTTTTAAATTAGATAAAAAAGATTTTTTTTGTAATTTAAAAATACTTTTAACAAATAATCAAATCAAACATTTTTATACTTGGAATGTTTTTTATTTTGAAAATATTTTTAAATAGTTTAATTATTAACAAATAATAAAATATAACTTTTTTTTAAATTAGATAAAAAAGATTTTTTTTGTAATTTAAAAATACTTTTAACAAATAATCAAATCAAACATTTTTATACTTGGAATGTTTTTTATTTTGAAAATATTTTTAAATAGTTTAATTATTAACAAATAATAAAATATAACTTTTTTTTAAATTAGATAAAAAAGATTTTTTTTGTAATTTAAAAATACTTTTAACAAATAATCAAATCAAACATTTTTATACTTGGAATGTTTTTTTATTTTGAAAATATTTTTTAAATAGTTTAATTATTGTTATGGTGCCGTACCTACCTACTAAGAACTAATGGACTCGTCCACCTTATAAATACGGGAAGCACGTGACACTTGTTCTCTTCTTACCAGGCAAACCGGCAATGGCGGTTGAGAGCAACATCTCCTTGTAATATCTTTCTTTCTATTATATAATATATACCTTTGTTCATTTAAACCATGTGTTCCTGTGTCATTCATTCAGCTTTACCCAGGTCCACAACAAATGGCGACGAGGCAATTCGAACTCTTGGGTCAAAAAACTGAAAATACCACGTGAAAATGCACTCACACCGGTAATGCAGGAAGCCGCACGCAAAAAAAAAAACAAAAAAAAAAAAACAAAAAAAAAACAAAAACAAAAACAAAGGTTTTTGCCGTACGGTCGAGAGAAGAAAAGAGAACTCAACTGAAAAAAAAAACAAAAAAACACGTTGAATTCTTAAGTGCGAGAAAATTGTTTTCTTTTAAGAAAAAGAAAACTGAAATGGACCTGTTGTGCTCTAAGTTTTAAAACTGCTTATCGGAAAAAAAAACAGCTTGAAATTGGGTGCGCGTTCCTCTAGTTTGGGAAAACTAGTAAAAAAAACAAACAAATAACAAAAACAACTGAAATCGAATGCGCGTTTTTTTCTCTGGGTTGGAAAACTAACAAACAAACAAAAAAAAAAAGAAAAAAAAGAAATACCGAACACCAAGATTAAGCGAGTATTGTTTTTTTTTAGACGAACGTCACAGCGAGTTTTTTTTTTTGACGAACACACACAAAAAAAAAATGAAACCGACACCACGTGCTTCATTTTAAAAACAGATAAGAAACAAAAACATGAAATGAACACACGTGCGTTACTCCATAAAAAAAAGGTCAGTTTTATTTTCTCTCTCTCTTTTCCGACTTGTACTGAAATATTTTAAAATGCAGAAAGAATTAATTGTGAAACAGATTTTTTTTTCTCTTCGTTAAAATTAAAAACGTGTATAAGAAAAAAAACATTACATAATCTTTTCATAACTAAAAGGGCGTCTTGCAAACGCTAATTTAAAGAAAAGAACTTCTTATAAATTCATTAAATAACGAGAAAATATTAATTTTCAAAATAGAAAAATAAAAAAATAAGTGAATATACGCGTATATAGAGAAAAGGAAAAGTTTCATAATCTTTTCATAATTAAAACGGCGCCTAGCAAACGCTAATTTAAAGAAAAGAACTCTTATAAAATCATAAGATAATAAGAAAATATTAATTTTTTAAATAAAATCAGAAACTAAATGGTTGAATATGGAAGATATTAAGTCTATAATCGCCGAACTAACGAAATTCCAAATCTCCCAGCAACAACAAACTGAGGAAAGATTTCAAAAGCTTTTATTACAACAGAACCAAAATATTTTATTACACAAAAAGGAGTATGATGAAAGATTGGAATTTCTGATACAAACAATATCGCGCAGTGACCAAAAAAATGAAAAAGACGACACGTTTTCGCAGAACGAAATTTGGAACAGTATTGATAATTACTCATACACGGAAAATAATACATTTGAAGAATATTTCCGAAGATATGAAGACCTATATAAAATTGACTGCGGTGGTTGGAGTGATGCGAAGAAGCTACGCCTCCTTCTTAGAAAACTAAATACCACAGAACATACGAAATTCGTGGATTTCATTTTGCCTCGGAAAACCAGCGAGCTAACTTTCATAGAAGCGGTTGATTTATTGACAGAACTGTTTAGTCCAAGAACTACACTATTCCACAAACGATGGAAGTGCATGAACCTGGTAAAGAAAGACAAGGAAGACTACGCTACTTTTGCATCGATAGTGAACAAGCATTGTGACGATTTTAAACTAGCTGAATTAAGTGCAGATAATTTCAAGTCTCTAATTTTTGTACAAGGTTTAATCTCAGGAAATGACACGGAGATAAGGCGTAGAGTTCTAAATAAATTAGAGAATGAACCAAGCCTTACGCTGCAAAAGTTGGCTGAGGACTGTCAAAGATTTGTAAATGTAAAACAGGACTCAAAAGACATTGAATTGTCCGGCATTGCGCACATAAAAAAGGTACATCAAAAAACAAAAGCTCAACCTTATAGAAAAATAAGAAATAATAATTTTGATGTAACAAAGACAAACCAAACCAGTAAAAAAATAAATAAATTGCCACCAAGCTCTTGTTCACGCTGTGGTAATCCACATTGGTACAATGATTGCCCATTCCGTTTTAAAACCTGTATGAAATGCAAAAAAGTTGGACATAAAAGTTCGCACTGCAGAACGGGCAGAGGAAATAAAATGCGGATTCAAGCCACTAGGACAAAGAAGGAAACTGGCATGAACATAAGAAAATATGTACAGGTGAAAATCCTGGATAAAAATATGAAATTGCAATTGGATTCTGGTTCAGACGTTTCCATTATAAATTTACATACATGGAGGAGATTAAATAAACCTACTCTATCAAGAACAAACAGGCTGGCAAGCACAGTTACTGGTGAAAGAATTACATTTGAAGGAGAATTAATCACAAATGTGTCCCTAATGGGCAATACTAAAAAACTCAAACTACTGGTACTGAAGGATTCGAATAATCTTTTTGGTTCAGATTTTATGCAGGCATTTGATTTATGGAAGTTGCCGATAAATACATTTTGTAAAAAAATAAATAGTCGCGCAACAGAATCGGAAAAACTACAACGAGAATTAAAAAACTCGTTTCCAGAGGTTTTTTCTGGCGGTCTTGGATGCTGCACTAAAATGACTGCAAAATTCCGTCTAAAAGAAAATGTACTGCCGGTATTTAGGAAAGAAAGGAAAGTACCCTTCGCCTCGATTGAAAAAATAAACGCTGAATTAGACCGACTGGTAAAGATGGGTATTTTATCAAAAGTACAACACAGCCAGTGGGCAGCACCCACGGTTTATGTAAAGAAAAAATCTAATGAGATTCGTGTATGTGCAGATTTTTCAACAGGACTGAATACTGCCCTCGCGGACTATCACTACCCACTCCATACCCCGGAAGAAGTGTTTGCAAGCTTAAATGGAGGAAGATTTTTTTCAAAAATAGACCTAAGTGAGGCATACCTACAAATACCGGTGGATAAAGATTGTTCTAAGCTGTTATGTATAAACACACATCGTGGTTTATATAAATTCGAAAGATTAGCGTTCGGAGTTAAGGTCGCGCCAGCCATTTTCCAACAAGTAATGGACACAATGCTGGGCGGACTGGATTTCGCAATAGCGTATCTCGATGACATCTTGATTAACAGCAAAGATATCGAACAACACAAAAAACATGTAAATCAAGTGTTTGCGAGAATCCAAGATTATGGGTTCAAAGTAAAAGAAGAAAAATGTGATTTTTTCCTGGAGGAAATAAAATATCTGGGTCATGTGATCGACAAGGACGGCAGAAGACCAGACCCAGAAAGGGCTACCGCAATAAAAAACATGCCGGCGCCAGAAAACGTCATGACATTACAGAGTTTTCTGGGCCTAGCAAATTACTACCAGGCTTTTATCCCAGAAATGCATAATTTGCGTGCTCCATTAAATGAGCTATTAAAAAAAGGTAAAGCCTGGGTATGGACACCTGAATGTCAGGATGCATTTAATAAAATCATAGAAAGACTTACGTCAGAGTTATTTCTAACACATTACAATCCAGAATTGGACATAATCGTAGCTAGCGACGCTAGTTCATATGGTTTAGGAGCATGTATCCTACACAAAATGCCTGATGGAACCCATAAACCCATTGCACATGCATCAAGGACCTTGCTCCCAGCGGAAAAAACAGTATTCTCAAATCGAGAAAGAAGCCCTAGCAATAATATTTGCAGTAACAAAGTTTCACCGATACATACATGGTAGACAATTTACCTTACAGACAGACCATAAGCCGCTAATTACAATTTATGGATCTAAAAAAGGCCTACCTGTATATACAGCTAATAGACTACAAAGATGGGGAACTATCTTATTAAACTACAACTTTAAAATGCAACATTTGCATTCAAATAAAATCTATCATGCAGATGGATTGTCGAGATTAGTGCCAAAACAGAGAGAGACTCTAGAAGACACAGTGATTGCGTCTCTTCAAACAGAAGGAGATTTTAAAGAGATTTTGTGCAACGCAGTGAGAGAGCTCCCGGTGACACTATACGAGATAAAAAAAGAAGCTCAAGAGGATGAATTTATCACCAGAACAAAAATGAAATTGGTAGATAAGGATTTACATGCGGCAAAGAGTTTCTTACTCTGCGATGACGTACTCATGCATAACGAAAGGGTGGTCATCCCAGAAAAACTACGAAAGCAAATTCTGAAAGAATTTCATGTTGGCCATCCAGGGATAACCAGGATGAAGGGGTTAATGAGGAGTTTTGTGTACTGGCCAGGTATGGACAATGACATTGAAAAAGCAGTAAAGCTTTGTAAAGGCTGTGCCTTAGCGGCAAAAGCACCGCATATAAAGCATAGCCCATGGCCAAAGACCGACCGTCCGTGGGAAAGAATTCACGTGGATTTCGCGGGACCATTGGAAGGATTTTACTACTTAATCGTAGTCGACAGTTTTTCAAAGTGGCCCGAGGTACTACGTTGCAAGAGTCCCACGTCAGAGGTTACGATAAGATTCCTACATGAACTATTTGCCCGTTTTGGGGTAGTGGATTGTTTGGTGAGTGATAATGGGACACAGTTCACGTCATCAGATTTTGAAGAGTTCTGCGCGACGTTTCAAATCAGACATATAACGACGCCCCCGTATCATCCTAGGTCAAACGGCCAGGCGGAACGCTTCGTAGACACATTAAAAAGAGCATTAAAAAAGGCCGGTGATACTCCTAAGGAGAAGGCTTTACAACAATTCTTACAGGTATATAGAATTACAAAAAACATAAACATAGCATCATCATTATCCCCCGCAGAGATGATGTTTGCGCGGAATGTGAAGTCCGTGTTTGATAAATTATTACCTAAACATAATAATTATGACCGAATCTCTACGGTACCGAAGAAAAAATACAACCCAGGAGATAGGGTATATTTTAAGATGTTCAAAAACAATGCATCGTTCTGGGAACCCGGTACAATTGAAAAGAGGATCGGATCGATGGTCTATATCATAAAAGGACCACGGTTCTCGCATAAGAGACATCTAAATCAGATCAGAAAAAGACTGTCAGATGACACTGACAGCGCCCCACAAGGAGAAGACGTGATGGACGTGATATATGACACCTTCAACTTACCAGCACCCCAGGTAGTCACACGTAAACGACAACCAAAAAGAAAACGAATGGCTCCGGACTACCTAGAGATAGATCCGAAAAGGAAACGTTATTAAGACTCCTGAGGAGGTAAGGCTTGGAAGGGGGTGTTATGGTGCCGTACCTACCTACAAAGAACTAATGGACTCGTCCACCTTATAAATACGGGAAGCACGTGACCCTTGTTCTCTTCTTCCCAGGCAAACCGGCAATGGCGGTTGAGAGCAACATCTCCTTGTAATATCTTTCTTTCTATTATATAATATATACCTTTGTTCATTTAAATCATGTGTTCCTGTGTCATTCATTCAGCTTTACCCAGGTCCACAACAATTATTAACAAATAATAAAATATAACTTTTTTTTTAATTGGATTAAAAAATTTTTTTGTAATTTAAAAATACTTTTAACAAATAATAAAATCAAACATTTTTATACTTGGAATGTTTTTTTTTTATTTTGAAAATATGTTTAAAATAGTTTAATTATTAATTAATAATAAAATATAACTTTTTTTAAAATTGGATTAAAAAAAAATTTTTTTGTAATTTAAAAATACTTTTTTTTTCAAATCAAACATTTTTATACTTGGAATGTTTTTTTTATTTTGAAAATATTTTAAAATAGTTTAATTATGAACAAATAATAAAACATAATTTTTTTTTTAAATTGGATTAAAAATTTTTTTTTGTAATTTAAAAATACTTTTAACAAGTAATCAAATCAAACATTTTTATACTTGGAATGTTTTTCTTATTTTGAAAATATTTTTAAATAGTTTAATTATTAATTATTAACTAAATATAAAAAAAATACAATTAACTAAATTGTAACAAATATTTATTAACAAATAATAAATTCAAACAAAAGAATATTCTGGCAAAAGCTATGAGGCCTAAAGTAATGAGGGATTTTTTGTTGGATTAACACTGGTTCGCAATTTTCGATTTCAGATATGGGTGGCCATGATGAAGTGGTTACTTTCTATTTTATCCAATAGATTTTGTTACTTTTTACCCCCCCCAATTGCCACACAGACGTAAGGGTCACTGTGATTAGGGGCCAGATGTATAGGGGCCATACTTAGTGGGGAGTTGTGCCGCGAAATGTGTGTTCACATTACATTTACATATCTACATGTGGGTACAGTAAAGAAAACAGGGAGCAAGGAGGGAATTTCAAAGACAAATTGAAAGAAATTATTTGAGTAGAAAGTTTTCCGGCATCTGGGAACCTCTAGAGTGAAGGGGTGGGATTTTGCTGCTAGTCAGCTTGGTCGGGGTATTTACGTGGAGATGGTCCAAGTACAGTAAGTTTACCTGAGCACATTCCGTGGAAGTACTTGTAGAAAAAGCACAGGGAGGCAACATTGCGGTGATGGGGCAGGGGCTACTGCTTGGTAGACAGTGCAGACCCTATTAGGTTATATACCCTTTTTTGAACCCTGTCCAATAGAGAGAGTGAGAGAGAGACAGCGAGCGATAGATAGATAGAGAGAAAGAGAGAGAGACATCGAGAGATAGATAGATAGAGAGAAAGAGAGATACAGCAAGAGAGAGAAAGAGAGAGGGGGGAAGAGACAGCGATACATAGATACATAAATAGATACATAGATAGATAGATCGATCGATATATATATATATATATATATATATATATATAGAGAGAGAGAGAGAGAGAGAGAGAGAGAAACAGCGAGAGAGACAACGAGAGATAGATAGAGAAAAAGAGAGATACAGCAAGAGATAGATAGATCGATAGATAGATAGATATATAGAGAGAGAGATTGAGAGAGAGAAAGAGAAAGAGAGAGAGAGAGAGGGGGGCAGTGGTCGATCATTTAATTGATTTCAAGTAATGAATATAAATTAAATTGCGTAGTGACAGCGAGCGAGATTAGCTGACAAATTCTGAAACAAAAATCGCGTCTTTAAAGAAAAAAAACGAATAATTTTGATGTGTCTAATTGTGAGAAATGCAAACAATAGACAATGAAAAGAAGTCAAATACCGGTGTCCTATTTACGAAGTGTTAATAAATCTTGTCTACAATTAAAGCGAAACTTAATACGGAGTCACCTCGCACGGCGATTATCCACAAACAATCTTTGCCCATGAATACAGATTTATGGAACGCGTGTCCGCGTATATTTATGGCCGTTTGACACAACAGCCCCACCTCTTGCTGCCCGTAGTTCTACGCCCACACGTTACTCATATTTGGAATGGAGGTTGCCACGGGAGTATTTTATGGGACTTTAGTCCTCCCCCTAACACCCAAAATACGAAATAACAATAAAAGTAGGAGTATAGAGAGCAACTTAACATTTTTAACCCTAACCCTAACCCTAACTATAATAGTAATAAGATGTGAAGAAATACGTATACTAATTAAGTTGGCTGCATAAATATCAACTCATTACACACTTGAATTACCTACAGGGGAGTTTGAATTACCGACTGGGGAGTTTGAGTTACCTACTAGACACCATCCTCGGGTGTCTTCGGTCTCTCTGTACAAGGGTTAGTCAGGATAACCTTACATGAGGATACTTCATCTTACAAGTAAACCCTGACCAAATATTCAAAATAATATAGTATTAAAAGTCCCCCATCGACACGGCTATACACTGGCTCATACGAAGAATGGTGCACATTCTACCTCTAATAACACCACTTAGCTGGATACTCCACCAGACCAGATGAATTATTGTCCTCGAATCCAGCAAAATTCAGAAATGACCACCAGAAAATTTAACTATAACATAATTAAGAGAGAGAGAGAACTTGAATTCCACTGTCCTCGAGTGTCTAGGGTCTCTCTGTACAGGGGTTTGCCAGGACAACCTGACATGAGGATACTTCCCCCCTATAAGTAAACCCTAACCAATTATTCAAAATAACATAGTATTTGAAACCCAAATAAGATCCCCTTGACACGGCTATACCCTGGCTCATATGAGGAATTGTGCATCATCTCCTAGTAATGTTACCTCAAATAATAGTACTTAACTCCACCAGACTAGATGAATTCTTGTCCTGGAATCCGATAAGACCAAGAGACCACAAGAAAGATATACTATAACATAGTCAATGGTCAATTGGGGAGAGAGAAATTAATGTTCTTAACTTCTTCACTAACTCAACGTTTGGCAGGTAATGGAATATTCGAATATCTATGTATCTCATATTGAGAGCAAGTGTACGCCACAGGAAGGAGCCCTTTGGGTGCTATTTTACTTATAGGTCGATCAAGTTAATTGTGTTCATGTAAAAGCATTATTTTGTACTTACTCAGTCATATTTTATCTCTCACGCCCCGAAAAAATTTTTTAAAATATCAAGCAGAACTTTAATTAGAACGATTTTTCCATTTCCATAAGTGTTATATGAAATGGCGAGTCTGCGATTTTCGGAGTGGCCGGTTAGTGGCCGGTTAGCTAACTAAGGGCAGATAAGTGTCGCGAAAAGTTACCATGTAAATATGAAAAAAGAAAAAACCCCAAGAAAATTATATCGTGGAAAGTATCCCGGTGAACAAAGTAAAAATAATTATTTAATTTTCTATTTTTTAATTTAATAAATATATATTTTATTATTATTGCTTATGTGTTTCTTTCTTTTTATAATCCTAACAATAAAAACGGAGTTAATGCCCTTGTCTATTCTACCGACCGCTCACAGCCCAAAATGTCGGCTCGGGCACAAATACAGGTTGAACATCGAAATGGAAAAATCGTTCTAATTAAAGTTCTGCTTGATATTTTAAAATTCTTTTTCGGGGCGTGAGAGATAAAATGTGACTGAGTAAGTACAAAATAATGCTTTTACATGAACACAATTAACTTGATCGGCCTATAAGTAAAATAGCACCGCCCTTTGATTTCTGAGAACTTCGGCTGAAGTAAAATTAGACAAAAGAGTAAATATATAACGTGTGTGCTTTTCTTTCTTTATTAGTTTTATTTATTAATTACTCTTTCCTCTGGTCCAGGCAAGCGAGAATCCATTGCATCCCAAATTAGCCGAACGACAATGAGAATGTCATCAAACCAGAAATAAGTTATCTTTTGAAGAATAAAGGGAGTGGTGGGTGGTTGGGTTAGGGTTAATACCTTACCGACGCCCACCCAAGTTCCATACCCCGGAATTCATCAACAAAGGTGACTAATTCTTTCAATGCTTCTTCTTCTTCTTCTTGTTGTTGTTGTTGTTGTTGTTGTTGTTGTTCTTCTTCTTCTTCT
The DNA here is from genome assembly GCA_963556195.1 of Sepiola atlantica. Classification (NCBI taxonomy): domain Eukaryota; kingdom Metazoa; phylum Mollusca; class Cephalopoda; order Sepiida; family Sepiolidae; genus Sepiola; species Sepiola atlantica. Next base: position 10,063,784 of record OY744555.1, read on the forward strand.
TCTTCTTGTTGTTGTTGTTGTTCTTCTTCTTCTTCTTCTTCTTCTTGTTGTTGTTGTTGTTGTTGTTCTTCTTCTTCTTCTTCTTGTTGTTGTTGTTGTTGTTCTTCTTCTTCTTCTTCTTGTTGTTGTTCTTCTTGTTGTTGTTGTTGTTGTTCTTCTTCTTCTTCTTCTTCTTCTTCTTGTTGTTGTTGTTGTTGTTGTTGTTGTTCTTCTTCTTCTTCTTCTTCTTGTTGTTCTTGTTGTTGTTGTTCTTCTTCTTCTTCTTCTTCTTCTTCTTCTTCTTCTTCTTCTTCTTCTTCTTCTTCTTCTTCCCGTTTTAAAATAGGAATGAATTAGGGTTAGGGTTCCCATTTAAAAATAGGAATGGGTGTGTAGGGAAACAAATGATTATCTTCATATAAATACAAAGTCAACTTCTCGTTCTACCCGCCCTTCCTGGCGGAATCATTCCCGTCTAAAGATAAACCCCTTTCATTATTATTATTACAGACGCGCGCATGCGCAGGACATTTACGGAGTCGACATTAAAGGAAACGAGCGGCTCCTCATCGTGTTAATATCCAACGAACTCTCGATATAGAAACTAATCAACTAAACAAGTCATATAATTGGTGTTTACAACAATATTCACACAAATAAATTACAGGAGAGAGAGAGGGAGGAGGCAAGGAGGGCGCGTGACCCCCCCCCCCTTCCCCGACACATAAACAGTCTCTCCCCGAAAACTTTTATACATATTTTTCCATGAAAATTTTTCCGGCAATTACTCACCTGAGAAAATAGAAAAAAAGAAAAGGAAAGACGCAGTATCTAGCTTTGTATATGTAAACAATTTTATCTTATTCTGCTCATACGTTGGTCCACTAGGAGGCAAATTCAGGAAGGAGACCCAAGCGGGTACTTGCCCACCGGTATTTTTCCGACATGTTTCTTAAAAAAAAAAGGGGGTTTTCAGATGTGGTCTTTTTAATAACTCTAACCTGTTTTTAAAATTTTTTTTTAACATAGTTCACCCTAGACAAGGCAGGCCGCCACTGTAGACGTAAGGGCTACTGAGAAGTAAGAAAAGGGATAAAGGTTGTGGGGGGTCAGTCTAAATTGGGATCTGTGCAGCGAGATATTTGTTTACAATAGTTTTTAATTTCTGCATGTCAGTTCCGTCGGGGAAACAGGGGGCAGGGAGGGAGTTCCAAAGGCCAGCAGCACGAGAAAAGAAGCTATTTGAGAAGAAAGCCCTCCGGCATCTGGGGAGCTTCACAGTGAATATATGGGATTTAGTCGATTGTCGAGTTGGTCTAGTGAACTTACAACGAGATGGCACCAGAGTAGCCAATTCATCCGAGCACAATCCATTGAAGTATTTGTAAAACAAGCACAATAATGCTACATTGCGGCGATGGGACAGGGGCTCGAGCTTGGTGGATAGTGAGGGACCTATTAAGTTGGCGACTATTTTTTGGACAGGGACTGTTGTGGAGATGTAGTCATCTTTATTAGTCTAACCTGTTGCGGAGATGTGGTCTTATTTATAACGCTAACCTGCTGTGGAGATGTGGTCTTATTTATAACCGAAACCTGTTGTGGAGATGTGGTCTTATTTATAACCCTAACCTGTTATGGAGATGTGGTCTTATTAATAACCCTAACCGGTTGTGGAGATGTGGTCTTATTTATAACCCTAACTAACCTGTTTTAGATATGTGGTCTTATAAATACCCCTAACCTTTTGTGGAAATATGGTCTCATTTATAACCCAAACCTGTTGTGGAGATGTGGTCTTTTTTATAACCCTAACCTGTTGTGGAAGTTGTGGTCTTATTTATAACCCTAACCTGTTGTGGAGATGTGGTCTTATTTATAAATCTAACCTGTTGTGGGGATGTGGTCTTATTCATAAGTCTAACCCTAACCTGTTGTGGAGATGTGGTCTTATTTATAACACTAACCTGTTGTGGAGATGTGGTCTCATTTAGAACCTAAACCTGTTGTGGAAATATGGTCTCATTTATAACCCAAACATGTTGTAGAGATGTGGTCTTATTTATAACCTTAACCTGTTGTGGAGATGTGGTCTTATTTATAACATTAACCTAATGTGGAGATGTGGTCTTATTTATAAACCTAACCTGTTGTTGAGATGTGGTCTTATTTATAACCCTAACCTGTTTTGAGATGTGGTCTTATTTATAACCCTAACCTGTTGTGGAGATGTGGTCTTATTTATAACACTAACCTGTTTTAGATATGTGGTCTAATTTATAACCCAAACCTATTGTGGAGATGTGGTCTTATTTATAACCCAAACCTGTTGTGGAGATGTGGTCTTATTTATAACTCTAACCTGTTGTGGAGATGTGGTCTTATTTATAACCCTAACCTGTTGTGGAGATGTGGTCTTATTTGTAACTCTAACCTGTTGTGGAGATGTGGTCTTATTTATAACCCAAACCTGGTGTGGAGATGTGGTCTTATTTGTAACTCTAACCTGTTGTGGAGATGTGGTCTTATTTATAACTCTAACCTGTTGTGGAGATGTGGTCTTATTTGTAACTCTAACCTGTTGTGGAGATGTGGTCTTATTTATAACCCTAACCTGTTGTGGAGATGTGGTCTTATTTGTAACTCTAACCTGTTGTGGAGATGTGGTCTTATTTATAACCCAAACCTGTTGTGGAGATGTGGTCTTATTTATAACACTAACCTGTTTTAGATATGTGGTCTAATTTATAACCCAAACCTATTGTGGAGATGTGGTCTTATTTATAACCCAAACCTGGTGTGGAGATGTGGTCTTATTTGTAACTCTAACCTGTTGTGGAGATGTGGTCTTATTTATAACCCAAACCTGGTGTGGAGATGTGGTCTTATTTGTAACTCTAACCTGTTGTGGAGATGTGGTCTTATTTATAACCCAAACCTGTTGTGGAGATGTGGTCTTATTTATAACACTAACCTGTTTTAGATATGTGGTCTAATTTATAACCCAAACCTATTGTGGAGATGTGGTCTTATTTATAACCCAAACCTGTTGTGGAGATGTGGTCTTATTTGTAACTCTAACCTGTTGTGGAGATGTGGTCTTATTTATAACCCTAACCTGTTGTGGAGATGTGGTCTTATTTGTAACTCTAACCTGTTGTGGAGATGTGGTCTTATTTATAACCCAAACCTGGTGTGGAGATGTGGTCTTATTTGTAACTCTAACCTGTTGTGGAGATGTGGTCTTATTTATAACCCAAACCTGTTGTGGAGATGTGGTCTTATTTGTAACTCTAACCTGTTGTGGAGATGTGGTCTTATTTGTAACTCTAACCTGTTGTGGAGATGTGGTCTTATTTATAACCCTAACCTGTTGTGGAGATGTGGTCTTATTTGTAACTCTAACCTGTTGTGGAGATGTGGTCTTATTTATAACCCAAACCTGGTGTGGAGATGTGGTCTCATTTGTAACACTAATCTGTTTTAGATATGTGGTCTTATTTATAACCCAAACCTGTTGTGGAGATGTTGTCTTATCTATAACTCTAACCCTACCCTGTTGTCTTTATTTATTAAAACCTGATTTTGTTTCTTTTTATCTTCCTCCCACAAGGTAAGATGTGACACAAGGTCGGGAAAGTGGGATTTCAAAAGCCAGCACACGAGAAAGTGAGCACTCTGGCCTACAAAAAATGCCTGGGCAGCTCCATCTGCATTCCCAGGTAGCGGTGCATCAGGCAGTAAGCGATAAACTTATTCCACCCCAAAGAAGGGAGGCAAAGCCTGGGAGGGTGGACCTTCTAGAACTGCACAGAACAAACCCATAGCCCGGCGGAATCAAGGCCCGAAGGCCAAGACAATACCGGTCCATAGGGTGCAGCATCGATCGGAACAGATACTACACTTTTAAAACCTGATATTTGTATATAATTTACGAGCTCTGTCAAGGGAAGTTGTTTTCTCAATCGATTGTTTTTATTTATCTTAATCTTTGATGTGTGTCAAATTTAAATTTAAATCCTCCCAAGTGAAAAGTTGAAATCATGACTCAAAAGTTTTTTTTTTTAATTTAAATATATTGTAAACTCGAACTCAGACTCTGAATAATAATAAAAAAATAACGTGCTTCTTTATTATTGGGGACGGATGAAATATTCATTTTTATTTAAGAAGAGTCAGTTTAAAGGGGAGATAATTCAAAAACAAATTTTGTAACAATAACCCATAAAGAAAAATCCAGAGGATTAGTAAGAAAATAAATTTAAAAAAGGGTACTTATGCAGTTTATGGACCGGACTCAAATAATAACGTTATTATTCACCTAACAATTTAATAAACCGAATAATTAATTACCCCCCCCCCCTCGCATTGCCATGTATCCCGGTAATTCTTTTTAAAGATACGTAAAGTTCCTCATGAAACTTGGTACATTTTAGGGTACTGATATCGATCCTGAACCAGCTTTCGTGACGTTCGACTCGGAATCGTTCGGCTGTCCTACGCAAACGCCCGAATGTTGACGAGCCGAAGCAGCGAGCAGCCGATAACATTGTTATAAATTGAAAATAAGTGCTTTCGAATACGGATTTTTTGTCAGGAAGTTTTTTTGAAGAAAATAAACCCAAAATGAATTACGAACAGCTTTGCACTGCAGTATCATCGCGAGCAAGTAAGAATAAATAATAAAATTAAAAAAAATATGTCGCGATAAAAGTAATTTTGGTACGTTTTTTTTCTTTTTTTTTGTTTCTTCAAAATAATTCCTTGTAAATAAAAATACGGTATTCATTTTATAGCAGTAACCTCGCTATGTTTTTTTCCTGTTGTTTCTTTCAAAAAAATTCCTAACCCTAACCCTTAACTTAAACCCTAACCGTAACCCTAACAAAAAAAAAACAAAAAAAAAAACAAGCAAAACATTATTATTATAGGAGACAGCACCGTATCAAAAATGTCGTCTGGTACAAATCGGCTCGTCAACTCTCGGGCGTTTGCGTAGAACAGCCGAACGCTTCCGAGTCGAACGGCACGAAAACTGGTTCAGGATCGATAAGAGCACCCATTTTAGTAGTATAAGGAACATTGCCATGCCTTATATGGTGCTTGTTTACCGTAGGACCGGAAAAAAATTATCTTTAATTTTAGGAGAGTTAAATAAAGGGGAGATAACTCTAGTTGGATTGATTTTACTATTGTAATTATTCTAAAATCAAGTTTTAAAAAATGTATACGTAAAAGGATAATTTCGTAATAAAACAATCGCAACTCATTCGGCACAAATGAAAAATAAAATGATTTTGAAAAATAAAATGATTTATTCAAATAAATTATCAAGGAAGAAGAAGAGAAAAAAACCCAGAAAAATACGTAAATGAAAAGGAAAAAAACATGAAACACAGGAAATAAAGTTTTTGAAATAAATGGCAGTTTTACACTGGGTAAAATTCGGCAATTTTTTTAAAAATAGTTCCCAGTGTCCTTTCGGAATTTTTGTTTCCACATGAAATCAGCTAGGTACGATTCCACTATTTGCGTGTGGGTGCCACATTATTCAACTTTGTTTCTTTTCTTCGCCTCATTCCACATTTGTTCAACTTGAAACTAGAGTTATCTCCCCCTTATTTGACTCTCCTAAAATTAAAGATACATTCTTTTTTCGGCCCTACGGTAAACAAGCACCTATTATCTTTATTTGACTGAATGCTGAGACCCCATTTGCTACCCTGAGTGCATTTCCACCTTCATGGGAGGGTTTCTTTTTACGGCACAAGGCCAATTTTATCTTGTTTCCACAAGTAAGATGTGACCCAAGTTCGGGTCGGGAAAATGGGACTTGAAAAGCCAGCGTCCGAGAAGGTGAGCACTCTGGCCATTAAAAATTGCCTGGGCAGCCCCGTCGGCATTTCCACCTTCATGTATTATTTACTCCTCTTCAGGAGTTAGGAACAAGGCCAGTTTTATCCTACTCCCACAAGTAAGATGTGACCCAAGGTCGGGTCGGAAAGTGGGGTTTGAAAAGCCAGCGCTCGAGAGGTGAGCACTCTGACCATCAAAAATTGCTTGGGAAGCCCCGTCGGCATTCCTCGGTAGGGGCGCCTCAAGCAGTAAGCAATTAACTTACTCCTCCCCAAAGAGGGGAGGCAAAGCCTGGGAGGGTGGACCTCCTAGAACTGCACAGGACAATCCCATAGACCGGCGTAAATCAAGTCCCGAAGGACAAGACAATACCAGTCTATGGGGTGCAGTATCCATCGGAACAGATACTACACTTTGATCTTAGCCAAAAGTGGGGAAGAACGAAATCGTAAAAAGTGTCCCATTTCACTCCGCAGGTTTAGCCTACTTTGAATATGATTGGATTTTATTTAGGCAAAAAAAAAAAAAAAAAATACAAACAAATATTTTAAAGAAAAAAACAATGCATATAAATATGCAGCCCCCCCCCCCCCCACGCCCCAAATAAAATCTAAAATAACGTTTTTTGAATATTTCTTTCAACACGTGTTCGCTAGGGTGCGATTCTAAGTGGCCAAAAAGTGGGTGCTCACTTTACGTATAACTTATATAGGAAAGTGATCCCCTACCCCTCCTAAAATCTAAAATAATAAAAATTTTAATTACTTTTTTTCATAGCGGATATTTGTTATGGCTGTTTACATGTAATTTGCCAAAAAAGTAGAATTTTTATTTATTTAGAGGGATAAATGTGAGGGGTGAGATTCTGTGGCCAAGAAATGGGTGCTCACTTTATGTATAACTTATATAGGAAATAAAATCTAAAATAATAAAAATTTTCATAATTTCTTTTCTTACCGGATATTTGTTGAGGTTGTTTACATGTAATTTACCCCAAAAAGTAGAAACTTTTTTTTTTAGGGGGCGAAATACGAGGGGTGCACTTCTATAAATTTTCCAATTTTTTTACATTACCCATAACTTTCACGGTGCAATTTTACTTATAGGCCGATGCAGTTAATTGTTTTCATGTAAAAGCATTATTTTGTACTTACTCAGTCATATTTTATCTCTCACGCCCCGAAAAAGAATTTAAAAATATCAAGCAGAACTTTAATTAGAACGATTTTTCCATTTCCATAAGGGTGATATGAAATGGCGAGTCTGCGATTTTCGGAGTGGCCGGTTAGCTAACTAAGGGCAGATAAGTGTTGCGAAGAAAAAAAAAACAAAAAAAACAATAAAGTTATATCGTGGAAAGTATCCCGGTGAACAAAGTAAAAATAATTATTTAATTTTCTATTTTTTAATTTAATAAATATATATTATATTATTATTGCTTATGTGTTTCTTTCTTTTTATAATCCTAACAATAAAAACGGAGTTAATGCCCTTGTCTATTCTACCGACCGCTCACAGCCCAAAATGTCGGCTCGGGCACAAATACAGGTTGGACATCGAAATGGAAAAATCGTTCTAATTAAAGTTCTGCTTGATATTTTAAAATTCTTTTTCGGGGCGTGAGAGATAAAATATGACTGAGTAAGTACAAAATAATGCTTTTACATGAAAACAATTAACTGCATCGGCCTATAAGTAAAATAGCACCACTTTCACGTAAGAATGTATTGCTCCGAGGCAACACCGTGTTTTCTCGCTGGTAATAAATTAAATTTTGCTCAAGCATCTCCTCTCTTCTCTCAATATATTCCAATGTGGATGCTCGGGGTCATCGCCCTCTTTCTCTACACGCCACTGGTTTAGACCTAGGGAGCGCAGTCAAAATAAATACTACAATTACTAACTACCTCATTTAATTGAATATTTTCATTATATTTTTAAAAAAAAGTTAAATAAATCATTTGTCATTCAACTTTCTAACTCGACGCATATTTATTACTTTCTTTTCAGGTTGTGCACGTTCTGCTTTCTGCTTACCGTTGATAAGTAGATTATGCTTATGCGTCGCTTTTCACCGTCAGGTGGCGCTGGAAGACGACCACGAGTTCTAGGAGGTGCACCCTCCCAGGCTTTGGGGAGGAGTAAGTTTATTGCTTACTGTTTGAGGCGCCCCTACCGGGGAATGCCGACGGGGCTGCTCAGGCAATTTTTAATGGCCAGAGTGCTCACCTTCTCGGCACTGGCTTTTCAAATCCCACTTTACCGACCTTGTGTCACATCTTACCTTGTGGGAGGTAGATAAATAGCAGTTCTTTCTCGGCATTTTGGCTAAGATGAAAGTGTAGTATCTGTTCCGATGGATACTACACCCCATAGACCGGTAGCGTCTTGGCCTTCGGGCCTTTATTCCGCCGGTCTGTGTGTTTGTTCTGTGCAGTTCTAGGAGGTCCACCCTACCAGGCTTTGCCTTCTCACCCTTTGAGAAAGGGTTAGTTTATTTCTAATCGCATGAGGCGCACCTACCGGGGAATGCCGACGGGACTGCCCAGACATTTTTTGAGGGTCATAAGTGCTCTTCATCTAGGGTGCTGACTTATCAAATCCCACTTTCCGACCGTGTGTCCCATTTTACCTGTGGGAGGTAGATAAATAGACTCTCTCTCTCTCCCTATCCCTCTCTTCAGTTCCGGCCACGACAGACGGTAGTCATCGGAGACGCTGCTTGTTTCTTTGTCTGACCCACAAAATCACACATTTTCAAATTCATAAACACGTTTTTCTCGGTAAGAGATTTTTCTTCACACACGCATTCATATTCCTACAGAGACAATTTATTCTCCCGAACATTTTATTTTAACGTACACAAATTCTTTATTGAACATATTTTCCTATGTGCGTTTCAATCATATGAACTATTTCAACTCCACACACATCATACATACATACATACATACATGCATACACACATACATACATACATGCATACATACATACATACATACATACATACATACAACATTCATTATTCCACATTACCCACTGTATACGTATTGATGCACTCTGTCTCATTGTCGTTACACACGTTCAATAAACGCTTTATTTAACCAACCGATTGCCTGTGAATTATTATTTTGCCTTGCATGTGACATTGCTTGTTCTATGAGCATGGAACCGAGATCCCCCTAGAAACCCGACAAGGGGAAGAAGAAAAAGAAAACTAACACGAAAAAAGGGAGTAGAGGGAGGAGGAGGAGGCGGCAGAGGATGAAGAAGAAGGCTTACTAAAAACAAATAAGGTAGAAGCTTTATTTAAACAACCTATTGCCTGTGAATTATTATTTTGCCTTGCATGTAACATTGCTTGTTATATGAGCATGGAACCGAGAACCCCCTAGAAACCTGACAAGGGGAAGAAGAAAAAGAAAAATAATACGAAAAAAGGGAGTAGAGGGAGGAGGAGGAGGCGGCAGAGGATGAAGAAGAAGGCTTACTAAAAACAAATAAGGTAGAAGCTTTATTTAAACAACCTATTGCCTGTGAATTATTATTTTGCCTTTCATGTAACATTGCTTGTTCTATGAACATGTAACCAGGATTCCTCCTAGAATCCCGACACCATAAAGATCTGCCAGCTAAAACATTAGATAACTCGACGAAAACAGAAAAGGAAGAATATCAAATTATTATCGAGACGTTCTTGGCCCAAGCGATGGCGATTAATCTTCGAGGCAAGATCCGAAGAATGACAGTATGCTGATTGGTGAACGCCGAACAAGAAAACCGTATTAACCTTTGCATCGAGGCATAGCGAAATTCGGGCGGAAGTGAACATACAAAGATGATATTTTTCTTCAAAGAAATAGGCACACGATTAAATCACGCTTCATTGTTGTCTTCAGTCTAATAGAATTACCAAAAAAAAAAAATGGTGCTTATGTAGATGAGGGTACATATGAAAAAACGCATGTGAAAATCGCCGTTCCAAATAAATTTACCGGAAAACTCTTTGATATACTTATGTATCAGGCAAAAATAGGTATCTTCACAAAAAATTAGCAAAAATTATCATATGGAATTTTAATTGAAATTTTTTTTTTTTTTAAATATATTTCACCCGAAACAAGACAGGCCGCCACTGTAGACGTAAGGGGTTACTGAGAATTTGGGTGTAGGTTTTGGGTGTCACCGCAAGTTGGGAGCAGTGTAGCGAGATGTCTGTTTACATTAGTTTTAAACCTCTGCATGTCAGGACTGTCGGTGAAACAGGGAGCAGGGAGGGAGTTCTAGAGGCCAGCGGCACGAGGAAAGAACCTATTAGAGTAGAAGGCTCTCCGGCATCTGGGTACCTCCACAGAGAATGGATGTGATTTATCTGATTGTCGAGTTCGTCTAGTGTATTTACGTCGAGGGGGCACCAGAGCAGCCAGTTCATCTGAGCACAATTAAAAATAAAAAATCATTTTTATCGTTTTTTATGGACCAACCATTGATTAAAACGAAAAACACGTAAATCAGGGGGACATAACTCTGTCTGTCATATAAACAAGTAATAAATGAATAACGGGCGGCAAAATACGATGCAACGGATGTTTCTTTCTAATTAAAATTCTACTCGATAATTTTCCTTAATTTTTGGTGAGGATACTTACTTTTGCCTGATATGTAAGTATAAACAAGAGTTTATTTTTTTGGCATTGCGTTTTCCATATGTGCCCTCATCTGCATAAGCACCCAAAAACATATTTTGGACAGAAACAGAGTGAAGTACCTGTTCTTATTCTTTTAGACAGAGGCGACTTTTAGTTTTGTTACAATCCAGTGTCCTTTTTGCCGAGCTAAATTCACTCCCCATTAAAAACTGACCTTGTGTCTAACTTTTCACTTTCACTTTCTTGCTCAGAGCAAAGTGTAGTATCTTTTTTTTATACTACACTTCGTCTACCTGTCAGTGAAGGAGAAATCTTTCTAGACCGAGGCCATTTAAATTTTGTGTTCCAATCCAGAGTGCCCCTTTTTGGGGGAGCTGGATTCTCCCCACATTAAAACAGACCTAGTATCTAACTCTGCCCCCGTGGGGAGGCAAGTAAATAGAGAAGAGGCTTTGATTTATTTTATCCACAAGGGGAGTTTGAATTATCTACTAAACACAATCCTCGAGTGTCTTCGGTCTCTCTGTACAAGGGTTTGTCAGGATAACCTAACATGAGGATACTTCACCCTACAAGTGAACCCTGACCAAATATTTAAAATAACATAGTATTCGAAGCCCAAATAAAATCCCATCAACACGGCTATACGCTGTCTCATACAAAGAATGGTGCACCTTTTTAAAGTAATGTTACTTCAAGTAACGTCACGTAACTGGATACTCCACCAGACTAGATGAATTCTTGTCCTGGAATTCGGTAAGACCAAGAGACCAAAAATAAAGATATTCTACAACATAGTTTGGGGTTGACTGCGGTGGTGAGCTGAATGGATATAGCAGCTGTAGCTACTATGAAACCCAGGGAGTCCAGGATGTGACAGTCAATTGTCGAAAAAGATTCAAATGAATGTGAAAAACTTTGAGTGGACAAGATTGAGACAACTATGAAATGGGGAAGGGTGAGAATATAATTGAAAGTGCCTTGGGGGGGGGGGTTGTGGTGAGGTGTGGAGAAGAAAATTAATGTTCTTAACTTCTTTACTAACTCAACATTTGAGAAATAAAGGAGAATTTTAATAAAATATTCGAATGTCTGTGTCTCATATAGAGATCAAGTGTTAGCACTAGGAAGGGGCTACTTTGATTTCTGAGAACTTCGACTGAAGTAAAATGAAACAATAAAAAGAGACATATAATGTTCTGAACTTCTTTACTAACTCAACGTTTTACAGGTAGAGGAGAATTTTAATAGAATATTTAAATGTCTATGTATCTCATATAGAGATCAAGTGTTAGCCCCAGGAAAGGGGCCCCTTGATTTCTGAGAACTTCGACTGAAGTAAAATGAAACAATAAAAAGAGACATATAATATTCTTAACTTCTTTACTAACTCAACGTTTGAGAGGTAAAGTAGAACTTTAATGGAATATTTGAATATCTATGTATCTCATAAAGAGATCAAGTGTTAGCCCCAGGAAGGGACCGCTTGATTTCTGAGAACTTCGACTGAAGTAAAATGAAAAAAAAAAAAATATATATATATATATATATATATATATATATATATATATATATATATATATAGATTTAGATTTTTCACTTATAAAATAGATCATTCAGTGAAGACCGGGGTTGTTCCAATAAAAAACAAGCTCGATGATACTCGATTACAGAGTACAGAGCATTTATATGTGATTTCATGAAGGCTTACCAAAGCATTCCTTTCAGGACACCAATGATCACCATTAAAGATATTTTTTTTTCTTAGTGACCCCAACTATTGCAACGCCACATTGTGTATTGTCGGCAGTTGAAACCAGTATTCCAGACATTTAATTTCCCTGATGATCTGCCAAGCAAGTAACTGCTTGGTAGTGAAACACGTGTAGGAAAAAACATTTAATTTGAATAAGTAGTATTTGTAAGAAAAAATATCTTTAATGGTGATCATTGGTGTCCTGAAAGGAATGCTTTGGTAAGCCTTCATGAAATCACATATATATATATATATATATATATATTTGTTATTGTTTATTATCTATGTACGTATACGTTCTGTTCTTTTTAATCGGGACTCATCAACATTGAGATATGACTATTCACTACTGGTCATGCGATTCGAAACCCCGGATCACAAAATATTTTTCTGTTCCCCAAATAGGTTGAAGTCATTGATCCAATTATGGGAGTAACAGGCAGAGATAGTCCCCCTCGACACGGCTATATATTGGCTCATACGAGGAATGGTGCACCTTCTGCAATAATGTTACCCTAAGTAACAATAATTACTTAGCTGGATACTCCACCAGACCAGATGAATTCTTATTCTGGAAACTAGTCAATTGTGAAGAGGAAAATTAATGTTCTTAACTTCTTTACCAACTGAACGTTTGACAGATAAGGTAGATCATTAATCATTCTATCATTAATAGAATATTCGAATATCTATGTATCTCATATAGAGATCAAGTGTTAGCCACTTGATTTCCGAGAACTTCGACTGAAGTAAAATGAAACAAAAAAAGAAAATTAAATAAAACAAAAATAAATATGTATCCTCCAAGGCATACTAAATTGTGATCTCTTAAAATTTAAGTCTCGTTTTGTCCGCTTAATGAACAGGTTTAATGTTGGGAGAAAGGAAATTTAAGAGATAGATAGATAGATAGATAGATAGATAGATAGAGAGAGAGAGAGAGAGAGGGAGAGAGAGAGAGAGAACATTAATGGCATATTCGAATATATATATATGTATCTCATATAGAGATCAAGTGTTAGCCTTAGGAAAGGACCCTTTGATTTCTGAGAACTTCGATTGAAGTAAAGTGAAACAAAGACATATAAATATCACTATATTCAGTTATCTATTTATATCTGTTCAGCAATTTCATATATATATATATATATATATATATATATATATGAAATACTGAAATACATGTATATAAATATATATATAATATTTATAAATAAATATTAAATTATTTATACCTACAGACGCTAGCGTTTCAAGCTTATTGCTCTCATCAGTGCAGGGAAGTAACAATTTCAGACGGTCGGGAGGCGCGAACCCGGTACACAGAGTCAGCCATATCCACTCGGCCCACGGAAACTGTCACGTAATATAGGGAAATTAAGATCTATATGTACCTAGAAGCGGGCACAGATAGAAGACTAGTCGAGAGTGTTCGACGAACGTATTCGGAACTTTGCATTAGAGCTTTTTGACAGTCTATTTTTAACTTCCCCGAGAGTGCTCAACTTTAATTTCTTAAAGGGGCTTAGTATAATATTTATAAATAAATATTAAATTATTTATACCTACAGACGCTAGCGTTTCAAGCTTATTGCTCTCATCAGTGCAGGGAAGTAACAATTTCAGACGGTCGGGAGGCGCGAACCCGGTACACAGAGTCAGCCATATCCACTCGGCCCATGGAAACTGTCACGTAATATAGGGAAATTAAGATCTATATGTACCTAGAAGCGGGCACAGATAGAAGACTAGTCGAGAGTGTTCGACGAACGTATTCGGAACTTTGCATTAGAGCTTTTTGACAGTCTATTTTTAACTTCCCCGAGAGTGCTCAACTTTAATTTCTTAAAGGGGCTTAGTATAATATTTATAAATAAATATTAAATTATTTATACCTACAGACGCTAGCGTTTCAAGCTTATTGCTCTCATCAGTGCAGGGAAGTAACAATTTCAGACGGTCGGGAGGCGCGAACCCGGTACACAGAGTCAGCCATATCCACTCGGCCCACGGAAACTGTCACGTAATATAGGGAAATTAAGATCTATATGTACCTAGAAGCGGGCACAGATAGAAGACTAGTCGAGAGTGTTCGACGAACGTATTCGGAACTTTGCATTAGAGCTTTTTGACAGTCTATTTTTAACTTCCCCGAGAGTGCTCAACTTTAATTTCTTAAAGGGGCTTAGTATAATATTTATAAATAAATATTAAATTATTTATACCTACAGACGCTAGCGTTTCAAGCTTATTGCTCTCATCAGTGCAGGGAAGTAACAATTTCAGACGGTCGGGAGGCGCGAACCCGGTACACAGAGTCAGCCATATCCACTCGGCCCACGGAAACTGTCACGTAATATAGGGAAATTAAGATCTATATGTACCTAGAAGCGGGCACAGATAGAAGACTAGTCGAGAGTGTTCGACGAACGTATTCGGAACTTTGCATTAGAGCTTTTTGACAGTCTATTTTTAACTTCCCCGAGAGTGCTCAACTTTAATTTCTTAAAGGGGCTTAGTATATATATATATATATATATATATATATATATATATATATACATGTATTTCAGTTTATATTAAAAAGTATTTTTCAGATATATGTCCTTTATAATAGGATCCAAATTGTTTAAAAAAAGTTTCCGGCTTCAAAGTATATATACTGGTTGGTTACTGTTGTGGGGTACAAATCACCCCTATTGAAGAACTAATGGAAGCAACCATCTATAATAAATACCATGGTTGCAAAGACTCAACAGAGGACATTCCTATCATGTTTTACCGCATGGTAGGAATCCGGTCATCTCCTACCACATTTAGTGGCGTTACTGTATTGCTATGATATAAATACATTGTATATTTTAACCTGTCACAATTTGTGGTTGTTATCTTTGTGACCCCTAGCACGGGTCTACAACAGTTACTTTCCAATGACAAAAATAAATAAATAAATCAGTCCACAATAATAAATTTTAATAATTTTTTTTATTTCTTTATTTCGGCGAATGTCTATATATTTTTTTTATTTCGTCTTACGTGCGTTTCGCAACTTGGTAAGAAAAACGTAGTTTTTGGTTTACCTATCTTCTCTTAAGCAAATAATCATTTAACGATATAAAAAAAAACAAGCACACTATTCCAAAACAAATAAGAAGAAAGGCGATCAATAAAAATGAGAAGAGCGACAAGTCAAAAATACGAAAAAAAAACCCCACTTTAAAGATGACAGTTAGAGATAAATACCACCCACCCCGCCTAAACATCTAGAACAACGTAAGCCGATTCTCAAGCCGCCATCTTGGAACCAAGTAAAACGGAGCTATGATCGTTACGTTTCGATTTAGAAGTCAAAACCGGACAAAACCTCGAAAAACATTTGGAAATGTCAATTGATAAAATATTGTTAGCCCTAAATTTAAATAATGATATTTATAAAGTGTTAGATTTTTTTTTGATACGAAAATGCATTTAGCATGGAGACTTTTTCTTTCCATTCATTATTTTCAATCCTCTCATAATATTCATCATAATTTTACTCATCCTCGTGGTTACTAAATAGTAAAATACCTCTTTCAGCATATTTGACACCAATGTTGCGGTGCAGGGAGCGGAGTCTAAATATTTGAAAACTTTAAAATAAGGATATTTTGGGAATTCTAGGAGTCAGAGTAGGAATATTTTTGGCACTTGTGCAGATGCGGTACACGAGCCGAAATTTATTTTAGAAGAGTTCCAATGGTGTTAGGGGCAGACAACTCCCTTTTTTTAGTACGCAATTTCTCCGAAAATGGAAAATATGCATTTTTTAAAAATAAGAAGTCATGCAAATTCAATTAATAGAACAATTTTCGAAGAAATAACAATTTTACAGTTTTAAAAGAAATATTTTTCTGTTTTTTTTTTCTTCTCTTGTTGGTGCTTGTTGCTTAAAAGTCCGAAAAAAGATTTCTTTGTCTTTTAATGTTTAAGAGGTAAATAAGGGGCAGTAACTCTTAATTGTAATTTTGAGCCAGATTTTATATTTAATTTCTATCAAGCCTGATATTCTCTTAAATTGAAATCATGGATCTGAACTTGTTCCAGTTTGAAGACGTACTATATTTTACATCAGAAACAGCAAAACAGATTGATTTTTTGCAAGCGCATGGACTTATTTCTGGAGAAGAGACCTGCAATTGTGGGCATAACATGCGACTTGTGCCATCACGAGTGAAAACGGATGGCTTCCATTGGCGTTGTACGAGCGGATACTGTGCAAGTAAAATGTCTATTAGACGTAACAGTATATTTGATAAATCGAAATTACCGATTCGCAAAATATTGAAATTTATTTATTTATGGGCGAAGGGCAAAGCTGACTTTGAATTCGTAAAATCTGAGTGCTCAATTACGAGTAACAAAGCTATCGTAAAATGGAGGTTGAGGATGCGGGAATTCTGTATTGACTATTTTTTACGTCATCCGCAAATTCTAGGAGGTAACGGACGTACCGTGAAAATAGACGAAAGTCTATTTTCACGAAGGAAAAGCCACACCGTTACGAGGCGGTTGTGGGTATTTGGTGGCTATGAGAAAGCCACAAAATCCGGTTTTCTGGTCACTGTGCCTTCAAGGGATGCAGCTACATTGATTCCCATAATCAAGCAATATATCAGACCGGGAACGACGATTGTGTCTGATTGTTGGCAAGCATACAATCGCCTTGGTGCCGAAGGATTCCATCATTTGCGTGTGAATCACAAATACAATTTTGTTGATCCACAAACCGGGGCCACCACCAACCACGTTGAACGTATGTGGTGTGAAGCAAAAAGTAATAAAATTGAATGTGGCACCCACACGCAAATGGTGGATTCCTATCTCGCAGAATTCATGTGGCGGCAGAAATTCAAACCTGTAAATGCTTTTGCCCAAATTTGCAAACAAATTGCTGAATTTCATTCAGTATAAAACCCAGTAAAAAACCCAAGTATAAACACAATAAATGCGTAAATTTTCAATAAATTCTTAAATTTTCCATTTATGTATACTTTGTTGTTCATTTATTACTAATTAATTTTCTGTAAATTACGTTACATGTAATAACAACAGTTGATAAGAGTTACTGCCCCTTATTTACCTCTTATACAGTAAAAGACAAAGAAATCTTTTTCGGACTTTTAAGCAACAAGCACCCTCTTGTTTTTTAAACGGGATAGAATTCAGAAATCTGTAGGGGGGGTGCAGAAAATTTCTGCCGCCACATAAATTCTGATAAATAGGATTCCAGAATTTACGTGTGGGTCCCATATTCTAATTTGTTCCTCCTCTTGGCTTGTTGCCACATGCTTTCCACATGATTGGTTGTCGCACCTGTCGAAGGATCGAGAAAATTATGCTTATGATTTACACGCAAATGGTGAAATCCTATTCAAGGCATTCACGTCGATTACGTCCATTTTCGGAGAAGCTAGAAATTATGTACTTAAAAAAACAGAGTTGTCTGCCCCTTCTTACACAATTGGAACTCTTCTAAAATAAATTTCGACTCGTGTACCGCATCTGCACAAGTGCCATATTTTTGGAATTCTAAGAGGCGTAGTCGGACTTTCTTCTTCTTCTTTCGTGTGAATCAGATGATTTTGGTGTTGGCATTAGTTCCCCCAATGTTTTTCAAGTTCGAAATCTTTCTGGAAAGACATTGGGTACTTACAAGAAGGACCACGAGAAGGTTGCCAACATCCCTAAGTGAAAGTGATACTGTAGAACCGACTGGATTCGAACTTGGAACACCCAGGTCTTCAGTCCGTGTCGATATCTACTTAACCACCGTCACCTCCCGGAGTCGGACCTTATACCTACCGACTCGCCAACCCTATGACACCCGAGAAGTGGCAGGTCGATCGGTGCTTATGCAGATGAGCGGACCATTAAAAAATTAAAAAAAATTATTTTTTTATAAAAACAATATTATATACTTATTCAGTGTTATCTTCTTACTCACTGTGCAAAAAAGTAGAAAAAAATTATCCACTAGAACTTTAATTAAAAGTATTTTTCCATTCTGCGTATCGTAACAGCGATTCGTTCACAGAGACTTCAGTTTGTTTCTAAAGAAAGAAGATTTCGCAGGGGAGATAATCAACTTGCGAAATCATAATAAAAAACAACATGGCGTCTCTGTGAACGAATCGCTGGTACGATACGCAGAATGGAAAAATACTTGTAATTAAAGTTCTAGTGGATAATTTTTTCTACTTTTTTGCACAGTGAGTAAGAAGATAACACTGAATAAGTATATAATATTGTTTTTATCAAAAAATAATCTGCTAGTAAATATATAAATATTATGTCATGAATATAAAAAAAAAAGCTAGTCATGTTGCCAATGCAGCTTCTGTAAAGTAAACCGAGTAATAAAGACGTTGTCATATAATGTTTGTGACAGTCGTTCATTTATTCAAACGCTTCGCTGAAAGATTAACACAATAGAAGCATCATACGCAATAAACAGAAGATAGATTGCGGATCGGAAGTGCGCAGACGATTGGAAAACAAAACGTAATTCTGACAACCTCTTTCCGCTTCTTGTTTCACTTCGTGACGTACGACAATCTGATTGGCTGAGCCGTTTGGATGGGTTTGTTTTTGGCTTTTGTTATTTTCAGCTCAATCGGGATGGAATGTATTGAGAGAAGAGAGGCGATGCTTGAGCAAAATTTAATTTATCACCAGCGGCGAAACACGGTGTTACTCGGAGCAATACATCATTGCTTGAAAGTTATGGGCAATTTGTATCTTATATATATATATATATATATATATATATATATATATATATATATATATATAAGAAGCATTTCAATACTCTTGTAGTTATAAATTTGAAAACAACTTATAATAATGATATATATATATATATATATATATATATATATATATATATATATATATATATGTATTATAATATAAAATGATATATTATATGATATATTATATGATATATTATAATATAAAATGATTGACACCTTATTTTATTACCTCATTTTATATTATAATATTAATGCTCTATCCAGTATATTGAGCTTCAGTTTTTATCCGGATGTTTCACTAATTATAAGATATTAGTTGACGCTTATATCTTTTGTTGGATTACTTTATATATATATATATATATATATATATATATATATATATATATATATATATATATATATATATATGTGTGTGTGTGTGTGTGTGTGTGTGTGTGTGCATAATATATATATATATATATATATATATATATATATGTTATGCACACACACACACACACACACACATATATATATATATATATATATATATATATATATATATATATATATATATATATAATATTTATGAATAAATATTAAATCATTAATACCTACAGACGCCAGCGTTTCCAGCTTATTGCTCTCATCAGTGCAGGAAAGTAAACTCGGTTCACAGAGTCAGCCTAGAATCTGCAAGCAGTCGCCATATCCACTCGGCCAACGGAAACTGTCACGTGATTCAGGGAAATTAAGATCTATATGTACCTAGAAGCGAGCACAGACAGAAGACTAGTCGAGAGTGTTCTACGAACGTATTCGGAACTTTGCTCAACTTTAGATATATATATATATATATATATATATATATATATATATATATATATATATATATATATATATATATATATATTAGGGTAGGTCGATTTTACACCTTTTTTTAAATATTAAAAAAAGGCACGTACCGAAAGTTGTATATAGACCTATTAAATACTCATGCAAAAAATTAGATCAAAAACTTCAGCGGTTTTTTGAGCGTTTGGTATCAAAGATCGTAGACAAGAATATACTGAAAATTCCTCGTTTTTGCAAGATTTGCTTGAATATTGGTGTGAAAACCAAACAATTTTAGCATTTAAAAGCAGGGAATGT
>OY744555.1:10088948-10118948 GCA_963556195.1 Sepiola atlantica
CCTAACTCTAACCCTAACCCCTAACCCCTAACCATAACCCTAATCCCTTACCCTAACCCCTAACCCTAACACTAACCCTAACCCATACCCTAATCCTTAAACCCTAACTCCTAACCCTAACCTTTACCCTTACCCCTAACTCTAACACTAACCCTAACCTCTAACCCTAACCCTAACCCTAATCTCTAACACTAACCCTAACCCTAACATTAACCCTAACCCATACCCTAATCCTTAACCCTTAACTCTAACCCTAACCCCTAACCCTAACTCTAACCCCAAACACTAACCTCAACTACCTAAGCAGTACTTTCTCGCATAATCCCTTCTTATCATTCCACATTGCTCAGACCAGAGAGCACTAAGTACACCTTGTTTTGTTTGTTTTGATTGTCTGTCGAATCATGCGAGATTGAATTTAATTCCATTAAATTTAACACAACTCATTAAATATCGAATTATAAGTAATTAATCTTTGATCTAATTATCTAATTATCTCATTTAAATCAATTTATGTTTCTTTTATTAGCGATCAACGGCGACGAATCAATATATGTAATAACATGAGTTCCGAAAACACATTCTGGTTTAATAGCGGCTCTTAGTATGGGAAACATTGCTCGATCTCATGCTACATGCGATGGGCGTTCATCCATTTCCCATAGCAGTAGATTAATGAAACTTGGCACAGTTATTAGTCTTTCTCTACATAGGAACCACCCAGAGTTATGCATTTCTCCCATCGTTTGATGCAGCTCTGGACACCGTTTTTGTAGAACACCCCAGGTTGGTCCTCCAACCACGTCGTAACTTCAGAAATCAAGGCTGCATCATCTGGGAAACGCTTTCCTTTCAAAAACGATTTCATGGCTGGGAAGAGATAAAAGTCAGAGGGTGCAAGGTCAGGAGAGTAAGTGGGATGGGGGAGGATTTCATAGCCACACGCTCGTGCTTCTAATTTTGCGACATGCGAGTTGTGGACCGGATTGTTGTCCTGCAGGAGAAGGATACCTTTGCTGATCTTGCCCCGCCTCTTGATTTTGATAGCTTCTCTTAATTTAATCAAAAGTGAAGCGTAATAGGCTCCTGTAATTGTGGTACCCTTTGCCAGGAAATCTGTCATCACTACTCTGTCCTGGTCCTAGAAGACTGTGAGCATGACCTTGCCAGCGGAGGGATGCACCCCTGCCTTCTTTGGTAGTAGTGAGTCCAAGTGTTTCCACTACATTGACTGGGCTTTGGTCTCTGGATCATAGTGATGGACCCAAGTTTCATCCTGTGTAATCAGTCTTTTGAAAAACTTTGACTCATCTTCTTGGCACAAATTCATCCTCGAGCACTCGACGCGTTCTTGCTTCTGGAAAGGTGTGAGCAACCTGGGAATCCATCTGGCAAACACCTTATGCACATGCAAATGGTTATGAATGATAGTTTCCACAGACCCTTTACTAATCTTGACCTCTTCGGCTCTTTGGCGAATCATAATGCGTCGGTCTTCCAAAATGGCAGCCTCAACTTGACGAACAGAGGCCTCATCAATGGCAGAAGAGGGACGACCAGGTCTGAGAGCTGTTTCCACAGACTTCCGGCCATGTTTGAATTAACGATGCCAGCGTTTTACAAGGTCATATGATGGGGCATCATCATCATCATAAGTTTCTTTCATTTCACCAAAAGTCTCCTTTGGTGCGCATCGTTTCAAATACAAAAACTGGATCACTGCTCAACACTCAACTGGCTCCATTTCACGCCTGACTCAGTTCAAACACCTGTAAATCAGAAACCATAATTAGTTCAGGGCTGTTTTTGGCAACATTACCCATACAGATATAAATCATTACACACGCAAAATTTCATCTAGATCAGACAACTGGATGTGGGTCAGGAGCATTACTTATTGAACGCCCCTCGTATTGCGTCAAAGAATGTCGACAGACACTTATGTATGAAATACAATTGTAATATGTATATAATATATTTTTATGACTCAGCTGACAAAAATTGATCCCTCAAATTCGCTATTTTTCTCTCGATCTCAATTCAGATTAGTTAATATAACAATTTTGGACACTCTCCACAATTGTAATGCCCATTCCGATATTTCCCCTACGGATTAAATGTAACCATGCCCCCAGTGTATTTTCGTCCGCTGAAATTTGCAGGTGTATTTATATGAAACCACCAGGTGTTTATTCTTCCGGCCAGGTTTGTGTATGTGTCAATCAACCAGGTTTTATTTCTTCCGACCAGCTGTTATCCTAGATCCGATATTCAACACTCAGTTGCACCTCTAAAGTCTATCTTTATTGGTTTGTGTTGAGGCGGAAGTGAACGACCTCTAATTTCGAAGCTTTATATAACTCGTGGGCGAGTTGAATAGTTTCCGTTCCTTCTTTTCTCCAATGCGTGCGCGCTGACTTTTTAAATCAACCTTTAAGTCCTGCCTTGGCCTTTTGGCTAAGATCAAAGTGTAGTATCTGTTCCGATGGATACTGCACGCCTGTCCTGTGCAGTTCTAGGAGGTCCACCCTCCCAGGCTTTGCCTCCCCTCTGGGGAGGAGTAAGTTTATTGCTTACTGTCTGAGGCGCCCCTACCGGGGAATGCCGACGGGGCTGCCCAGGCAATTTTTAAATGGCCAGAGTGCTCACTTTCTCGGGCGCTGGCTTTTCAAACCCCACTTTCCCGACCCGACCTTGGGTCACATCTTACTTGTGGGAGTAAGATAAAACTGGCCTTGTGCCTAACTCCTGGAGAGGAGTAAATAAACGTGAAAATTTAACTTCTTGGCCTTTTGGCCAAGATCAAAGTGTAGTATCTGTGCCCTAACCCTAACCCTAACCCTAACCCTAATCCCTAACCCTAACTCAAGCCCTAACCCTAACCCTTACCATTACCCCCAACCCTAACCCCAAATCTAACCCTGACTCTCACCCTAAACCTAACCCTAATCCCAACCTCAACCTTAACCCCAACCCTAACCCCTAATCCTAACCTCCCAGCCTCTTTACACACACGCACATTACTGGAATGTGTAAAACAAAAAATAGCTTTCGAACCATTCGTTTGTAATGTACAGACATTACTTATTTTTACTTTGCACCAAAGAAAGAAATTAACGCCAAACAAAAAAAATATATAATAGAGTTTATTTCTCAAATCCTAATCCTAACCCTTACCATAACCCCAACCCTAACCCTAACCCCTAAACCTAGCCCTAACTAGTACCCTAAACCTAACCCTAACCATAACCATAACCCAAACCCCACCCACACCCCACACCCAACCCCAACTTTAACACCAACCTCAACTCTAACCCTAACCTTTACCCTAATCTCCCAACCTTTTTACACACACGCACACAACGCACATTACTGGAACGTGTTAAACAAACAAATAGCTTACGAACCTTTTGTTACTTATTGTTCCTTTGCACGAAAGGAAGAAATTTACAAAGCGTGTTTGGCCACTCGACCATAAAACAAATAATTAATAACATTTGTTTAATTTGTAGAAAGCTGTCTGTCCTTTATTTGAACACTTCCTCTGCGCTCACATTACATTTTGGGAAGTCGCCCAGATCTGGGAACGGACCAATGAGTTTGTGAAGGGTTCTTCAACATTACAACAAAGGACGTTTTCCCGCCATTTCGATGATTTATATTTAATTGCATTTATGCAGACACCATCTTCGCATTCAAACAAAACACACAACTTTTAGGTATTGATTGTTTGGTTTCATCTTTTATTTCTTCTCGTGTGATTTTGATTGCGTCTATGCATCTATGGAAGATACTAGCTGTACCGAGCCGTCGTTGCCCGGGATTCATTATTTTAATTTTAATTTAAAAAAAAAAGAAGTAAATTACGAAGGGATGGAAAACATTAAAAGCTCAAAAGGGACATAACTGGAATTTTTATCCATAATAAAACATACAAATTATCTTCCTTTATATTTTGAGTCTGTTAGTTCATTATTTAAAAGTGTCTCCATTGTAATACTCTTTTTGCCGGAATAATAATTTTCGGGAAAAAATGAATCTAAGTAAAATTTTTAAATGCAAGAATAAAACATGCAAGAATAAAAGTAAGAAATCGCTTCTCAGAATCGAATATCGATACATTTCTATTTAGGTTCAATATTGAAAATCCGACAATATAACTTTATATATATATATATAAAAATAATTATATGTATGTCGCAAAGTATGTAAAAAAGAAAGCTCAAAATGTAAGGCAGTTAGCTGATCTTTTTACCTTTAAGCTAAAGTATAAATTATCTTCCTTACAGTTTGAGTTTTATGTGATTATTTAAAATTGTCTCCACTGTAATAATCTTCCTTGCTAGAATAATTATTTTCGAAAAGAAACTAAAGCGAATTACATTTATTAATGTAATTAACATGCTGCAATAATGATAACACGAAGAACTCGCTAGTCAGAAGCAAACATCAATATATCAGATGCATTGCTATTTAGGTCTAACTTAAATTTATATATTAGATCATCGGTAGTTAGGTTTGTCGGTCACACTTAAGTCTAAAATAATATTTTCGCGATAAACGTGAAGATTGAACTTCTTGGTCTTTTGACTAAGATCAAAGTGTAGTATCTGTTCCGATGGATACTGCACCCCATAGACTGGTATTGTCTTGACCTTCGGGGCTTGATTTACGCCGGTCTATGGGTCTGTCCTGTGCAGTTCTAGGAGGTCCACCCTCCCAGGCTTCGCCTCCCCTCTTTGGGGAGGAGTAAGTTTATTGCTTACTGCCTGAGGCGCCCCTACCGGGGAATGCCGACGGGGCTGCCCAGGCAATTTTTAATGGCCAGAGTGCTCACTTTCTCGGGCGCTGGCTTTTCAAACCCCACTTTCCCGACCCGACCTTGGGTCACATCTTACCTGTGGTAGTAAGATAAAACTGGCCTTGTGCCTAACTCCTGGAAAGGAGTAAATAAACGTGAAGATTGAACTTCTTGACCTTTTGGCCAAGATCAAAGTGTAGTATCTGTTCCGATGGATACTACACCCTACAGACTGGTATCGTCTTGGCCTTCGGGGCTTGATTTACGCCGGTCTGTGGGTTTGTCCTGTGCAGTTCTAGGAGGTCCACCCTCCCAGGCTTTCCCTCCCCTTTTTGGGGAGGTGTAGATTTATTGCTTACTGCCTGAGGCACCCCTACCGGGGAATGCCGACGGGGCTGCCCAGGCACTTTTTGTAGGTCAAAGTGCTCAAATTCTCGGGCGCTGGCTTTTCAAATCCCACTTTCCGACCTTGTGTCACATCTTACCACTGTGGGAGGTAGATAAATAATTTAATTTTTGACTTTGCACGCTTCTGGCCTCGTGCACATGACTCGTTCAAAGGTCACCGATTCATTTCCGTTGTATTTTTAAAGCCTAATTGACAATCTATCTAGTCTTCGGCTTTTCTTCATTATTGCGGGGTCATGCCCTTAGCCTTCCCTTAGCCTTACTCAACATGTCTGTATCATTATTTTACACAAAAATAACCCACTTAAAAAAGCATAAGTATTATTTCCCACTCTGCGTATGTTAGTTCAGTGTTCTCTCCGAAATCAATGGACCCCTTCTTGATTTTATTATAAGTTACATAGATATCCGAGGGTTCATTTAAGGGTCTTCTCTACTCTCTTTTTCTGGCCTCGTGCACCTGACTCTTTTAAATGTTATCGAGTCGTTTTTTTTACGACGTCATTCTCCGAAATGAACTCGTTGACCTCACACACCTGGGATCGTTCAAAGGTCACCGATTCATTTCCGTTGTTCTTTTAGCCTAATTGATAATCTATCTAGTCTTCGGCTTTTCTTCATGATTGCGGGGTCATGCCCTTAGTCTCTCCGCGACGTCTTATGCGTTATTACTCAACATGTCTGCATCATTATTTTACATTCTTAAAACGTTTCGGTCGATGAAACCACCATTATTTTACAAATGAATATAACATGATTGGGATACATTTCAATCCTATAGTTCGTGATGTAAAAAACAGCAATAACATTGTGTGGGTTGTTCTGCGATCCACGCAATTTGTTCTGTCGTTTACTTTGTCGACAGAACCAGCTGTTCGTCTCTCTGACGTCGCAGTGGTGATGTGGCAGCCGATGTTTTTACCTTCCTCTCCTCGCTCGTAGCCGTTGTCGCTCAATAGCGTTGATGTTCTTTGATGTTTTATTTTTACAGAATTACGTAAGCTTCCCATCGCCCGCCGGGGACGGGGAGTTACACGAAGGCGAGGCATCGAGCACTGAAATCGAAGCAAATATCTTCACCTTTCCGAAGGGAAATACTGTCCCCCTTTTTTCTTTCATACGTGTCACTGCGAACTTCCTCTCATGGCGCAACTTCCTTTACACGTATCTCTAGTTCCACTCTTAACTTCTAAGTCTAAAATGTGTGTCATAAAACTGCGGAGTTGATCTACTTTCTAAATAACCCTAACCCTAACCTCATAGACAGTACAAATAAAAAAATGGAAATATAAACAAAATGAAATAGAATACAGGAAGTTTAAAAAAAAATATTGGAGTCATTGCGACATTTTAAATGTTTTAGCTGTCTAATTTCGATCTTCGCATCTGCTTAAAACAAAAATAAAAGAGGTCCACATTACTCACCTTCAGGCAGCCGTGTTCCAAACTTCATAATAATCGCTTAATTAGTTTAGGAGTGAATCCTATACATACACAAATCAAGGGAGGCGCGGGAGCGCTCTATCCCTTAATAGACTTCAAAAACGACCTATGCTAGAAATCTCATTTCTTTGATCAATCATAACTCAAAAACCAATAAACCAAATTAGTTAAAACTTTGCACAAAATTTTTTTTTGATAGGTTCTATAAGTGTGTAGAATTTCAGCATCATTAGTCAAGGCAACCCAGAGATCCAGAAAGTTCAATCATGAAATCATGTTATCTGTGTGTACGTACGTACGTACGTACGTATGTGCCACCCTGTATCTCATCAACTATTTGATGGATTCAGCTGATTTTTGGCAGAGATAGGGGTTCTAGGGTCTAGTTGATGGCATTTTAATTTCAGTTTACCATATATCTTGATTAGTCAAACTACCAACTATATCAGTTATGAGAAAGCATTGTATTGAGGCATAACCTTTACAAAAGTAGTGACCTTTCAACAGGGCTATGTATTTTACTGGTAGGAATTTTTCTTCAGCGCACCTCACACACTTCATCCACTCATGCATAGAGATTTATACTGTAGTAATGTGATACTGAAATGGTTTGGTTGATATGTAGTCATACCCTTAATGACAATAAAAGTGTAAAATGTAGGAATTTCCTTGCTTTTGTACATTTAGTGTATATGAATTTTCATCTTAACCCTATTAAGGGCATATGATTTCAGTATACTGGCATTTTTCATGGAATATAACCATATACGCATGCTTAGCTTTATATAAATAGGAAGTATAATGTATTCGATAACTAACTAAATAACTGAATAACTAAATAAATAACTAAATAAATAAATAACTAAATAAATAACTAAATAACTAAATAACTAAATAACTGAATAACTAAATAAATAACTAAATAAATAAATAACTAAATAACTAAATAAATAACTAACTAAATAAATAAATAACTAAATAACTAAATAAATAACTAAATAACTAAATAAATAACTAAATAAAAAACTAAATAACTAAATAACTAAATAAATAACTAAATAACTCACTAAATAAATAAATAACTAAATAACTAAATAACTAAATAAATAAATAAATAACTAAATAAATAACTAAATAACTAAATAAATAACTAAATAAATAACTAAATAAATAAATAACTAAATAAATAACTAAATAACTAAATAAATAACTAAATAAATAACTAAATAAATAACTAAATAACTAAATAAATAACTAAATAAATAAATAACTAAATAAATAACTAAATAACTAAATAACTAAATAAATAACTAAATAACTAAATAAATAAATAACTAAATAACTAAATAACTAAATAAATAACTAAATAACTAAAGACCTAAATAACTAAATAACTTAATAAATAAATAAATAAATAAATAAATCAGGCATATCTAAAAATGTGGTGAATACATAAAAATACAGAAATTTGGACGACAATACGTTTCTATCGTCTTCCGAGTCCCGGGCGTTGGAATTTTATTACGATTAAAATCCATAAACGTGTTTCGGAAAATATGTGTTTATGATAATGGCTTTTATTTCGGTGAATAAAATTGAGTTTCTATTGATCTAAAAGCCTTATTTTCTTACAAAGCATACACTGAATACAATTGAATCCTTCAGCTTCAACGATTTAATGACGTCATGGAATTTCCAAGGAAGAATTGGAAATTCAATGCCAAATCTTGTCATTTTCGTAAAACCTTTTTTGTTTTTCTTTGAAGTTGTTAATGTCTTCAAATGTTTATTCATCGTATAAATTTCTGTGTAATCCGTTTCACGTAGGAATTTGCAAATATTAACTTGTATTTATATTCGTTTACACCATCCGCAGAAAGTTAGACACAAGGCCAGGTGAGGGTTTTGAAAAGCCAGCGCACTAGGCGAAGTGAACTCTGTCCTACAAAAAATGCCTTAGCAGTGAGAAGTCCCATCGTCTTATCCCGGTAGGGGCGCCTCAGGCGAGTAGCAATAAACTAACCTCTTCTCGGAGATAAGTTAAATGGCCCAGACTCTGTGGTACTGATTGTCGAAGACGTATCCTCGCCTTGGTATGTAAAACACCAGCAAGCCTGTTCGAGTTGAGTCGCTATCATGTAGGAATTTGCAAATATTAACTCGTATTTATATTCGTTTACATCATCCGCAGAAAGTTAGACACAAGGCCAGGTGAGGTTTTGAAAAGCCAGCGCACTAGGCGAAGTGAGCTCTGTCCTACAAAAAATGCCTTAGCAGTGAGAAGCCCCATCGGCTTATCCCGGTAGGGGCGCCTCAGGCGAGTAGCAATAAATTAACCCCTTCTAAGGAATGAACAGATCCATTCATCACCCCAACAGCAATAAAGCCACTGTCGGACGTATCCTCAATTAATTTTCGTTTATATTCTTTGATAATGTTTCGATTTTTGCATGTGTCGGATTTTTAAATTGTTGGGTTTGCGTTTTTCCTAATACGTGGAGTCCCAGATCACGTGACGACGAGGCGGCCAACCATTGGTTGATTTAGACAAATTGTGACAATTATAAAAGATGTGATCAGAAGTCCAAAAAAAAAAAAAAATTATTATATTTCAGAACAGTGGTGCGTGCGAAAATATGTTTTACTTCAGAAGCACAAATGAACTATAATACTTGACTGTGGCATAAAAGAAAGAGAAAAAAAAAACTAAAGAAGAGCTACCTTCGAAATGACCGATTTCAAAATCCGTTTCGAATCTGTCACGTCCAATGTAACAGATACTTTTTGTACAATTGGAAAAAGATGTAAAGACATTTTTAAAATCCCGTAGCCTTCGACAATCGAAAATGATTTTGAAGCCGTTAAACTGACGAATCGAAATTAATTTGCGGCTAGAATTAAGGTGCATAAGCAGAAGTCTAGTATCATGGTTTATTTGTGCTTTTAACGAAAAATAAAGGGTATTTTTTTCGACCGCGTCACTGTTTTATCATTGAACAAAGCCATATGTTAAAACTGATCGCAGTTGGCGTTGTAACACGTGGCGGCCATTTTGGTCGTCTTAACAAACGAGAATCTCGCAGGCGAGCGAGAGAGAGAGAGAAATTATCTGCACACAATATTCATATTGGTCCAAATTATGCTTGTCATGTTTCACTAATCAGTGAGTCAACATCTCCAAAGTCCCAGTGTGTGTGTGTGTGTGTGTGTCTGTGTGTGTGTGTATGTGTGTGTATGTGTATGTGTGTGTGTGTATGTGTGTGTGTGTGTGTGTGTGTGTGTGTGTGTGTGTGTGTGTGTGGGTATGTGTGTGTGTATGTGTGTATGTGTGTGTCTGTGTGTGTGTATGTGTGTGTGTGTGTATGTGTGTGTGTATGTGTGTGTGTATGTGTGTGTGTGTGTGTGTGTATGTATGTGTGTGTGTGTGTGTATGACAGGGAGCTAATACCATATAGAAAGAGATGATAAAGAGATAGGTAGGTTAGAGATAAGCAGAGGATGGTGAGTGATTGATAGATAGAAGAGAGAGAGAGAGAGAGGGAGATATAGAGAGAGAGACAGAGAGAGAGAGAAAGAGATAGAGAGAGAGAGAGAAAGAGAGAGATAAATACAGAGAGAGATAGAGATAGATAGATAGATAGAGAGAGAGAGAGAGAAAGAGGGAGAAAGAGAGAGCGAGAGAGAGAAAGATATATATATATATATATATATATATATAGAGAGAGAGAGAGACGAGAGAGAGAGAAAGAGAAAGAGAAAGCGAGAGAGAGAGGTTGAGAGATCGAGATAGATAGATATATATAGAGAGAGAGACGAGAGAGAGAGAGAGAGAGAGAAAGAGAAAGCGAGAGAGAGATTGAGAGAGAGAGAGAAAGAGAGAGAAAGTAAAGAGTTAGAAAAGGAGAGAGAAGAGTGGGGGAGAGAAAGGGAGGAAGAGAAAGAGAGCGTTAGAAAAAGAGAGAGAGAAAGAGAGGTAAAGAGAGATATAGATATTTAAAATAGAGAAAAAACTATAGATAAAGAGCGAGATAGAGAGAGAGAGAGAGAGAGAGAAAGAGAGAGAGAGAGAGAGAGAAAAGAGAAAGAAAGGAAGAGCGAACGAGCGAAATGGAAGAGAGTTTGAATTAGAGAGACAAAGAGAGAGAAAGAGAGATAGAAAGAAAAAAAGAAAGAGAGGGAGAGAAAGAGAGAGAGAAAGAAAGAGAGAAAGAGAGAGATAGAGAGAGAGAAAGAGAGAGAGAGAGAAAGAGAGAGAGAGAGAAAGAGAGATAGAAAGAAAAAAAGAAAGAGAGAGAGAGAAAGAGAGAAAGAGAGATAGAGAAAGAGAGAGAGAGACAGAGAAAGAGAGAGAGAAAGAGAGAGAGAGAGATAAAGAAAGAAAGAAAGAGATAGAGAGATTAACCTATGGTAGTCATGGGACACATCCATCCAAATTGCTGAATAAATTAAAGTTAACAAAGATGGCGGAGAGAAGTAAAGAAAATTGTAGTATCTTCAAATAAAAAAACCCTTGAAAACAATAGAATATCGAAGTAATATGAGACATGAAGACCACAACTAGTGGCGACAGCTGGTGTTGGTCTGATCAAGAAATGAATGAAAAAACAAAACTACACAGACAAATTCCCTAGATAGGTGTTGAACTTGCACTTACCGAGCGTGTATAAAACTTTATACACCCGTGTTGTTGTGGTCGAGCCCAGGCTGTTGAATATATGTGGACACGAAAGTACTCGGACAACAATGTTCAGCTTTTAATGAGGCTTATTTTGCACAGAGTATTTATTTATTATTATTATTTATTTTTCGGAACATATACTACAGTTTGATCACAGAGACAGGTTATTTTCGTATGCATGAGCAAGCGAGAGAGAGACAGAGAGAGTGTGAGAGAGAGAAAGAGCGAGAGAAAGAAAGAGCAAGAGAAAGACAGAGCGAGAGAGTGAGAGAAAGAACGAGAGAAAGAAAGAGCGAGAGAGTGAAAGAGAGAAAGAAAGAAAGAGCGTGAGAAAGAGCGAGAGAGAAAACACTGAGAAAAAGTTATAGGTTAATATGATTTATATGATTCTCATAAATAAAGTTATAGGTTAATATGATTAATATGATTCTCATAAATTAAGTTATAGGTTAATATAATTAGTATGATTCTTATAAATAAAGTCATAGGTTTATATGATTTGTATGATTCTCATAAATAAAGTTATAGGTTAATAAGATTTATATGATTCTGATAAATAAAGTTATAGGTTAATATGATTAGTATGATTCTCATAAATCAAGTTATAGGTTTATATGATTTGTATGATTCTCATAAATAAAGTTATAGGTTAATATGATTTGTATGATTCTCATAAATAAAGTTATGGGTTAATATGATTAGTATGATTCTCATAAATAAAGTTATAGGTTAATATGATTAGTATAATTCTCATAAATAAAGTTATAGGTTAATATGATTAGTATGATTCTCATAAATAAAGTAATAGGTTAATATGATTTATATGATTCTCATAAAGAAAGTTATAGGTTAATATGATTAGTATGATTCTCATAAATAAAGTTATAGGTTAATATGATTAGTATAATTCTCATAAATAAAGTTATAGGTTAATAAGATTTATATGATTCTCATAAATAAAGTTATAGGTTAATATGATTAGTATGATTCTCATGAATAAAGTTATAGGTTAATATGATTTATATGATTCTCATAAATAAAGTAATAGGTTAATATGATTTATATGATTCTCATAAAGAAAGTTATAGGTTAATATGATTAGTATGATTCTCATAAATAAAGTAATAGGTTTATATTATTAGTATGATTCTCATAAATAAAGTAATAGGTTAATATGATTAGTATGATTCTCATAAATAAAGTTATAGGTTAATATGATTAGTATTATTCCCATAAATAAAGTTATAGGTTAATATGATTAGTATGATTCTCATAAATAAAGTAATAGGTTAATATGATTAGTATAATTCTCATAAATAAAGTTATAGGTTAATATGATTAGTATGATTCTCATAAATAAAGTTATAGGGTAATATGATTAGTATGATTCTCATAAATAAAGTTATAGGTTAATATTATTTGTATGATTCTCATAAATAAAGTTATTGTTATATATGATTTATATGATTTTCCAAAATAAAGTTATAGGTTAATATGATTAGTATGATTCTCATAAATAAAGTTATAGGTTTATATGATTAGTATGATTCTCATAAATAAAGTAATAGGTTTATATGATTTATATGATTCTCATAAATAAAGTTATAGGTTAATATGATTAGTATGATTCTCATAAATAAAGTTATAGGTTAATATGATTAGTATGATTCTGATAAATAAAGTCATAGGTTAATATGATTAGTATGATTCTCATAAATAAAGTCATAGGTTAATATGATTTGTATAATTCTCATAAATAAAGTTATAGGTTTATATTATTGGTATGATTCTCATAAATAAAGTTATAGTTTAATATAATGAGTATGATTCTCAAAAATAAAGTTATAGGTTTATATGATTAGTATGATTCTCCTAAATAAAGTAATAGATTTATATGATTTATATGATTCTCATAAATAAAGTTATAGGTTAATATGATTAGTATGATTCTCATAAATAGAGTCATAGGTTAATATGATTAGTATGATTCTCATAAATAAAGTTATAGGTTAATATGATTAGTATGATTCTCATAAATAAAGTTATAGGTTAATATTATTTGTATGATTCTCATAAATAAAGTTATTGTTATATATGATTTATATGATTTTCAAAAATAAAGTTATAGGTTAATATGATTAGTATGATTCTCATAAATAAAGTTATAGGTTTATATGATTAGTATGATCTCATAAATAAAGTAATAGGTTTATATGATTTATATGATTCTCATAAATAAAGTTATAGGTTAATATGATTAGTATGATTCTCATAAATAAAGTTATAGGTTAATATGATTAGTATGATTCTGATAAATAAAGTCATAGGTTAATATGATTAGTATGATTCTCATAAATAAAGTCATAGGTTAATATGATTTGTATAATTCTCATAAATAAAGTTATAGGTTTATATTATTGGTATGATTCTCATAAATAAAGTTATAGTTTAATATAATGAGTATGATTCTCAAAAATAAAGTTATAGGTTTATATGATTAGTATGATTCTCATAAATAAAGTAATAGGTTTATATGATTTATATGATTCTCATAAATAAAGTTATAGGTTAATATGATTAGTATGATTCTCATAAATAAAGTTATAGGTTAATATGATTAGTATGATTCTCATAAATAAAGTTATAGGTTAATATGATTAGTATGATTCTCATAAATAAAGTTATAGGTTAATATGATTAGTATGATTCTCATAAATAAAGTTATAGGTTAATATTATTAGTATTATTCTCATAAATAAAGTTAAAGGTTAATATGATTTATATGATTCTCATAAATAAAGTTATAGGTTTATATGATTAGTATGATTCTGATAAATAAAGTCATAGGTTAATATGATTAGTATGATTCTCATAAATAAAGTTATAGGTTAATATGATTAGTATGATTCTCATAAATAAAGTTATAGGTTAATATGATTAGTATGATTCTCATAAATAAAGTTATAGGTTAATATGATTTGTATGATTCTCATAAATAAAGTTATAGGTTAATATGATTTGTATGATTCTCATAAATAAAGTTATAGGTTTATATGATTAGTATGATTCTCATAAATAAAGTTATAGGTTAATATGATTTTTATGATTCTCATAAATAAAGTTATAGGTTAATATGATTAGAATGATTCTCATAAATAAAGTTATAGGTTAATATGATTAGTATGATTCTCATAAATAAAGTTATAGGTTAATATGATTTGTATGATTCTCATAAATAAAGTTATATGTTAATATGATTTATATGATTCTGATAAATAAAGTTATAGGTTTATATGATTTGTATGATTCTCATAAATAAAGTTATAGGTTTATATGATTAGTATGATTCTCATAAATAAAGTTATAGGTTAATATGATTAGTATGATTCTGATAAATAAAGTTATAGGTTAATATGATTTGTATGATTCTCATAAATAAAGTTATAGGTTAATATGATTAGTATGATTCTCATAAATAAAGTTATAGGTTAATATGATTTGTATGATTCTCATAAATAAAGTTATAGGTTAATATGATTAGTATGATTCTCATAAATAAAGTTATAGGTTAATATGATTTGTATGATTCTCATAAATAAAGTTATAGGTTAATATGATTTGTATGATACTTATAAATAAAGTTATAGGTTAATATGATTTGTATGATTCTCATAAATAAAGTTATAGGTTAATATGATTAGTATGATTCTCATAAATAAAGTTATAGGTTAATATGATTTGTATGATTCTCATAAATAAAGTTATAGGTTAATATGATTTGTATGATTCTCATAAATAAAGTAATAGGTTAATATGATTTATATGATTCTCATAAATAAAGTTATAGGTTGATATGATTTGTATGATTCTCATAAATAAAGTTATAGGTTAATATGATTAGTATGATTCTCATAAATAAAGTTATAGGTTAATATGATTTGTATGATTCTCATAAATAAAGTAATAGGTTAATATGATTTATATGATTCTCATAAATAAAGTTATAGGTTAATATGATTAGTATGATTCTCATAAATAAAGTTATAGGTTAATATGATTAGTATGATTCTGATAAATAAAGTTATAGGTTAATATGATTTGTATGATTCTCATAAATAAAGTTATAGGTTAATATGATTTATATGATTCTCATAAATAAATTTATAGGTTAATATGATTAGTATGATTCTCATAAATAAAGTTATAGGTTAATATGATTTGTATGATTCTCATAAATAAAGTAATAGGTTTATATGATTAGTATGATTCTCATAAATAAAGTAATAGGTTTATATGATTAGTATGATTCTCATAAATAAAGTTATTGGTTAATATGATTAGTATGATTCTGATAAATAAAGTTATAGGTTTATATGATTAGTATAATTATCATAAATAAAGTTATAGGTTT
The DNA here is from genome assembly GCA_963556195.1 of Sepiola atlantica. Classification (NCBI taxonomy): domain Eukaryota; kingdom Metazoa; phylum Mollusca; class Cephalopoda; order Sepiida; family Sepiolidae; genus Sepiola; species Sepiola atlantica. The sequence goes on from OY744555.1 coordinate 10,104,690, forward strand.
ATATGATTTGTATGATTCTCATAAATAAAGTTATAGGTTAATATTATTAGTATGAATCTGATAAATAAAGTTATAGGTTTATATGATTAGTATGATTCTCATAAAGTAAGTCATAGGTTTATATGATTAGTATGATTCTCATAAATAAAGTCATAGGTTTATATGATTAGTATGATTCTCATAAATAAAGTTATAGGTTAATATGATTAGTATGATTCTCATAAATAAAGTTATAGGTTAATATGATTAGTATGATTCTCATAAATAAAGTTATAGGTTAATAAGATTTATATGATTCTCATAAATAAAGTCATAGGTTAATATGATTAGTATGATTCTCATAAATAAAGTTATAGGTTTATATGATTTATATGATTCTCATAAATAAAGTTATAGGTTAATAAGATTTATATGATTCTCATAAATAAAGTTATAGGTTAATTTGATTAGTATGATTCTCATAAATAAAGTTATAGGTTAATATGATTTGTATGATTCTCATAAATAAAGTTATAGGTTAATATGATTAGTATGATTCTCATAAATAAAGTTATAGTTTAATATGATTAATATGATTCTCATAAATAAAGTTATAGGTTAATATGATTAGTATGATTCTCATAAATAAATTTATAGGTTAATATTATTTGTATGATTCTCATAAATAAAGTTATAGGTTAATATGATTAGTATGATTCTCATAAATAAAGTTATAGGTTAATATGATTAGTATGATTCTCATAAATAAATTTATAGGTTAATATGATTTTTATGATTCTCATAAATAAAGTTATAGGTTAATATGATTTTTATCATTCTGATAAATAAAGTTATAGGTTTATATGATTAGAATGATTCTCATAATAAAGTTATAGGTTAATATGATTTATATGATTCTCATAAATAAAGTTATAGGTTGATATGATTTGTATGATTCTCATAAATAAAGTTATAGGTTAATATGATTAGTATGATTCTCATAAATAAAGTTATAGGTTAATATGATTTGTATGATTCTCATAAATAAAGTAATAGGTTAATATGATTTATATGATTCTCATAAATAAAGTTATAGGTTAATATGATTAGTATGATTCTCATAAATAAAGTTATAGGTTAATATGATTAGTATGATTCTGATAAATAAAGTTATAGGTTAATATGATTTGTATGATTCTCATAAATAAAGTTATAGGTTAATATGATTTATATGATTCTCATAAATAAATTTATAGGTTAATATGATTAGTATGATTCTCATAAATAAAGTTATAGGTTAATATGATTTGTATGATTCTCATAAATAAAGTAATAGGTTTATATGATTAGTATGATTCTCATAAATAAAGTAATAGGTTTATATGATTAGTATGATTCTCATAAATAAAGTTATTGGTTAATATGATTAGTATGATTCTGATAAATAAAGTTATAGGTTTATATGATTAGTATAATTATCATAAATAAAGTTATAGGTTTATATGATTTGTATGATTCTCATAAATAAAGTTATAGGTTAATATTATTAGTATGAATCTGATAAATAAAGTTATAGGTTTATATGATTAGTATGATTCTCATAAAGTAAGTCATAGGTTTATATGATTAGTATGATTCTCATAAATAAAGTCATAGGTTTATATGATTAGTATGATTCTCATAAATAAAGTTATAGGTTAATATGATTAGTATGATTCTCATAAATAAAGTTATAGGTTAATATGATTAGTATGATTCTCATAAATAAAGTTATAGGTTAATAAGATTTATATGATTCTCATAAATAAAGTCATAGGTTAATATGATTAGTATGATTCTCATAAATAAAGTTATAGGTTTATATGATTTATATGATTCTCATAAATAAAGTTATAGGTTAATAAGATTTATATGATTCTCATAAATAAAGTTATAGGTTAATTTGATTAGTATGATTCTCATAAATAAAGTTATAGGTTAATATGATTTGTATGATTCTCATAAATAAAGTTATAGGTTAATATGATTAGTATGATTCTCATAAATAAAGTTATAGTTTAATATGATTAATATGATTCTCATAAATAAAGTTATAGGTTAATATGATTAGTATGATTCTCATAAATAAATTTATAGGTTAATATTATTTGTATGATTCTCATAAATAAAGTTATAGGTTAATATGATTAGTATGATTCTCATAAATAAAGTTATAGGTTAATATGATTAGTATGATTCTCATAAATAAATTTATAGGTTAATATGATTTTTATGATTCTCATAAATAAAGTTATAGGTTAATATGATTTTTATCATTCTGATAAATAAAGTTATAGGTTTATATGATTAGAATGATTCTCATAATAAAGTTATAGGTTAATATGATCACTACGATTCTCATAAATAAATTCCAGTATAAAAATTCTGGTAAATACTATGGGAGTTCTAATTCTATAAAAAGGTGTCCAGATGCTTGAAGTTCTTTAAATCAATGTTAAGAACAGGAACCTCGATAAGATCTACCCGACCTTTTGGCTAAGAAGAAAGTGTAGTATCTGTTCCGATAGATACTACACCCTCTAGTCCGGTATCGTCTTAACCTTTCGGGGCTTGATTTACGCCAGTCTATGGGTTTGTGCTGTGCAGTTCTAGGAGGTCCACCCTCTCAGGCTTTACCTCCTGTCTTTGGGGAGGAGTAAGTTCATTGCTTACTGCCTGAGGCGCCACTACCGGGGAATGCCGACGGGGCTTTCTAGGCATGTTTTGTAGGCCAGAGTGCTCACCTTCTCGGGCACTGGCATTCTAAGTCCCACTTTCCCGACCCGACATTGGGTCACATCTTACCTTGTGGGAGTAAGATAAACCTGGCCTTGTGCCTAACCTCTTGAGGAGGTAAATAAGTAGATTACTAATCGTCCTGGCTTGCAGGTCTGTGGGGTTGCCCTTCACAGTTCTGCACTTCACCAAGTGCGCGGGTTTTTCAAAACCCCACCTGACCTTGTGTCTGACCTCCTGCAGAGTAGATAAATAAACATACTAATCGCAGTAAGGCTTTCTTGGCCTTTATCTGTTCCGATGGATACTGCACCCTATAGACCGGTGTCGTCTTGGCCTTCGGGTCTTGATTCTGCCAGTCTGTGGGTTTGTCCTGCACAGTTCTGGGAGGTCCACCCTCCCAGTCTTTACTATCTCACATTTTGAGAATGGTCAGTTTATTGTTATCGCCTGAGGCGCCCCTACCGGGGAATGCTGACAGACGTTGGTTTTAAATGTCACAAAGACCCCCGACCCCAACTTTCCCCCTTCCACAGTGGGCTTTCATGCCTAAGGGTGGATGCATTCTGGCAATATAATTTTAATTCCCTGAATTAATGTTTCCCGGGATGTATTACCCTAAATACAATCTGTTCCGATGGATACTGCACCCTATAGACCGGTATTGTGTTGGCCTTCAGGGATTGATTTACGCCGGTCTATGGGTCTGTCCTGTGCAGTTCTAGGAGGTCCACTCTCTCAAGCTTTGCCTTCTCACTATTTGAGAAGGGGTTAGTTTATTGCTAATCGCCTGAGGCGCCCCTACCGGGGAATGCCGACGGGGCTACCCAGGCAATTTTTAAAGGTCAAAGTGCTCTTCCTCTAGGGTTCTGACTTATGAAATTCCACTTTCCGACCTTGTGTCACATCTTACCGCTGATGGACGTAGATAAATAACGATCTACCTGGCGCTAAAATAGATGGAAAAGCGAAATGTGGGTCAATAACTAAGCAACACGTGTCGGATGTCGTCGGGTTAGGGTTGCGCACATGTTGTCAAAATAACGGCTATGCAATAAACACTGAGTTTTTTTTATAACATAGTTCACCTCAAACAAGGCAGGCCGCCACTGTAGACGCAAAGGGGCTACTGAGAAAAAGGGTGAACGTTTTGTTTTTTTTGGAGGGGGGGTGCAACCTAAATTGAGAGCTGTAATATAAACCGTAAATAACGGTGTAACATAACATCTGGACTCAAAACAAGTTTTTTTTTTGGGGGGGGGGGTCAACCTAAATTGAGAGCTGTAATATAAACCGTAAATAACGGTGTAACATAACATCTGGACTCAAAACAAGTGTTTGTTACGTGATGATTCCACACCTGGAGTGTATAATTCGTTTGCATTGTTGTTTGATGTAAGATTATTTCTTTTTAAGTGTTCGTAGTCAACAAAACACAAAAGAAACACATACAAATGTTAATCCGTGATTTTTATTATTAACATTAAAACAATCGCTATTGTCTCTCGCAATTCAACACCTGGCGTGTATTTTTTTTAAAACATAGTTCACCCCAAACAAGGCAGCCCTCCACTGTAGACGTACGGGGCTACTGAGAAAACGGGTAAAAGTTTTTATTTTTATTTTTTTAACATAGTTCACTCCAAACAAGGCAGGCCGCCACTGTAGACGTAAGGGGCTACTGAGAAAAAAAGTGAAAGTTTTTTTGTTTTTTTTAGGGGAGGACCTAACTTGGGAGCTGTGCAGCGAGATATCTGTTTACATTAGTTTTAAATTTCTGCATGTCAGTAGCTTCAGGAAAACAGGGAACAGAGAAGAAGTTCCAGAGTCTAGTAGCACATCGAAAAAGGCTTTTGGGGTAGAAAGCTCTTCAGCATCTGAGAACCTCCACAGTGAATGGATGGGATTTGGCAGATTGTCAGGTTGGTCTAGTGAATCTACGTCGTGGAGGTACCGGAGCAGCAAGTTCATAAAGCACAGGAGTTGGGAAATGATTGACATAGTGAGCATCCCCTATAATAACAGTACTCACCTTGAAAATGGCAAAATATGTTTGATGGCGAAAAACTGTACTATTACTATTAAACACTGTAGTATTACTATTATACATCAGTACTATTACTATTATACATCTGTACTTTTACTATTATACATCTGTACTATCACTATTATACATCTGTACTATTACTATTGTAATCTATACTATTACTATTGTACATCTGTACTTTTACTATTATAATCTGTACTTTTACTATTATACATCTGCACTATTACTATTATAAATTTGTGCTATTACAATTACACATCTGTACTATTACTATTATATGTCTGTACTTTTACTATTATACATCTGTACTATTACTATTGTAATCTATACTTTTACTATTATACATCTGTACTATTACCATTACACATCTGTACTATTACTATTATACATCTGTACTATTACTATTATACATCTGTACTATTACTATTATACATCTGTACTATTACTATTATACATCTGTACTATTACTATTATACATCTGTACTATTACTATTATAATCTGGTACCAGCCGAACTATACTATTGTAATATCTTTTACTGCCTGAGAGCCTTCAACTTCAATAGCTTCTTTCTTCGTGCTGCCGGCCTTCTGTAACCCCTCCCTGCTCCCTGTTTCCCCGACTGTTCCGACATGCAAAAATGTAAAACTAATGTAAACAGACATCTGGCTGCACAGCTCCCAACTTAGGATAACACATAAATTCTCAATAGCCCCTTACGTCTACAGTGGCGGTCTGCCTTGTTTGGGCTGAACTATGTTTAAAAAAAAAGAAAAAAAAAAGAAAAAAAAAGTAAAACGACTCCCGGGCAACATCAGATATGTAAAAAAAAAAGAAAGCAAACAATATACATTTGAATGAAGGAGTAAGACATTTTGATATAACTATGGAATAAATAAGCACGGACATTAAATTGAAGCCGCACAAATGTGCTAGTCTCCATGTTTCTGTGTGCACAGATATGGCTGCCAATACGTAACGTAAATCATTGCAAGGATTCTCGAATGATCATTCGAGTGCGCATGCGTTGACGATGGAAAATCAATCACCGCTCGAGTTTAGGGCACATTTACGGCCTTTTATAAGACGATGGTCGAGGTTGCATTCCTCACTAAGCAAATCGTTTAATGTCGTCGTTTCAATTGAATTTCCATTAATTATTCCATCGTTATAATGCATGGCTCGATTCCTAGTTCAAGAAGTAGATTCCCATGGTGTATATATATATATATATATATATATATATATATATATATATATATATATATATATATATAGTCATCCACATACAGCCTGTGCGGCTAGATCAGTTAGTGTCTCAAGCCGGGATCGAAATGCAACCGTCGAGCTGACAGTCGGCGATGCTAACCCCTACGCCATCATGCGACACTGACTGAATGTAAGTGATATCTCAATGTAACGAAATGTAAACATTGCAAATTGAGCTCGAAATTAGTTTTACCTAATGAGCATTGCCTTATATATATATATATATATATATATATATATATATATGTATATATATATATATATATATATATATATATATGTATATATATATATATATATATATATATATATGTATATATATATATATGTATATATGTATATATATATGTATATATATATATATATGTATATATATATATATATGTATATATATATATGTATATATATATATATATATTAGTAGTAATTTTTTGAAAGGCTGTGGGCAATGCAATTCCGGGTAAGATGCAAGTTGAAAGGAAAGGAACAAAAACAATAACAATAAATCGAATACGATATAAGACTTACTATTTATTTTTCCTTTTTTTTTCTTTTTTTTTTCTTACATAACAGCAAGAGTGTTTTAGCTGTTCGTGTGATGTCCGGGTGATTAAAAATCACTATTTGATATTTCGGGAAAAGACATCCCTTTGTCAAAAATAATTAGACCAGAAGAAGAATAATATTTTATTCTTCTCCGACTGTGTAGAGAATAATACAAAACAAAATGGCTGCCAGATATAGACCGCAGCAAATAAAGCAGTTTCACAGGGAATATAAATTAAATTAAGTTTTATTTTAATATTATGTTAAATATATGATTTGGTGTTTAGAATATTTGTGTAATGTTGGTTAGGTGTATGGTGTTCGATATATATATATATATATATATATATATATATATATATATATATATATATATATATATATATATATATATATATATATATATATATATATATATATATATTAGCGGTTAGCGACGTTGGATTTGAGTTGAAAAATGCTTGTAATCCAGGGTTTCGAATCGCATAATCGGTAGTGAATAGTCATATCTCTATGCTGATGAGTCCCGGTTTAAGGACGAAACGTATACGTACATAGATAAGAAACAACAACAAATATTTTATATTTGTAACTCCTTGTAAAAAAGTAGAGCACTGTAAATGGTAGTACAAACACAGCATGACGTCACTTGCTTTATAATGAATCATTCCTTCCCTAATAGAAGTAGAATGCCTGGACGTCAAGCCGCTTTAAAAGTGTTAAAATTATCATTGTTTATCAGCTATTTAAAATTGGCCTAGCGGTTAGCGACGTTGGATTTGAGTTGAAAAATACTTATAATCCAGGGTTTCGGTAGTGAATAGTCATATCTCTATGCCGATGAGTCCCGGTTTAAGGACGAAACGTATACGTACATAAATAATAAACAATAACAAATATATATATATATATATATATATATATATATATATATATATATATATATATATATATATATATATATATATATATAGTGAGCTATAAAAATATATTTATGGCAATTAAGCTACACAGATGCCAACCTATAGAAAAAAGAACAATAGAACAGAATATAGGAAAGAAGTAACACTAACCACACCTTTGTTCGTGGGAAGCCCAACGATTGGCTGAGAGAACAACAAAGAATCTGACTGGTTAACTAGCAAGTCGTGTATATAAAAACACCCGGCAAAAATAAATCCGTGCATTTTAGCCTGAAGATTCCCTCCGGGGATGAAACGCGGGAGCCTCTGTGTAGCTTAATTGCAATAAATATATTTTCATAGCTTACTACCTAGCTCTACTTACGTATCAATCACTGTTGAAGTAAATACTGAAAATTGATACATAAACAATTATATCTCCTTATAAAATTTTATGTGGTTACATGAAATACTAATATATATATATATATATATATATATATATATATAGGTAACAAAAAATAAGTATATAATGTATATCTTTAAAATATAACCTATCATGAAACAAATGTGATATATTCGAAATAGAGCAATTATATAGGAAAGCCATGGTTTTAGGAAAATATAGTCAGGTTCATTTTATATTCCAATAACCATGTTTTTATTTATTTATTTATTTTTATCTTTTTTTTCACATTTCCAAAAAACATGACACTTTTGTGAGATGTATTTTTTACGGTCCGTTTCTTTTGCCGTGAGCCAAACAAGATTTTTATGTCAGTATAGTGTCTCTGCAACACTAGAAAATCATCAGAAAAATCCACAAAGAATAACAAGCAGGGTGGGCAAAAATAAGGGTCCTATTTTTAAAAATTCATAACTTTTTTATTTATTGATTTTTTTAATATATTTTTTTTAAGAATAAGTAAAGGACCCCTTCCGAAGCAAGCATGAGCCGTATTAGCCCTAAGGAACGTACCCTCATTTAGAAAACATTATTTTTGCTTAAAAAACTCAAAACAGTGTAAAAAACAATACTTTAGTTTTTGTAAGTTTTAAGAAGTGTTTTTCGGCTAAAATTTGTTTTGTTTATTTCAAAAAATCTCGGAAGGGTCAGTCTACACACACATAAAGTTTGGTGAGTTTAACTTTTATTTTGTGGAAGTTATTCAAATTCAAGTTATTCAAATTTAAAGATAGGACACTTATTTTGGTCCACCCTGTATATATATATATATGTAACTAAAAGTATACTTTTAGTAGATAGAACCTATATTGAAATGGTTTAAGCTCAATATACGAGATAGAGCAATTATAAAAATAGATGAAAGAAGAGGGGTAAACATGTACGAATGACAAATTTATTTCAACTTCGATTGTTTAATGCAATGGCTTTTCCACTGCCAGCTTATCTATCTATGTAATTCCTTTGATGATAAGATTTTAATCTTTGAAAAGCCTTGGCTTAAGGAACGTATAATAAACATGTTTTTACCGAGTACACCTTACATTGAACAAGTTGAAATAAATTTGTCATTCGTACATGTTTTTCCCTCCTCTTTCATTTATCTTTATATATATATATATATATATATATATATATATATATATATAAAAAATAAAATGAAATAATGGCCACTACTGAGTGGACGTCCGTACTTGTTGGAGAATAAAATGAATGTAAAAAAAAAAAAGATGAGTGGGGGAAAAAATGGAAGGATGGGGTGAGCAAGGACTACTGTGGCTGGTGGTAAGAGAAAGAGGTGGGGGGATGAGCAGGGGTAAAGTGGATGGCAGAGAGGGAGTGGAGGGGAAATTATTATGTGGCCATTATTTCATTTTATTTTTCCTCCCAATATGTCTACCCTACATGTATCTGTACTTGCATGACATTTTTTCCTCTATATTATCATCCTGATGAAGTCTTATAAATAAAGATGAAACGTTGATGTACACATAAAAAAACATCCATTTTTTGGTTTTCCTTTTTCATTTTCCCATCACGTCGGATTACCTTCATCCTTCTCTTCCCATATATATATATATATATATATATATATATATATATATATATATATATATATATATATACAAATCTGGTTGAAGACCACGGAATTTTCACGTTTTGTAATTTTGCAATTTTCTTAATTATTTTCTCGACATGGCGAGTAAACTTTCGGATCTCTGGTGTTAATTTGTATAGTATGGCTCCGAGGGTTTTTTTTCGGTCATCTCTCTTTTTTCGATTATCGTGATCGTCATCAGGAGTTGGTTTGTTGTTTTTCTATGGAATAGATGTTGTCGGTTTTTCTTTTTTTGTGTGTGTATATGTTTTTTTTTGTATGTGTGTGTTTTTTTTGTGTGTTTTTTATTGTGTGTGTGTTTTTTTTGCGTATGTGTTTTTTGTGTTTTTTTGTGTATGTGTTTTTTTGTGTGTGAATTTTGTGTATGTGTTTTTTTGTGTGTGTTTTTTTGTGTATGTGTTGTTTTTGTGTGTGTGTTTTTTTTGTGTGTGTTTTTTTGTGTGTGTTTTTGTTGTAGACCCGTGCTAGGGGTCACAAAGATAACAACCACAAATTGTGACAGGTTAAAATATACAATGTATTTATTCATAGCAATACAGTAACGCCACTAAATGTGGTAGGAGATGACCGGATTCCTACCATGCGGTAAAACATGAATAGGAATGTCCTCAATATTTAACACCTACCCACTATAGGAGTATGTGACACAAGGTCGGAAAGTGGGATTTGAAAAGCCAGCGCCCGAGAACGTGAGCGCTTTAGCCATTAAAAATTGCCTGGACAGCCCCGTCGGCATTCCCCGGTAGGGGCGCCTCAGGCAGTAAGCTATCAACTTACTCCTCCCCAAAGAGGAGAGGCAAAGCCTGGGAGGGTGGACCTCCTAGAACTGCACAGGACAGACCCATAGACCGGCGGAATCATGCCCCGAAGGCCAAGACAACACCGGTCTATAGGGTGTAGTATCCATCGAATCAGATACCACACGTGGTACGAGGACTCTCACATGAATAGGAATGTCCTCAATATTTAACACCTACCCACTATAGGAGTATGTGACACAAGGTCGGAAAGTGGGATTTGAAAAGCCAGCGCCCGAGAACGTGAGCGCTTTAGCCATTAAAAATTGCCTGGACAGCCCCGTCGGCATTCCCCGGTAGGGGCGCCTCAGGCAGTAAGCTATCAACTTACTCCTCCCCAAAGAGGAGAGGCAAAGCCTGGGAGGGTGGACCTCCTAGAACTGCACAGGACAGACCCATAGACCGGCGGAATCATGCCCCGAAGGCCAAGACAACACCGGTCTATAGGGTGTAGTATCCATCGGAACAGATACCACACGTGGACACTCACATGATAGGAGTGTGCTCTGTTTGAGTCTTTGCAACCATGGTATTTATTATAGATGGTTGCTTCCATTAGTTCTTCAATAGGGGTGATTTGTTCCCCACAACAGTTTTTTTTTGTGTATGTGTTTTTATGTGTGTGTGTTTTTTAGTGCATGTGTTTTTTTGTGTGTGTTTTTTGTGTGTGTGTGTTTTTTTTTGTGTGTTTTTTTGTCTGTGTGTTTTTCTTGTGTGTGTGTGTTTTTTTTGTGTATGTGTTTTTTTTGCGTGTTTTTTGTGTATGTGTTTTTTTGTGTATGTTTTTTGTGTATGTGTTTTTTGTGTGTGTATTTTGTGTATGTGTTTTTTTGTGTATGTTTTTTGTGTATGTGTTTTTTTGTGTGTGTATTTTGTGTATGTGTTTTTTTGTGTGTGTTTTTTGTGTATGTGTTTTTTTTGTGTGTGTATTTTTTTGTGCATGTGTTTTTTTGTGTGTGTTTTTTCTGTATGTTTTTTTTTGTGTGTTTTTTTTGTTTGTGTTTTTTTTGTATATCTGTTTTTTTGTGTATATGTTTTTGTTTACATAGTTCACCCCAAACAAGGCAAGTTGCCACTGTAGACGTAAGGGGCTACTGATATATATATATATATATATATATATATATATATATATATATATATATATATATATATATATATATATATATATATATATATATTTAAATAATACTAAAGTTTGATGTTTTTTGTTTGTGATGTTATGAGGGGCGATGAAGAATAGACTTTTTGGAATCATATAAAATATTCCAAATCGTTTCAGAAACTATCGTACGCCCAATATTTGCTGTGTTTTAATTCTTGCAACTGATATAAATAATGTGCTAATTTTATTTATTTCAATTCACACATATATATATATATATATATATATATATATATATATATATATATATATATATATATATATATGTATATATATATGTATATATATGTGTGTGTGTATGTATATATATATATATATATATATGTATATATATATGTATATATATGTGTGTGTGTATGTATATATATATATATATATATATATATATATATATATATATATGTATATATATGTGTGTGTATGTATATATATATATATATATATATATATATATATATATATATAAATTAATATAAATAGTATATATAAATATCTTTTCTCTACTTATTTCTTATTTTTTTACGTATAGGAATAAACAATGTCTGAAAAAAACATTTTCTAAAAGAATAAAATTTTCGGCCGTTACTTCGGCCTTCTTCAGTATATACCTGAATCGGATATATGTACCTGAAGTTTTAACTCTATAGTTCTCTTAGGAGGTTACTAAGGGATTCAAGACTACTTCCATTATATATATATATATATATATATATATATATATATATATATATATATATATATATATATAAATGTATATGTATATATATGTACATATATATATGTATATATATATACATGTGTGTGTAATATATATGTATATATACTTTTTGTTTTTATTGCATTTACAATAATTAACTAATGGTATATTTAGCCAACCTTGAGCATATGGAGTTGCCTCCCCTATACATAATATGCACTAGTGTTACTCCCAGCATATGTCATATGTTAATATATATTTATATATATATACAAATATATATATTTATATAAATAAATATATATATATATATATACATATATATATATACATATATATATATATATATTGTTTTATTTACTTATATTTATTTATAGATATAGTAGTTATCCACGGACACGTATTTCGTTGTTACTTCGGCTCATCAGCGTGGCTAACTATGACTGGTCTAAAACCTATGATCACTGAGGCTGTGACCGCGTGCGCTAACCGTTACGCTAAGAGACCCGTCTGAAATGACGTTACAATTTATCTTTTATAAAGTTACTTATTGCTGTTATTGTTCTTTTTATTTACAACCACCCCAGCTGATGAGCCACAGTAACAGCGAAACACATGTCCGTGAATTACTATATATATATATATATATATAAATATATATATATATATATATATATATATATATATATATATATATATATCTTTAATTCGTAAATTGTTGGTCTTTTGATAATGAAAGTTTTTCTTTCGAACATTTAAGATTACCTTATTCCGGAACTTTTATTTGCCTGACAATAACCTCTTTTTTATTTACTGTTCCGGTATTTAATCTGTTTTACGTGAAATATTAATAAATTGATTTGAGATTCCATTCTTGTTTTCTCTTCTCGTTTGTTTTTGTTCACCTTCTCCACCTTCCGGTACCTATATCACATTGCTCCAGCCTCGGATTACAAACCTACACTTATATTTACCAGCAATGCTTCAAGCAAACTATAATCTACTTTTATATATATATATATATACATATATATATATGTATATGACAAATTAGAATCCATTAAAGTCAGACACGAAGCCAAAACAGTGGTTACGAACGGAGGAACGGATATCTGCAGACATAAGGCATTGCCAACCAACGACGATTCATTGCCCCCCCCCATTTTTACATGATGATTTCAACATTTCTGAGGGATACCAAAAAAAACGTACGCGTGTTTTGGTGCGTCCACGCAACACTTATGTAAGTTCTGTCCATCGATCCGTAAAACTTCAGTGCGAAATGTCAGTTTCTAAACACACAATTTGAATGGAAGCATCTTAATCTGGTCTTTGAGGCGTTAAAAGTAACACGCCGCTTCTTCCTCCATTGCACCACGTGCTCCAAGTCGGAAGAGTAAGGGTTAGGGTTAAGGTTTAGGGTTAGGGTTTAGAGTTAGGGTTTAGGGTTTAGGGTAAGTGTTACGGTGTAGGGTTTAGGGTAAGGGTTAGGGTGTAAGGTGTAAGGTAAGGGTCTAGGGGTTAGGGTTAGGGTTTAGAGTTTGAGTTAGGGTTAGGGTTTAGGGTTAGGGTTTAGAGTTTGAGTTAGGGTTAGGGTTTAGGGTTTAGGGTAAGAGTTAGGGTTTAGGGTTAGGGTTAGGGTTAGGGTTTAGGGTTTAGGGGTTAGAGTTTAGGGTTTATGGTTAGAGTTAGGGTTAGGGTTTGGGGTTAGGGTTTAGGGGTTAGAGTTTAGGGTTTATGGTTAGAGTTAGGGTTAGGGTTTGGGGTTAGGGTTTAGGGTTTAGGGTTTAGGGTTACGGTTTAGGGGCTAGAGGTAGGGTTAGGGTTAGGGTTAGGGTTTAGAGTCAGGATTTAGGGGTAGGGTGAAGGTTAGGGTGTAGGGTTTAGGATAAGGGTTTAGGGGTTAGGGTTAGGGTTGAGGGGTTAGGGTTAGGGGTTAGGGTTAGGGTTTAGAGTTAGGGTTGAGGGGTTAGGGCTAGGGTTGAGGAGTTAGGGTTAG
>OY744555.1:10128948-10136448 GCA_963556195.1 Sepiola atlantica
CAGATTTTGGGGCAGCTGCCACTGATCCTGACTGCTTGAAATGTGCCACAATACGCTTTACTACACTAGGAGACCTTCCTACGGTGTCAACAATCTCAGAAGTTTTCTTGCCATTACTATGAAGATGAATAATGAGCTGTTTTTCTTCGACAGAAACGGGACGACGTTGTTTTGCTGCCATGTTGTACTAGTGCGATACAAACACTCATTTCTTTTACCCAATTACAATAATTTTAATGTTCTTTAGTAAAAATTTGAAGTAGGATTATTCATAGTACCTTTCTGACAGCGAAACGACGTGTGTCGACTTCAGAATGAAGATGGACGTTTCTCTCTCTTTTTATAGGAGAGCGAAGTCCACAAATGTAAAGTTATGAGCCAGGGGCGATAACTCTTACCCGTTGGAAACTCCACTTATGTAAAGTATGTTCAGGGGCGATAACTCCTGTCCACCTATACAGTACCTTACTGTTATACTAATTAAAGAGTATACCGCCTAGCCCTTAACTTTTGGACCACGAGAATTTGGACAAACTTTTGTGTTATTGGTCATAACTTCAAAAATATCCAACGGATGCTTATGAAATTTAGGCGAGACATGAGTGATGAGTATATCTATAAGTATATATGCATATTAAGTATTTTAAATGAACGGTTTTTCTTAAAAAGTACTTAAACTTGTCTTGAAACTACTAGCCCTTAACTTTTGGACGCTACTGTATATATATATACAAATTGCTTCGATCTATATCGATTTGCTCATTTAAATCTATTTATATATCTTAAAATGGATATATTAATTTAAGTCTGTTAATATCTACTTCCTATCTATGTATTTATCTATCAATATATCGACCGTTCTTAATTTTTTTGATTTCTATATATTTTTTAGTATCCTCACAATATATATATATATATATATATATATATATATATATATATATACGTAGTTTTTTATTTACTGTTTCTTACTAACGTAGGACACCAGTGTGTTTACCGGTGCGTTTATTATTGTTCGATCCCTAATCGGACGTGTCATCACGTGTCCATGTGGTCCTTTTATGTACGCAAAAATTGATTTATGAAAAAATTGATTAATATATATATATATATATATATATATATATATATATATATATATATAAAATGATGGTAAGATTTTAATCTTTGAAAAGCCTTGGCTTAAAGAAAAAAAGAATAATAAACATGTTTTTACCGAGTACACCTTGCATTGAACAATCGAAGTTGAAATACATTTGTCATTCGTACATGTTTATCCCTCCTCTTTCATTTATCTTTATATATATATATATATATATATATATATATATATATATATACATATATATTTTTATTTTTAAATACAGATTTTAATCAGACATGGACCAGTGGTTTCTGACAAGAAAAGGGTTTTAAATTCCCTATTCCGTCTTCTTCAGCATAGTCTGAAATAGTAAATGATGGAATTTCTTCAAAAAACATTTATAACCGTTATAAAACGCTCTGGACAAAGAATTTGAAATGAGAGGCCGGCCAGACGCTAGGTCAGAAAAATAACCGTTAAGTAAGAAACCACTGGTCCATGTCTGATTAAAATCTGTATTTAAGAATAAAAATATTACGCTCTTAATTTAATTTAATTGAGCACTCTGCTGGTATTTCCCTTTTATTCTTTTTTGAGTATACCTTCATACTTTATATACATATATATATATATATATATATATATATATATATATATATATATATATATATATATACACATAGCATAACATAAAATGAAGTAATAAAATAAGGTGCGAGTCAAATTTTATTAGAATTCAATGTTCAGGCAAAGTACCTTAAATATATATATATATATATATATATATATATATATATATATATATGTATTCTATTTTATTTCATTTTTCGTATCCATATTAAAAGGTTGTCTGGAGGAGTTCTGCTGGTTTCCAGTTTGAAGTGAAACATGTCTGCAAATGTGTAGCCAAATATATTTGTGAAAATAAAAAGTTTCATATCATGAATATAAATTTTTTCTCTCAGTGTCTTTGTTTTCTTCTGGCTCTTGAAATTCAATGGATAACATAATAAAGTCTGCCGATTTTATGCCTTTAAGGCAGATCTAGACACACGCTCGCTTTGTGGTTTGGGGGAAACATATCTCTTAAAAAACGAGGCCCAGGATTGGCACAAAAAACATTTCTTTTCCAAAACTCGGTTAGATGGGAACCAAATAATTCACAGAATATTCTGTATTAAGAAAAACATCTCTAGACTAGAGTTTGAAAGCACATACATAGTTTTTGCTAGAATCTTTAAATTACATATGTTTTTATACGCCACAGATTTGTAATTTCTATGTAACTGGTTATCATTCGTAGCTTATGCGGGTTGGTTTCTGCATTATTATTATTATCATTATTATTATTATTTACTCACTAGGAGTTATCACACTGGTCATCGTCAGTGATCGCCCACTGCCAACAACCTGTGATATTCCCTGGAGTCTGAGTGACAACAAGTCTCCTCAGACTTCCAGTATGCTCCACCTCTTTTCGTTCATCACCGCTGATGACCTTGCGGTATCGCAACAGCCACCTACCACCGATTTCCCGCTGATAAGGGCCATTGGTCCCCTCTGGGGCCCGAGTGGTAACAAGCCTCCCCAAGGTCCCAGAGCCGTCCACGCTCTTCCAGTGGAGGTCTGGTTTGCGCTTTCCCTCCTCGACCCTCTGTCCATAATTTTCGTGGTGTCAGCCTATGCTTGCCCCTCTCTCGTGCGGTTGTATTTTCCCCGGTTCTGTTGTCTTGTGCTTCCATGTGTTTGTTCTCCATTCGTTGCTTATGTGGGTTGGTTTCCACATTCGAGGACATTTCTCAGGATTGTAGCTGTTTTGATCATTACTGTCCTTTGTATGGTCTCAGTTATTCCTTTTGATTCCTATTTCTCCTAGTCTTTTCTCCATGTTTTTGGGGACTGTTCCTAGTGCTCCTATTATTATTGGTGTTATACTGACTTTCTTCATGTTCCATATTCTTTTCATATTATTATTATTATTATTATTATTATTATTATTATTATTATTATTATTATTATTATTTTTATTATTATTATTATTATTATTTCATAGTAGTCTCAACTTTTGGGTGTTTTTAGTTGAATTTTTCTTTTTGAACATCAAGTCAATTCCCTTGACCTTAGACATTCAAGCGTTTCGCTGTTTCGTAACAGGCAAGCCTTTTGCAGAATTGGAAAAGAAATTGTCTCGTTAATCTGTGTAAGCCATTTAAGCGTTCCCATTACAACGAGAATCACCTTGACTTCTTTACATTTCCATGGTCTAACTAATTCCCATTTTAGATCTTGATATTTATTTATTTTTTCGTGTTATTTCTCCTGCACTCTGGTATCGAAGAGGCAGGCTATATCAATGATTAAACAAGTTCTCTTGTTTTTGTTTAGAAACATTATTATTATTATTATTATTATTATTATTATTATTATTATTATTATTATTATTATTATTATTATTATTATCATTATTATTATTATTATTTCTGCTTACTAGGAGTTATCACACAAGTCATCGTCAGTGATTGCTCACCGACAACAACCAGTAGTGTTCCCTGGATCCGAGTGATAACAAGCCTCCCAGATTTCTTCTTCTTCTTCTTCTTCTTCGTCGTCGTCTTTTTCTTCGTCGTCGTCTTCTTCTTCTTCTTCTTCTTCTTCTTCTTCTTCTTCTTCTTTTTCTTCTTCTTCTTTTTCTTCTTCTTCTTCTTCTTCTTCTTCTTCTTCTTCTTCTTCTTCTTCTTCTTCTTCTTCTTCTTCTTCTTCTAAAGCTTGTATTCACCACTCTATTTCCAAACTCAGTGAATTTTGGGCCTTGGTAAGTGGTTACTGATCAATGTAAAATAAACAGAATACCAAATTACACACCTCAATCTACTCTGATTAAGTATAACCTCGAGCAGGTTATGATGAAAAAATTATGTAAAATCGTAGAATCGAGAATGGGGGCTGGAAGCATGAGTTCACTTAATCCTTACTCCCCCCCCCCCGCGTTAATGACATAAAAGCACGTATTTATTTCGCAATACCTAATTAAATATATATTGTGATCCTTGTCACGCAGAAATATGACATGATCGCTGGCCACTTTGTTAAGCCTAACCGTTATCACGTACTTGATGGCGTTATTACCGTGTCGTCGTAACAGCATCAGAGCCCCCTCCTCCCGGTAAAGCCGTGTATTGGGTCAATAACCTCCAAAGATACTGACAGGAATACAAATGTAAATGGTCGATAAAATGACCGTACTACTAAATCACAGGTGAATGATGCCAATCTCCATTTGTTATCATAGAAGCTGGCATTATTTTTTTTAAAGGATGTAGTTTGCTTGAAGCATTGCTGGTAAATAATTATAAAGGTATTTAATTTTTCAATAAATCTGTCATACACTGTTACAGTAAATTGTATAATATAGCGAAAACGTTCTCTGTCTGTCTGTCCGTCTGGATGTATGTCTGTCCGTCAGCGTAATCTCACTCATATATTATTTTGGCAGGTAGCATATATAGTCCTACGAAAACTGATCCAAAACGGCATACGTTTTTCCAAATTTACATAATTAATTTATTTTAAACTTCTAATAAATTAATATTCTGAAATATACACTTATAACTGGCATTGTCAAATTTCCATATGTATTAAGAATATGTTCCTCGACTCATTAATAAAAATCATTAATGCAATTAATTAAATCTTTTACTGTTAATAGAATCCAGGATGATGAAAGTTTTTTTTTATATTTCTGGAGAAACTCTCCTCTTCAAAAAAACAAACAAACAATCAAACGTTCTTTCCATTTACAGAAAAAGAAACGTCACAAGAGGGATGTTATATGAAAAGTGCAAAGTCCTGAATTGCATATAGCCTTACTAAACACGTATATAATTGGATATGACCTTACTAAACACCTACATAATTTGATAATCCTTACTAAACACCTATATAATTGCATACAGCGTTACTAAACACCTAATTAATTGCATACCGCTTTACTAAACACTTATATAATTGGATCCAACCTAACTAAACATCTATATTATTGCATATAACCTTATAAAACACCTAATTAATTCCATACAGCTTCACTAAAAAAAACAAAGGTATACTAAACTAATTTTAATAAAAAATGAAAAATGAAATTAAAAAAATCTTTTAATTGACTTTCATAATAAATTCACTAATTTTAATTTTTGTAACTCTAACCGTAACTCTAACTCCTCAGGTGGTGATAAAGACTCATGGGAGTCGAAACCGTTTGAAGCTCTGGCGACTTCCTGTTCACACTTGAAAAGAACATTAGATCGTTGGTTCGTCAACTTGAAAAGATGAATAAAAAAGAAACAAAAAGGAATTGTCACTGTTGTTTAATCAAACGTATATATATATATATATATATATATATATATATATATATATATATATATATATATATATATGACGTCCCAGACACTAGATAATTAATTTCTATAAAGAATAGGTTTAATAATAAATATTTTTAGAAACAGTATTTTGAATAAATAGTTTCTATCTACTAATTAAGATTTTTTCTTAATGTAAGGGTTTTTTTCTGCGAGATTGACATTCAACTCGTCGTGTGTTTGTTTCGAAGGGCAAGAAATCAGCCATTGAAATAAGGCTCTTTGAACTCGGACGAACATTTGTGTTGACTTTTCTTTGTGAAAAGTTGAATTAAGAATTCCCATACTATCATTGGATTGGAATGGTAACTTGTGAGCGGTATCTTGAATGATTTAGTTCTTTTGTTTTTTTGTGGGGGGGGGATTTATTCATCATTGTGCCGGCCGACGTGAAAGTGTATTATCGCACATTGTTCCGGTTTTTTGGTTTTTATGAATGTATTTGGGACCGATTATTTGCTTGTTGGCTTGGTGGAAGAAATAATGAACGAGCTACTTTTCTAAGACTTTTCTAGGACTTTCTTTTTTTATCGTTGTTCTTCCTTGTTTTTTAATTTTAACTTTTATTTTTTATTTTTTTTCCTCTTCTCTTCTTAAGTGACCTCAACTATTGCAACGCCACATTGTGTATTGTCGGCAGTTGAAACCAGTATTCCAGACATTTAATTTCCCTGATGATCTGCCAAGCAAGTAACTGCTTGGTAGTGAAACACGTGTAGGAAAAACATTTAATTTGAATAAATAATATTTGTAAGAAAAAATATCTTTAATGGTGATCATTGGTGTCCTGAAAGGAATGCTTTGGTAAGCCTTCATAAAATCACATATAAATGCTCTGTACTCTGTAATCGAGTATCATCGAGCTTGTTTTTATTGGAACAACCCCGGTCTTCACTGAATTATCTATTTTATAAGTGAAAAATCTCTCTCTCTCTCTCTCTCTCTCTCTCTCTCTATATATATATATATATATATATATATATATATATATATATATATACCTTCGATATTGATGTCTATATTCCAGCGTCTTACCATTGGACTACCTAGAAATATGTACGATTTTTATCACCTAAATATGTAATGTATTTTTATGTAATTATTTTTTATTGGTGATTGCAGCGTTCGTTGTTTTTATGCTTACTATTATTTCGATTGTCTCACTTCCTAAGTGATTAAAATGCAGAAAATTCCATTATTAGTCGCCCTTTACTTTATAGGACGTATTTTTCGTTAATATATATATATATATATTTATTTATTTTATACGTAGATAAAAGTAATCCATGGACACGTGTTTCTGGCTCACAGCCGTCATCAGCATGGCTATATATATATATATATTAAATTCCCGAAACAGTTTTTCATGGTAAACAACTGATGATCCCTTAAAATAGTGTTAGAAACTAACTAATATAATAACTGTAAAAAATAAATTGACTTACATGAGTGATTTTCCACTGGAAGACTTGAGACTATAAGTTTGTTTTTATATATATATATATATATATTTTTTTTTTTAATATAGTTTTAATGGTTGAGAAACTTCCGAGACTATATATATATATATATATATATATATATATATATATATGAGAGACAGGGAGAAAGAGAGAGAGAGAGAGATTGAGAGAGAGAAAGAGAGAGAGACAGAGAGAGACAAAGAGAAAGAGAGAGAAATTAATTCCCCCAACAAACCAGTTTAATACGACTTTTATGCCCTCTTATGAAAATTAAAATCAAGATATTATGATACTAACCCTTAGTTATAGAATCCTTATTCTAATTTTCATCAAAATCCATGATTTTGATTCTAGAAAATGTAAAAAACTTAAGGCTTAAGCTAAAGGGGTCTTAGAAATGAATTGAAATTCAGGGAACCTTGTTTAATTGGTGTCTATAAACTAATGATCAAATTAAATGCAAATCTGCAATATTTTAATTTTCAAATGGGAGGCTGTTCTAATATCACCCACTAAAAGCCTTTAAAATAGTCTAAAA
>OY744555.1:10171448-10173948 GCA_963556195.1 Sepiola atlantica
TTAGGGTTAGGGTTAGGGTTAGGGTTAGGGTTAGGGTTAGGGTAAGAGTTAGGGTTAGGGTTAGGGTTAGGGTTAGAGTTAGGGTTAGGGTTAGGGTTAGGGTCAGAGTTAGGGTTAGGGTTAGGGTTTGGGTTAGCGTTACAGTTAGGGTTAGGGTTAGGGTTAGGGTTAGAGTAAGGGTTAGGGTTAGGGTTAGGGTTAGGGTTAGGGTTAGAGTACGGGTTAGAGTTAGGGTTAGGGTTAGGGTTAGGGTCAGAGTTAGGGTTAGGATTAGGGTTAGGGTTAGAGTTAGGGTTAGGGTTAGGGTTAGGGTTAGGGTTAGGGTTAGGGTTAGGGTTAGGGTTAAGGTTAGGGTTAGGGTTAGAGTAAGGGTTAGGGTTAGGGTTAGGGTTAGGGTTAGAGTTAAGGTTGGGGTTAGGGTTAGGGTTAGGGTTAGGGTTAGGGTTAGGGTTAGGGTTAAGGTTAGGGTTAGGGTTAGGGTTAGGGTTAAGGTTAGGGTTAGGGTTAGGGTTAAGGTTAGGGTTAAGGTTAGGGTTAAGGTAAGGGTTAGGGTTAGGGTTAGGGTTAAGGTTAGGGTTAGGGTTAAGGTTAGGGTTAGGGTCAGGGTTAAGGTTAAGGTTAAGGTTAGGGTTAGGGTTAAGGTAAGCGTTAGGGTAAGGGTTAGGGTTAGTGTTAGGGTTAAGGTTAGGGTTAGGGTTAGGGTTAGGGTAAGGGTTTAGGTTAGGGTTAGGGTAAGGGTTAGGTTAGGGTTAGAGTTAGGGTTAGAGTTAGGGTTAAGGTACGGGTTAGGGTTAGGGTTAGAGTACGGGTTAGAGTTAGGGTTAGGGTTAGGGTTAGGGTCAGAGTTAGGGTTAGGGTTAGGGTTAGGGTTAGAGTTAGGGTTAGGGTTAGGGTTAAGGTTAGGGTTAGGGTTAAAGTTAAGGTTAGGGTTAAGGTTAGGGTTAGGGTTAGGGTTAGGGTTGGAGTTAGGGTTAGGGTTAGGGTTAGGGTTAGGGTTAAAGTTAAGGTTAGGGTAAGGGTTAGGTTTAGGGTTAAGGTTAGGGTAAGAGTTAGGGTTAAAGTTAGGGTTAGGGTTAGGGTTAGGGTTAAAGTTGAGGTTAGGGTTAGAGTTAGGGTTAAGGTTAGGGTTAGGGTTAGGGTTAGGGTTAGGGTTAGAGTTAGGGTTAGGGTTAGGGTTAGGGTTAGGGTTAAGGTTAGGGTTAGGGTTAGGGTAAAGGTTAGGGTTAGGGTTAGGGTTAGGGTTAAGGTTAGGGTTAGGGTTAGGGTTAAGTTTAGGGTTAGGGTTAGGGTTAGGGTTAGGGTTAAGGTTAGGGTTAGGGTTAGGGTTAGAGTAAGGGTTAGGGTTAGGGTTAGAGTTAGGGTTAGGGTTAGGGTTAGGGTTAGTGTTAGGGTTAAGGTTAGAGCTAGGGTTAGGGTTAGGGTTAGGGTTAGAGTTAGGGTTAGGGTTAGGGTTTGAGTTAGGGTTAGGGTTAGGGTTAGGGTTAGGGTTAGAGTTAGGGTTAGGGTTAGGGTTAGAGTTAGGGTTAGGGTTAGGGTTAGGGTCAGAGTTAAGGTTAGGGTTAGGGTTAGGGTTAGGTTTAGAGTTAGGGTTAGGCTTAGGTTTAGGGTTAGGGTTAGAGTTAGGGTTAGGGTTAGGGTTAGAGTTAGGGTTAGGCTTAGGGTTAGGGTTAGGGTTAGGGTCAGATTAGGGTTAGGGTTAAGGTTAGGGTTAGGGTTAGAGTTAGGGTTAGGGTTAGGGTTAGGGTCTGAGTTAGGGTTAGGGTTATGGTTAGGGTTAGAGTTAGGGTTAGAGTTAGGGTTAGGGTTAGGGGTAGGGTCAGAGTAAGGGTTAGGGTTAGGGTTAGGGTTAGAGTTAGGGTTAGGGTTAGGGTTAGGGTTAGGGTTAGAGTTAAGGTTAGGGTTAGGGTTAGAGTTAGGGTTAGAGTTAGGGTTAGGGTTAGGGTTAAGGTTAGGGTTAGGGTTAGGGTTAGGGTTAGAGTTAAGGTTGGGGTTAGGGTTAGGGTTAGGGTTAGGGTTAGGGTTAGAGTTAGGGTTAGGGTTAGGGTTAGGGTTAGGGTTAGGGTTAGGGTTAGGGTTAAGGTTAGGGTTAAGGTTAGGGTTAAGGTAAGGGTTAGGGTTAGGGTTAGGGTTAAGGTTAGGGTTAGGGTTAAGGTTAGGGTTAGGGTTAAGGTTAGGGTTAGGGTCAGGGTTAAGGTTAAGGTTAAGGTTAGGGTTAGGGTTAAGGTAAGGGTTAGGGTAAGGGTTAGGGTTAGTGTTAGGGTTAGGGTTAGGGTTAGGGTTAGGGTTAGGGTAAGGGTTTAGGTTAGGGTTAGGATTAGGGTTAGGGTTAAGGTTAGGGTTAGGGTAAGGGTTAGGTTAGGGTTAGAGTTAGGGTTAGAGTTAGGGTTAAGGTACGGGTTAGGGTTAGGGTTAGAGTACGGGTTAGAGTTAGGGTTAGGGTGAGGGTTAGGGTCAGAGTTAGGGTTAGGGTTAGGGTTAGGGTTAGAGTTAGGGTTAGGGT
>OY744555.1:10191448-10193948 GCA_963556195.1 Sepiola atlantica
AGTGTTAGCGTTAGGGTTAGGGTTAGGGTTAAGTTTAGGGTTAGGGTTAGGGTTAGGTTTAAGGTTAGGGTTAGGGTTAGGGTTAAGGTTAGGGTTAAGGTTAGGGTTAAGGTTAGGGTTTAGGTTAGGGTTAGGGTTAGAGTAAGGGTTAAGGTTAGGGTTAGGGTTAAGGTTAGGGTTAGGGTTAAGGTTAGTGTTAGGGTTAGGGTTAAGGTTAAGGTTAAGGTTAGGGTTAGGGTTAGGGTTAAGGTAAGGGTTAGGGTTAGGGTTAGGGTTAGTGTTAGGGTTAAGGTTAGGGTTAGGGTTAGGGTTAGGGTAAGGGTTTAGGTTAGGGTTAGGATTAGGGTTAGGGTTAAGGTTAGGGTTACGGTAAGGGTTACGTTAGGGTTAGAGTTAGGGTTAGGGTTAGGGTTAAGGTACGGGTTAGTGTTAGGGTTAGAGTACGGGTTAGAGTTAGGGTTAGGGTTTGGGTTAGGGTCAGAGTTAGGGTTAAGGTTAGGGTTAGGGTTAGAGTTAGGGTTAGGGTTAGGGTTAGAGTTAGGGTTAGGGTTAGGGTTAGGGTTAAGGTTAGGGTTAGGGTTAAAGTTAAGGTTAGGGTTAAGGTTAGGGTTAGGGTTAGGGTTAGGGTTGGAGTTAGGGTTAGGGTTAGGGTTAGGGTTAGAGTTAGAGTTAGAGTTAAGGTTAGGGTTAGGGTTACAGTTAAGGTTAGGGTAAGGGTTAGGGTTAGGGTTAAGGTTAGGGTTAGGGTTAGGGTTAGGGTTAAGGTTAGGGTTAGGGTTAGGGTTAGGGTTAAGGTTAGGGTTAGGGTTAGGGTTAGAGTTAAGGTTAGGGTTAGAGTGAAAGTTAAGGTTAGGGTTAGAGTTAGGGTTAGGGTTAGGGTTAGGGTTAAGGTTAGGGTTAAGGTTAGGGTTAAGGTTAGGGTTAGGGTTAGGGTTAAGGTTAGGGTTAGGGTTAGGGTTAGGGTTAGGGTTAGAGTTAGGGTTAGGGTTAGGGTTAGAGTTAGGGTTAGGGTTAGGGTTAGGGTTAGAGTTAGGGTTAGGGTTAGGGTTAGAGTTAGGGTTAGGGTTGGGGTTAGGGTTAGGGTTAGGGTCAGAGTTAGGGTTAGGGTTAGGGTTAGGGTTAGGGTTAGAGTTAGGGTTAGGGTTAGGGTTAGGGTTAGAGTTAGGGTTAGGGTTAGGGTTAGAGTTAGGGTTAGGGTTAGGGTTAGGGTCAGAGTTAGGGTTAGGGTTAGGGTTAGGGTTAGAGTTAGGGTTAGAGTTAGGGTTAGAGTTAAGGTTAGACTTAGGGTTAGGGTTAGGGTAAGGGTTAGGGTTAGGGTCAGAGTCAGGGTTAGGGTTAGGGTTAGGGTTAGGGTTAGAGTTAGGGTTCGGGTTAGAGTTAGGGTTAGGGTTAGGGTTAGGGTTAGGGTTAGGGTTAGGGTTAGGGTCAGAGTTAGGGTTAGGGTTAGGGTTAGGGTTAGGGTTAGAGTTAGGGTTAGGGTTAGGGTTAGGGTTAGGGTTAGGGTTAGGGTTAGGGTTAGGGTTAGGGTTAGAGTTAGGGTTAGAGTTAAGGTTAGACTTAGGGTTAGGGTTAGGGTTAGGGTTAGGGTCAGAGTCAGGGTTAGGGTTAGGGTTAGGGTTAGAGTTAGGGTTCGGGTTAGAGTTAGGGTTAGGGTTAGGGTTAGGGTTAGGGTTAGGGTTAGGGTTAGGGTCAGAGTTAGGGTTAGGGTTAGGGTTAGGGTTAGGGTTAGAGTTAGGGTTAGGGTTAGGGTTAGAGTTAGGGTTAGGGTTAGGGTTAGGGTTAGGGTTAGGGTTAGAGTTAGGGTTAGGGTTAGGATTAGAGTTAGGGTTAGAGTTAGGGTTAGGGTTAGGGTTAGGGTTAGGGTTAGGGTTAAGGTTAGAGTGAGGGTTAGGGTTAGGGTTAGAGTTAGGGTTAGGGTTAGGGTTAGGGTTAGGGTTAGGGTTAGAGTACGGGTTAGAGTTAGGGTTAGGGTTAGGGTTAGGGTTAGGGTCAGAGTTAGGGTTAGGGTTAGGGTTAGGGTTAGAGTTAGTGTTAGGGTTAGGGTTAGAGTTAGGGTTAGGATTAGGGTTAGGGTTAGGGTTAGGGTTAGGGTTAGAGTACGGGTTAGGGTCAGAGTTAGGTTTAGAGTTAGGGTTAGAGTTAGGGTTAGGGTTAGGGTTAGAGTTAGGGTTAGGGTTAGGGTTAAGGTTAGGGTTAGGGTTAGGGTTAGGGTTAGGGTTAGAGTAAGGGTTAGGGTTAGGGTTAGGGTTAGAGTTAAGGTTGGGGTTAGGGTTAGGGTTATTGTTAGGGTTAGAGTTAGGGTTAGTGTTAGCGTTAGGGTTAGGGTTAGGGTTAGGGTTAGGGTTAGGGTTTAGGGTTAGGGTTAGGGTTAGGGTTAGGGTTAGGGTTAGGGTTAGAGTTAGGGTTAGGGTTAGGGTTAGAGTTAGGGTTAGGGTTAGGGTTAAGGTTAGGGTTAGGGTTAGGGTTAAGGTTAGGGTTAAGGTTAGGGTTAAGGTTAGGG
>OY744555.1:10201448-10203948 GCA_963556195.1 Sepiola atlantica
TAGGGTTAGGGTTAGAGTTAGGGTTAGGGTTAGGGTTAGGGTTAGGGTTAGGGTTAAGGTTAGGGTTAGGGTTAGGGTTAGGGTTAGGGTTAGGGTTAGGGTTAAGGTTAGGATTAGGGTTAGAGTTAGGGTTAGGGTTAGGGTTAGGGTTAAGGTTAGGGTTAGGGTTAGGGTTAGGGTTAGGGTTAAGGTTAGGGTTACGGTTAGGGTTAGGGTTAGGGTTAGGGGTAGGGTTAGAATTAAGGTTAGGGTTAGGGTTAGGGTTAGGGTTTGCGTTAGAGTTAGTGTTAGGGTTAGGGTTAGGGTTAGGGTTAAAGTTAGGGTTAGGGTTAGGGTTAAGGTTAGGGTTACGGTTAAGGTTAGGGTTATGGTTCGGGTTAGGGTTAGGGTTAGGGTTAGAGTTAGGGTTAGAGTTAGGGTTAGGGTCGGGGTTAGGGTTAGAGTTAGGGTTAAAGTTATGGTTAAGGTTAGGGTTAGGGTTAGAGTTTAGTTTAGGGTTAGGGTTAGGGTTAGGGTTAGGTTAGAGTTAGGGTTAGGGTTTGGGTTAGAGTTAAGGTTAGAGTTAGGGTTAGGATTAGGGTTAGAGTTAGGGTTAGGGTTAGGGTTAGGGTTAGAGTTAAGGTTAGGGTTAGGGTTAGGGTTAGGGTTTAGGTTAGGGTTAGGGTTAGAGTTTGGGTTAGGATTAGGGTTAGGGTTAGGGTTAGGGTTAGAGTTAAGGTTAGGGTTAGGGTAAGGGTTAGGGTTAGGGTTAGGGTTAGGGTTAGAGTTAAGGTTAGGTTAGGGTTAGGGTTAGGGTTAGGGTTAGAGTTAAGGTTAGGGTTATGGTAAGGGTTAGGGTTAGAGTTAAGGTTAGGGTTAGGGTTAGGGTTTAGGGTTAGAGTTAGGGTTGGGGTTACTGAGAATTAGGGTGAAAGTTTTGTGCAGCGAGATACCTGTTCACATTAGTTTTAAATTCCTGTATTATATGTACAACAAAGTAAACAGAGAGCAGTGAGGGGGTTTCAAAGGCCGGCAGCACGATGAAAAAAGCTATTGGAGTAGAAGGATCTCCAGCATCTGGGGACCTCCACAGTTAATGGATGTGACTTAGCCGATTGCCGGGTTGGTCTAGTGAATTTACGTCGCGGGGGCACCAGGGCAGAAAGTTCATCGGAGCACATTCCATTGAAATACTTGTAAAAACATCCACAAAGATGCAACATCGCGACGATGGGATAGAGGCTAGAGCTTGGTGGATAGCGAGGGACCTATTAGATTAGCGACTCTTTTTTGGACCTTGTCTAAGAGGGAGTGACTAGTGGATGGTGCACCAGCACAGATGTGACAGCAATACTCCAGGCTTGGACGGATGGTGGCTTTTTAGAGATATAGGATAATGTCAGGTGTTAGAAGTTTTCTAGCACAGAATAGGGAGCCCACTTTCTTTGCAGCAGCCTTGGCAATGTCCTCAATGGTGGCTGGAAAAATGATGTTGAAGTTTGTCTTCGTTATTACTTGTCACACTCTATTTTGTTGAAATTTCAGAAAATATAACTGGAATGTAGCCTAATATTGTTTATATATATATATATATATATATATATATATATATATATATATATATATATATGATAATTTTATTCACACAGACATGTACAAAATCTGCGACACTGGCATGTCGATGTTATCGATCAACAGTTCTCTCCAAATATGATCTGAGGTTAAGATCGGATTCTAACTCTGCCTGATGAGATCTCAGTTCATAGTAACTGTTGATCGATAACATCGACATGCCATTGTCGCAGATTTTGTACATGTCTGTGTAAATAAAATTATCATATATAAAGCTCTATTTTGTTATTGAGCACTTTTTATAAACCCGGTTAAAATTCTCTGGATTACCGCCCTGTGGATATTTTTCACCTGGATTATTACCATTATTATTATATATATATATATATATATATATATATATATATATATATATATATGAAAAATATTTGTTGTTGTTTATTATCTATGGACGTATACGTTTCATCTCTTTTCAATCGAGACTCTTCAGCGTAGAAGTATGACTATTCACTACCGGTCACTCGGTTCGAAACCCTGGATTATAAGTATTTTTCAACTCCAATCCAACGTCTTAAACCTCGCGGCCAATATTTGAACAGCTGATAAACTGTGGTAGTTTAAATACATTTATAAGCGGCGATGGCGACACAGGCATTCTACTTATATTAAGGAATGATGCATTATAAAGCAAATGACGTCACGCTGTATTTGCACTAAAGTGCTCTACTAATTATTAAAGAGCGACAAATATGAAAAATATTTGTTGTCGTTTATTATCTACGGACGTATACGTTTCATCTCTTTTCAATCGAGACTCTCCAGCGTAGAATATATATATATATATATATATATATATACATATAATTAACTGGTTACAAATATCCAGGGGGTATAAATCCGAAGGAATTTGAAACCGGGTTTATGAGAGTGCTCAATGAAAATTCAGAGC